>CM077033.1:96586072-97067237 GCA_039090855.1 Macrothele yani | reverse complement strand
CGACACACTGTAGAGCATGTTGGGTTACAACAGCGGTATGCGGGCGAGCGTTATCCTGTTGGAAAATACCCATTGGTATGCTGTTCATGAATGGCAGCACAACAGGTTGAATCACCAGGCCGACGTACAACTGTCCCCGTCAGTGAGCGTGGGATAACCACGAGAGTGGTCCTGTTGTTATAGGAAATTGCTCCCCAGACCATAACTCCAGGTGAAATCCAGTGCGTCTCGGCAGCAGACAGGTTGGTTGCAGGCGCTCACCCGCCCTCCTTCTAACCAACACACGGCCATCACTGGCACCCAGGAGAACCGGCTTTCATCAGAAAACACAACAGATTTCCACTCCGACCTCCAATGAGTTCTAGCTTGACACCACCGGACGTCGCAAACGGCAGTGGTTTGGAGTAAGTAGAATGCACGCTACAGGGCGTCTGGCTTGGAGCTGTCCTTCAAGTAACCGATTTGTAACAGTTCGTTGTGTCACTGTCGTGGCAACTGCAGCTCGAATTCCTCGCCGCAGACGCAGTACGATGCGCCACGGCCATACGTCGTACACGGCGGTCTTCCCTCTCAGTAGTGCCACGTAGCCAGCCGGAACCCGGTCTTCTTGAGGCAGTACCATCCCTAGACCACCGCTGCCAACAATCATGCACAGTGGCTAAATTCCTGCCACGTCGTTCTGCACATTGCGGAAAGAAAATCCACCTTCTGGTAGCCCTATTACACGACCTCATTCAAACTCCGTGAGCCGCTGATAACGGCTTTTTCTGTCTTCTTAAAGGCATTCTTGACTAACATCAACACACTACGTCGAATCTCAACGATACCTAATGCTCACGAACTTTACAGCCCGATTTACAGCAAACCTGCTTTGCATGCTCCGCGGGGCGCTACTAGCGTCACATGGGCGCTGAGCGCGAAATTTGCATAGACGTCATCTTACAGATGTACTCACCGCCGCCTACCGACTGTCGTTTATCTAACACAAACCCTTCTTGGTGTTGGGATTTTTCTTTCCGTCAGTGTATTTGTGATACAATGCAGAAGCAGTCGTTTATTAGTTAGAAAAATGAAATATATAATAACCACTATATAAGTGCTTTTAATTTTATTATATATTTTTATACTTCCTAATCTGTTGTAAAAACCACTTGTCTACGAAGATGAGTGCCGATCAATCAGGAGCTGGCAACACATGATGCAGTCACTTGTCCGAGGTGGGGTTGGGCTCAAATCTACAGAACGCACGGCACTGGTTCTCTCACTTCCTAAGAGAAGAAAGAACTATTACCGTCCAGAGACAAAGGAGGCGCGTGCATTGCGACATTTGTAATGAATCACATCCATTTCACTGCGATCCTACAACCCTAAGTATGTTTTCGATGATAACTGGGGCCTTGTGGGTGCATATCCGAAATACCCTTTCAATTGATGCTGCTTCGTTTCCTTTCCGTTTATTTACAAAAATATGTTGTGTTCTCTGTAATATTTTAGGTGAACGGGGGTGGGCGGTAGAAAACATTTTGGACTAGCTTACCAGCTTCCATTTGATCTAGAGGGTCAAGTAGTTCCGCACATTTTCTGTTTTTCGTTTGTTTGAAATGCTGATAGGTAGAATTCTGTAACGAATAATAGCTTTTTTATAGAAAAGAAATATTGCATAAAATATAACATATTATTTATTTCTAGTTTCTTTGCCCCGTTAACGAACTACTGGTACGCTGATATATTCCGCACATTTCTTGCGAGCACATTTCTTGCGAGTTCTCTCACTTCCTAAGAGAAGAAAGAACTATTACTGTCCAGAGACAAAGGAGGCGGTGGTGCATTGCGACATTTGTAATGAATCACATCCATTTCACTGCGATCCTACAATCCTAAGTATGTTTTCACGATGATAACTGGGGCCTTGTGGGTGCATATCCGAAATACTTTCAATTGATGCTGCTTCGTTTCCTTTCCGTTTTTTTATTTAAGCAAAATATGTTGTGTTCTCTGGTAATATTTTAGGTGAACGGGGGAGTGGGCGGTAGAAAACATTTTTGGACTAGCTTACTAGCTTCCATTTTTGATCTAGAGGGTCAAGTAGTTCCGCACATTTTCTGTTTTTTCGTTTGTTTGAAATGCTGATAGGTAGAATTCTGTAACGAATAATAGCTTTTTTATAGAAAAAGAAATATTGTGACATAAAAATATAACATATTATTTATTTTCTAGTTTCTTTGCCCCGTTAACGAACTACTGGTACGCTGATATATTCCGCACATTTCTTGCGAGTTTTTGTTTCAATCAGAACGTATTCTTGTGTAAAGAAAAACTAATGTATCCCATTTGCTCTGTCAGCAACGAGAATATTCAATAATAAATATCATTATATTTATTTCTAGTTTCTTAACCAAGCAAACGGAACTACTTTTTCCACTTACTTTTTTTTGCGATAGTAAATCGGCCTTTTTTGTTACAGTCGTTCGTGTGGATCCATACTTCATCAACAAAGTCACAATACATTTCCATCTGTCTCCGGTGAAGCGATTTTCATAAAGAAGTGTACACCTCGTGTTCTGTGCTCAGCTGGCTAACATTATGTTTTCTTTTTTCTTGTTTTTTCTTAGATTAAAATCTTTATTTATTACATTGTTTACAGTTGATACACAGATTTTTAACGACTTATCGATTGCTCTCTGGGTCTGTAGATTTTCTTTTAAAATCCAAGACCTCACTTTTGAAAATACTTGCAAAGGTGGCGCAACCTTTATCGATATTCGTTTGGTGTTCTTTTTACCATGTTTAAAAAGACAATGCTTGACGATTTTTCCCTTTATTATTAATAATATTGTTTAGTTGACATTTAGAAGCTAATTCCATAATTTGCACAAAGTTTTTTAACTACAGAGTGCGAATATTTCTCTTCACAGCTTGTTTGCATGCGCCATTTTCTTAGCAGAACGATATTTTATTTCAGCAGGTGTTTCTTTTGTGTTCATCCAACACCTTGTTGCTAGTTTTAATTCTTTGAATTTCTTCTATTTTCTGTAACTTCTTTTCAAAAACTTTCTAAAAATGTATGAAATATTTTCAGCTTTCGTCTGATTTTCTGCATTTCTTATGATAGGTTTTTGTCGCTTGGTAGTTCCATTAGGCTTAATTTCCGTACATTATGCCACATCGTTACTTTATTTTCATTTGGAAACTTCAGATTTTAGTAAACTGTGATATTACACAATGGGTTTTTTTTCGTATTTGTTTTACCAAAATACGAGTTTTGCTCTTTTCATTACATTTACTCTGAGGGTAACACTGAACAATATACATTCTGTAGACGATGCTGTTCTTTAGTCCTTTCATTTTTCGTCATCGTGTAGTCGCCAAAACTTCCTAGTTTTCATATATGAATTTTTGTTAACTAGAAGCGAAGAATTGGATAAACCATTATTACAGCATTAGTAAAAAAATAAAACTATTTGGAAATGCATGTAAAGGAGAAAATTATTTTATCACTTCCCAGCAAGCAAAGGCTGAGCACGGGGCGGGAGAAAGGTTGCTGTTTGGCTTACAGAAGCCATGTCAGTTCTGTGGAGTATCCTGACATTCGTCATTGCTTCCCGGCTGCACTTAAACTATTACAAGTGGGCAGGCTATGCCATAACAAAAAGATTTGGTAACATCTTGGGTTTGAAAAGAATTACAATGTTAACTGAGCTAGAACCATCTTGTTCGTCCGAAAGTGGTCCGGGTTGTAATCCCGGTGAGGCATTAATGTTGTTTTTGTCTTACGTCACTGGATCTCTCCCTTCGCTGGAACCAGTGACTCTAAATTAGGAACGGGCGACATCTTATAGCCCGTTGAGTTGCTCACTGTGGTCGTCAAACATTCAAACAAGAAAACAAAATAAGCGATCTTGAAGTCCACGCTATAATTGCATTCGCATCAAATGATGATTTGGCATTCTCAGTAAAACATTAGCAAATTGTTGGCCTCCCACCAACTTTCTACGAGAACATATGTTCTTCCAACGCCATGCTCTTTCAAATGGAAGGGATGTAGTGGGTATTCTCATCATGGAGGTTTGCTACAAAATTCAGAGGAAGAGGAAAAGGGTTTTACATACTCAAATTAGTTGTTCGGATTTCTTGCCTAGCATTGCTGTTCGGGTGACCGGATTTGTTCTTCGCGAGTTTCATTCCCCCATCCAGGGGGCGTCGGCGGCTGGGTGCTTTTGTGTTATGCTGTGAAGGACCACTATGGTGTTTTGTTCCCGTCTCCCATTCTCTCTCTTCCCCTTTCCTCCCCGGACTAGTGTTACGGTTGATTGGGATTCGTTGGATGTTTTCATGTAGCAAGAATTTGTTCTGGATTGCATTGGATGGTTTTATTGCAAATATTTATCCTATAATAATTTGTATAAAACATTTTTGTTTTTGTTTTTTGCAAATGCCAACTGCCATGACGAAAGCCATTACTTCATTTTGAGTAGTTTTCTATTTGAAATTATATAGAAGAGAAACCGCTGAAGAGAAACCGCTGAAGAGATAAAATCCTATTTCAATATTCGTTGAAACACCCAATGCATATATATATTAGTATAGGATTTAACAACCACCAGTAGCAACTCCACTATTTATAGCCACTCGCCTGTCCTCAATTTAGTGCCACTGGTTCCATTGAAGGAAGAGAGCCACTATAGTAAGAAAAACAGAACAGCCATTTCTCACCAGGATTCGAACCCGCACGCATTTCGGAAGAATGGATAGAAGCCAGCCCTTAGGAAACTTTGATACCTGGGCGGTAAATATTTTTACTCACCATGAACACTAACTGTATTTTTTATCCGATGGTATCCCAGTTTAACCCGCTATATAATTACAATGCCGGAAACTCTTTTTATTTGCCTTTTATATTAATTGTGATGCAAAATGGACAGGAAACATATTAACGGGTGACATACTTTAAATGTCAAAGAGCTGCAGTTCGGACACCCTTGACAGTGCCCATCGATTTGTTGACGCATTCTTTAAATCGCAACATTTTAAGAACAAACGGTTGGAGGTTAAATTTTTCTAAATGATCCAGACATGAAGAACGGATCATCTAAGTAGAAATAGTTGCAGAACTACGCAAGTGAAGTGGTTTATTTTAAAAATTTGTTGTTTCCACAACTATTGAAATGTTCACTTGGGATAAAAAATATTCACATTCATATTTTATTTTAAATAAATAATATTTAATTTTCAAAGAATAAACTGCTCAGCAGGTTTTTTTTGTGTCATTGAATTGATTTTCAGGTAGTAATTGTAAAATTATATTACTTACGTACATTTATTTATGCTAAACTTAAGTAGATTAAGATAAGTTACCCGTCACAGTAGTACGGTATTTATTGCGAGGGTATTTGCCTAATAACGCGGAAAAATATAAATTAATGGAATATCTCCTAAATTAAACGAGAAAACAGAGACAAATATAGTTATTATCTGTAATTTAGAAACATAATTTATTTACACAAATCGAAAAACAAAATTCATATTTAACATAACCTCCTGCTGCTAAACATTATATGGAGACCAATTTTTTTTATTTTATTTAAAAGAGCTTTCGTCTTTTTTGCCTTTGAAATATAAAATGTCTGAATTTCATTACTATAAACGCTACAAACCATAAAGTGTAAGTGATTGTCACCTTACAAATTTCCATATTTCAAAACAATGTAAATGGATTCATGTAAAGTATTATGTTGGTAGTTCCAAGGAGAACATTCCTTTATTTATTGTTATGCTAACTACTACAAAACGTCTTTCATTTTTCGATGACTTCATCCTAATACAAATATTTCATTCGAGTAGAAGTAATTTTTCGTTATAAGGAGGATGTAGACATTTTTCTTTACTGCAACTCCAATTCTAAGAAAAATTTTCTGTCGTTTAACTTGTCTTTTCTTTTTCAGTTAATCCAGTAATAAAATCATTTTCCGTTTCAATTATTTCTCGTATAATAATAATATTTATAGCCATTGCAAGCATAATACAAAGTGATGCGATTCATGGATACAAAAAATACTTGCAATTAAAAAACAACTAAAAAAATATGTATCGGCATTTAGCACTGTTTTGTCTCCACCACTGGGGGAACGTACGTAATCATAAATTAATGTCTACGCACTGGTAATATACGTTACCATAAAAATGATGTCTCTCAAAGACAAAATGGCATGGTTTTTATATTTGCGTCCTCATTGTGAACTAACTGCATTAATGTTTGATGGTACAACAAGAAAAAAAATTTCACCTTATCGGTAGCAATTAAAAAAATTAACTTAAGAATTTCCACGACTGTTAGAAAAAGTCTAAACAAGAAAGATGGCACCGAACTTTTGGGTGTAATAAGCACGTCTTTTGAACCCGTTCTGGACGCAAATTAAATTTATCAAAGCTATTCAAAGTCAATGGAACCGGTATGGAAAACAATAGCATCTGACGGAAGAACGAAGTTTATCAAACGGGTTTTTCATCCCTCAGATATTGCTGTAAACGGAATCGTGACCTTACGCCTTCTGGTTGCAGACTTGTGCGTTAAGAAAAACATGAATTCATATGAGAAACATTTTGCACCGGAAACGCTCTCCAACACCGAAATAATTTTTCAAAGCGGACTCCTTAGAAACAGAGATACCGACAAAAATAATATGTGACTTTACGTCCCCTGGTGGGGAAACCATGCATTATTTCAGGAATAAAGTATTCTCAAAAGGTTTTTCCATATGAGGGGTATCGGTCCAAGAAAAAAAATAGTCGAGTTTTCAGGAGCCCAGATTTTTGCTACAAACACATCAGAAGCAGAAATTAACACTTATGACCCCTGGTGGCCAAACCATTCTATACTAAACATTAGAAATTATGTGAAAAATATTTTCTATCAGGTCTTGTATGCGATACAGGAAGAATTTTTCAAATCGGAGTTTTAAAAGCAAAAATAATGCAGAAAACGCAATTTACCTTTGTGCCCCCTAGCGGAAAGTCTATGATTTAGTTGGAAATTTTGAATTTATAGGGAAAACATTTCGCATCGGAAACACTATCAAACAAAAAGGGATTTTTTCAAACCGGACACTTAGAAGTAGAGATATTGACAAAAATGTGATATACTTCTACGCCCCTGGCGTCGAAACCATGCATTATTTCAAGAAGAAAATGTTGCTAAAACGTTTGGCGACATGGGTAGTATCGGTCAACAAATGACTTTTTTGCAATCGAGATTTTCGAAGCTCTTATTTTGCTGCAAATACATGAAGAAGGGGAAATAAAAGTCTTACGCCACCTGGTGGCCAAACCATTTTTTTCAAAAATTAGAAACTGTGCAAACGATTTCCGCTGAGGAGATGTATCCGGTGCAGAAAGAATTTTTCAAATGGGAGATTTAGAATCAGATATATATGGGAAAAGGCAATTTATCTTTACGCCCCTTAGCG
Source organism: Macrothele yani (assembly GCA_039090855.1). Classification (NCBI taxonomy): domain Eukaryota; kingdom Metazoa; phylum Arthropoda; class Arachnida; order Araneae; family Macrothelidae; genus Macrothele; species Macrothele yani. The sequence goes on along the minus strand of CM077033.1, from coordinate 97,059,774 downwards.
AAAAGTCTACGAATTACTTGAAAATTTTGAAATTATATGAAAAACATGTCACACTGGAAGGACTACCAACCAAATAAGAAATTTTCAAATCGGACACCTAGAAGTAGAGATATTGGCAAAAATAAGATATACGACTACGCCCCCTGGCGTAGACGTATATCTTATTTTTGTCAATATCTCTCCTTCTAATGGTCCGATTTAAAAAAATAATTCTTTACTGTATAGATTTTCCGGTGTGACCTGTTTTTCATTTAATTTCAAAATATGAAGTAGTTTATTGACTTTCCGCTAGGGGGCGTAAAGGTAAATGGCGTTCCCCGATATCTCTGCTTCTAAAACTCCGATTTGAAAAATTCTTCCTCCACCGAATACAGCTCCTGATTGGGAATTTTTTTCCATATAATTTCTAATTTTGGTAAAAACTGGTTTGTCTACCAGAGGAGCGTGAGACTTCATTTCCACTTCAGATGTACCAAAAGTTCGGCTTCTGAAATCTCGATTGAAAAAAAAATCGTTTGTGGACAGATGCTACTCACGTCGACAAACCGTGTAGGCATTATTTCTTCCTGATATCATGCATGGTATCTGTATCCAAGGGGCATATATACATATCTTATTTTTGCCAATATCTCTACTTCTAGGAATCCGATTTGAAACATTCCTTCTTTTGTTGGATAGCGTTTCCGATGCGAAATGTTGTTGATATAAATTCAAAATTTTCAAGTAAATCATAGACTTTCCGCTACGGGGCACAAAGGTTAATTGCGTTTTATGCGTTATTTCTGCTTCTAAATGCCCGATTTCAAAAATTCTTCCCAATCGCATACAGCTCCTGATGAAAAATGTCTTTCATATAATTTCTAATACTTCGTAAAAACAGGTTTGGGCACCAAGGGGCATACGTGTTAATTTATGCTTCTGATGTACACTATCTACTAACTAATAATTGGACACACCTGCAATCGAGGATATCTGCGATCCTGATGCACGTCACGGCCGCCGCCGTTAAATATCGTATGAGAAACAACAACGCAACCAGTCGCATGCAAGATGCCACGCAGTTCGGAGCTCTCTGATTTCGAGAAAGGTGTAATCGTCGGGGATCACACAAATGGCCGATGACATATCCAGCGAGTTGAAGTACCCAAAATCGACAGTGGCCTACGTAATTGGCAAGTGGAAGATGAAAGGTGACTGCTGGAATGTGCCCCGACCCGGCAGACTCAGAGAACTGGGAGTTAGCGCCCGTCGGGTGCTGGTCAGAGAAATTCGGAAGAACCGCACTAAATCGATGTGCCACAACCGCGAGGAATTTCAACAGGAATCCGGGAGTGTTCTGTCAATGAATACCATCCGAAAAGAAGCCCATCTGCTTGGTTATCATGGACGTGCTGCCGCCCACAAGCCTTTGATTATCAAGTCCAATTGCGCTGCTCGGCTAACGTGGTGCAAATAACGTTGACAGTGGACCGTTGAACAGTGGAAACAGGTTCTCTGGAGCGACGAATCAAGGTTCACCCTCTTCCGTTCGGATGGCTGGGTCTGGGTTTGGCGTCTGCCTGGAAAACGACTCCTGCCGGAATGTAATAAGCCAACTGTGAAGTTCGGCGGCGGTGGAATTATGCTATGGGGTTGTTTTCATGGTATGGCACGGGACCCTTAGTCGCAATTCCTGGTAGACTCAACGCCGAGACCTACTGCACCATTTTGGATGATTATGCGCTTCATACGTTGTAGCAGTTTTACGGGATGGACCCATGTTACTTTCAGGATGACAATGCCACCAGTCATGTGACAAGGTCCACCACAGCTTGGTATGGTGATAATAGGGTTATTCGGATGGACTGGCCTGCGCAGAGCCCGGAACTTAACCATATCGAGCACCTCTGGGACAAGTTGTAACGTTGACTTAAGGGGTGCCCCCACCGACCGAAATTGGTGAAGGAACTGACCAGTCTTCTCCAAGCCGAGTGGAAAAATACCGCTAGCCGTCGTACAACGCCTGGTTGAGAGTATGCCCCAGAGGGCCGCAGCTGTAATCGCCGCTCGTGGAGGCTCCACCAACTATTGAAGTTGAATAAACTTCGTTTTCCTTTGCTATCACAGGTGTCCAATTACTTGTTGGTAGATAGTGTATTTGCAGCAACATCTGAGCCACTGAATACTCGAATATTTTTTTTTTCTTGGCCGGATACTGCTCACATCGAAAACACTTTTGAGGGTACTTTTTTCCTAAATTAATGCATGATTCTTCTGCCAAGAGGCATAGAGGCTTATCTTATATTTGTCGATAGCCCTGGTTGGAAGTGTTCGTTTTCAAAAATTATTTCTTTGTTGGAGAACGTTTCCACTGGGAAATGTTTCTCTTATAATTCAATTTTTTCTTAACGCACAAGTCTGCAACTAGAGGCCGAGAAATCACGATTCCGTTTACAGCAATGCCTGTGGGATTAAAAACCCGTTCGAGAAACTTCTTAATTCCGTAAGATGTTATTTTTTTTGTACTGGTTGCATTGACTTTGAATAGCTTTGATAAATTTAATTTTCCACACAGCGGATTCAAAAGAGGTGCTCGCTACACGAAAATTCGGTATCATCTTTTTGTTGAGTCCTTCAGTGAAATAATTTGACAAATTCTCCTAGTCGTAATCTTGAGGCGTGGGCGTTGTTGAATGGTTCGAAAAATTTCTAAATTTGGTGTTTTTCTTACTTGTTTTTTAAGACAACAAGAACGTGCAAGATGAACAACAAGGGATGTAATTTAATTCACTTCTATTTAAAAACCTGAAATAGTTATTCGAATAATCCTCATTTAGGAATATTATTTGAAATAGTTATTCGAATAATCCTGGTTTAGGGATATTTGCTGGCTTTTCTTTAACCATTTTTAAACTGCCGCTCTGTTTGCCGAGTGTTCAAAATACTGACTGTGTTTTACAACTGTAGTGCTGGACAAGTCCGAATCCTGTAGAGTTTTCTGTTGAATTGCTTTCCGATAGTTTTCCGCTAACCCCTTTCTTGAACCACCTGTGAAAAATTATGATTGGACATTTCAGTGTTGTATTTGATACACTATGAAGAACACCCAACCTTGAAAGCAGGGACAAACAACGGAAAAACACATTGATCAACGGTACAAAGATTTAGCAACGCTTTGCAGAAATCGTTCTTAATTGCACAACGATTTCCTTAATTTTCAAGGGATAAGCCTAGGTAGCTTAAAAATGAAGCCAAACGTGATATTTTTAAATGATTTAAATTCAGCTTAAGGTTGGAAAATAATATTCGACTATTACTTTGAATCGTTAAACTAAAATTTCCTTTTGAGGATACGAAGACGTGTGGGAATATACAGAAATTGCGGAATATCCTTTCCCAAATTAAGATTCCGCCCTGGTGGCGCAGTGGTCTAAGCGATGGCCTCTGATCATTTTGTCCGAACGGGGTCCGGGTTCGAATCCCGGTGAGGGCATGGATGTTGTGTGTGTTTTACGGCACTGGTTCTCTCCCTTTCCTGGAACCAGTGACCCTAAATTAGGGACGGGCGACTGCTTATAGCCCATTGAGTTGCTCACGGTGGTCGTTAAACCTCCAATCAAAAAAAAAAAATTATGATTCACTGTTTCAATGGAGGAATCGGGCAGTGCTTTGAGGACAAATAATGTCTGTACAGCAGTCTTTTATACGAGGCTGTGTCCGAGTTGAAATATTTCAACATCGAATGCTACATATTTAACAATATAGTTTTCCGACAAATCAGTATTTAGCACAGGACAATCATCCTGAAACTTATTTCCCTATTCTTTATCCGTACGTTCCTATTGTTTTAGAAAGTAATGTGTTCGAGAGGAATACATTGTAAGAAATTTTAACACACGCTGGCGAAATGTTCAATTACTTCTAGTTCGCGCCTTTTTGATTGTGCTATTTCTTTATTTCCTTGATTAAATAATCATAAAATTTCCATCTCTTTCTTTCTGCCTGACTCATGTGATATGACTTCTTGATACGTAATTGTCAGCTATCCTGAGAATATGACCTCGGAACGTGTATGATATGCTTTCATTCTCTTATGTTTCTATTTTATTGATTCTCCAGGGTATCTCCAAAATACGAATATTCTTCTTCTTGTTTCTTTCAGAATCATGACTGGAAAGCTTTTTGAAATTGACGAATACTTGATTTAATGATTTCTACTTATTCTGTATACCTTGCCGTCTGAAATCAGTGTACCTTACACTCTAACAGAACCTACCTTCGTGAGAAGCACCTGCCCTGAAATCGGAAGCCTTGACAAACATTGTAAGAGATGTTAGCAATGCAATAATTTCAGACACAGAAGATATTTAATTTTCTTTAATAAATCTAAAAGGCTATCAGTTCATTTGCTATCCACTGTGCATGTGTATTTATTAATTCTGCACAACGCCGAAATTAAATGCTAATTTTAAGGAAAATGGAAACGAATAAAAAAAAATGTTTATATTTAAATTATTTCACAGAAGAAATAGTGAAAATAAACAGTATTATATACAGTACGTTTGAAATACAGTTTTATTATTACCCCAAAGGAAAAAAATTCTTCTCTTAGTTTTCAGCAATTTTCAACCTATTTGCTGCCTTTTCGTGATAAAAGAAATACACAAAACACCTACAGTTGTTTCGATAAATCTCATTATCTATAAGCAAAATGTAATTTAAATTTATGCAGTGCATTCATAACTGAAAAAAAACACAAACTCATTTCATAAATTCTATGACAACACGTTTGTTATTTCGCATAGCCTAGAACCATAGAGGGACACTTGTTACAATAAACAAAATTCCCAATACATTGTTAATGTACTTGAACTGCCAACAACTCTATTAAAATTAGTAGATGATATTTCTAAGAAAAACCCGCAGTATATCTAAAGCGCAGTAAAATGTATGCGTGATCTGTGTTGGGTCTGTATTTTCTCTTTCTTTCCTAACACTGAGGTCATCTGTTGGAAAGTTTTGAAATGTTTTCCGTGCAGGATAAACACAAATCGAATACATAATCCTCCTGATACCTACATATATACACTATTCACAAACAAGTAATTGGACACCTGTTATAGCAAAGAAAAACGAAGTTTATTCACCTTGAATAGTTGGCGGAGCCTCCACGAGCGGCGATTACAGCTGCGGCCATCCGGGGCATACTCTCAACCAGGCGTTGTACGACGGCAAACGGTATTTTCTTCCACTCGGCTTGGACAAGACAGGTCAGTTTCTTCACCGATTTCGGACGGTGGGGGCACCCCATAAGTTGACGCTCCAACTCATCCCAGAGGTGCTCGATAGGGTTAAGGTCTGGGCTCTGCGCAGGCCAGTCCATTCGATTAACCCTATTGTCACCATACCAAGCCTTGGTGGACCTCGCAACATGACAGGGGGCATTGTCATCCTGAAAGTAACATGGTCCACCCCGTAAAACTGCCACAACGAAGGAAGCGCATGGTCATCCAAAATGGTGCAGAAGCTCTCGGCGTTGAGTCTACCAGGAATTGCGACCAAGGATCTCGTGCCATACCAGGAGAAACACCCTAATAGCATGATTCCACCGCCGCCGAACTTCACAGTTGTAACAATACATTCCGGCTGGAGGCGTTCTCCAGGCAGACGCCAAATCCAGACCCTGCCATCTGAGTTGTAGAGGGTGAACCTTGATTCGTCGCTCCAGAGAACCTGTTTCGACTGTTCAACGGTCCACTCTCGACGTTCTTTGCACATCGTTAGCCGAGCAGCGCTATTGGACTTGGTGATCAAAGGCTTGTGGGCAGCAGCACGTCAATGTTCACCAAGCAGATGGGCTTCGTTACGGATGGTATGCATCGAAAGAACACCCCCGGATGCCTGTTGAAACTCCTTGCTGATGTGGCCCATCGATTTTGTGCCGTTCTTCCGAATTTCTCTGGCCAGCACCCGTCGGTCTCTAACTCCCAGATTTTTGGGTCTGCCGGGTCGGGGCACATTCCGACAGTCCCCTCTCGTCATCCACTTGCCAATCACGTAGGCCACTGCCGATTTTGGGTACTTCAACTCGCTGGATATGTCACGTATGGATCGGCCATTTCTGTGATACTCGACCATCACACCTTTCTCGAAATCAGAGAGCTCCGAACTGCGTGGCATCTTGCATGAGACTGTTTGCGTTGTTGTTTCCCACACGATATTTAACGGCGGCGACCGTGACGTGTATCAGGACCGCATAAATCGTCTATTGCATTGATGTCCAATTACTTGTTGGCAGATAGTGTATATGAATGCTGATTACTTCGATTAGCGAATCCTGTAATGGTTATATTCATATTTATCGGAAACTTGAAACTCGGTCGTTCTGGGTCTGTATAGTGGTTAGTATTCTCGGGGGCTATCCGGGAGACGAGGGTTTGATACTCCCTCCAGAACTACGAATTTCTCATGTATTTGTACATTATCTGACTAAACATCCATGTTACGTTTTTGCTTCTGTAAACGGATTTACATCTCTCACCTTTGTATTATGCAATGTTGAAATCACACATATATATATGCAATCCCAAGAAATCGAGAAGAGATAAAAAATACCTATTCCATATTAAAGTACGTTTCAAATTATTCGTAAAAATATATTTGAAAATGAATACAAATTTATTAAAAAATAAGCAGCCCATAGCAAAGAACGAAATACCTAGTGATACGTCATTGAGACGGCCCGTACCATGGGCAACTCCACTGAGTGTGACACTGGCACCATGCTTTTTGGTTCAGATTGTCTGAAGATCACCAGAATATTTCACAACTAAATTTTCGCTACACTAACTAAAAAGATTAAATATATATTTGCACCATTTCGCCATCAAATGGTCCTGTTCAATTAGTAATAAGCAACGGATAATTCTTTAGTGTCAATAGCAATTCCTGCTTGGCCAAAATGAGAGAACGTTCAACTTCCTTTAGTCTGTTTTTTTTACTACGCCCTAGCGATTGCATCCCCTGAAGGTACTCATTCTGTGCTTTTGGAAATGCTGCTATTTTTAACCTTTGTTTAGTAACACGTCATATACAATAAACCCGGTTTTGTGTCTAACGACACGGCGTTAATAAAAATTAGAAATTGTACAACAATAAACGGAATACAGTAAAGCGTTGAAAATTCAAACGCCTAAAATTCAAAAAGTCAAACACCCGAACAAGCTCCCCTTCCCCTTTTTTTCTTTGTGTGGTGGTGGAGTGTTTAAATATCGTCCGTTTAACTTGGCACTTGATGATATGTAATCGCATAATTTTGGGGATACAAGCATTTTGGAGGCGAATTGTCAAAAGTGGAGGTAACTTCTGATACTCAGAGTCAAAAGGCGAAAACATCCGCAACCTCTTGCTCCCTGCGGGGATCAGATATTATGATTCATTACCAGAGCAGCACCACCCCTTGTTTCAATCCCTCAGCGTCATTGTTTACTATGAGCCGCGAGGAGAGTTATTCTTGCTGCACTTAGCATAATGCAGAGGTCATACTCTACTGAAGGATTCACTGCTTTGGTGATTGCCGTGACTTGGTTTGAACAGCAAACTGAGTGGTGTTCAACTCAACTTCTCGAAGTTCGAAAATGATGCAACAAAAATTTAGTGATTATTTTTTCTGAAAAACAAAATAAAATTGCATGAACTTTTTTAAAAAAATTATTTTTTAATCTAATGTAAATATGCACTTCGAATGTGTTATGATCGGTATGTTTTGGAATTTTGAACTTTACGTTAAGAATTTCACAGCAGTAGTAAAAATGGCAAACTTATTTCGCATTGCATAATAACAAAAAAATATTTGTGTTACATAATTTTTCTGTTCACAATTTGTTATTTTTGGTACATGTATTTGATAAATATAATGTAAAAATTTCAGCGTATTTCTATTTCCTTACATGTTCGATAATCTGAGCCACCAGTAGTTCCAAAAAGATTGGATATCCGACTCACTACTCTTATTTCCATAACAAGCTTCTCCAAATGGAGGTAGAAGCTAGTACAGGACAATCATTCCCGCCTTTCATTAAAACTTTTGTTCTTTGTTTAGACGTGTACATATAAAATATTTTTTTAATATATTACTGCACGCTGTTAGGAAATTTGATTTTGAGTTTAATCAGAACCTACAATACTTTCAGTTCCGTCTCTTTTATGATCACTTGAATATTTTATATGTAGTGCGCGCTATGGAAAGTAAAGAATGTTTTCACATTTTAAGAATGTTCATGCCAGTGAAAAAACCTCCGATCTTGCTTGTAATGCTAAGTGCCCTTTTTAATAATGCTAAGTGACTATTTTTTCTTCTGTTATAATAGTAATACCTACCAGACCATTGAAACAAAGGAAAAATTAAAAGTATTTCACGAAAACCGTCTGTAAAATTATTTTGGTGAAAATAATCGTACCAGCTTGATTTCAAGAATCATATTCGTTTGCTGCCTTGACTGTGTGTATGTGTCAATTTCGACATTCTGTACCTTAAATTTTGGCATTTAAAGTTTTTTTTCCCATTGTGATAGAAACGTTATAGCAAATCTACTAAGAATGGAGCAGTTTTTTTATCCATTTCCCCTTCCTGAAGGGCTTGAGTAAGGCCATCTAGAAAGTCCTAGGCTTGACATTAGAGATATTTCCCATCTGCGACGTCACTCTGATGTTTCACGGACAGATATGTCGGAGTCGTGTTTGGCGTCAAACACGACGTTGGTGGAAACCAACAGGAAGGTTTGGTTTCCGCATGACATCACCAAAATTGAGAAAGTCATGATTTCAGGATGGGCTGGAGCATCTACAGTACAATGTTCAGATAAACTCTGGAGGACACAAAGTCTTCCAGCAACTCTGGAGGACACAACGTCTTAAAGCATATCAGGTGATCCGTTCTATACTAACAGATTCTGTACCACAAATTGCACCAGTCACAGGTACTTCATTTGTGTTTTCAAACGGAGCTGGTTCCAGTGTTTCATATGACTCTCGCAAAATATAATGCCTACCTAATTTTCTCCGAGGTATGGGTCTTTAACAGACTTCGTTAAATATCGTGCATAATTTTTGCTCACTAGATGTCATGTTTCCACGCACAAATCTATTCAAGACGACAGCGATCTCATCCCTGATAGATTGTCGCTGCATCACTTTTAGACAAGCAATGAGGGTAATTTTTCGACTGATGAAACACCCGCATATATAACCTCTTTGGAAGCCAGTCAGCTACGATGTTTTTGAAATCATCGTTCAGGCCAGAATGGCAACTAGAGTGAGCCCTTTTTCGATCTCCAAAGATCCTTTGTTTTCCCATTGTGATAGAAACTACTGACGATTATTAACAGCAATCTTAAATAAAATTATTTCCATAATGATAGATTGTCGCTGCGTCACTTTTAGACAAGCAATGAGGGTAATTTTTCGACTGATGAAAGACCCCGCATATATCCCCTCTTTAGAAGCCAGTCAGCTCCGATGTTTTTGAAATCATCGCTCAGGTCAGAATGGCCACCAGAGTGAGCCCTTTTTCGATCTCCAAAAGATCCTTTGTTTTCCCATTGTGATAGAAACTACTGACGATTAATAACAGCAATCTTAAATAAAACTATTTCCATAATGGTAGATTGTCGCTGCGTCACTTTTAGACAAGCAATGAGGGTAATTTTTGGACTGATGAAAGACCCCGCATATATCACCTCTTTAGAAGCCAGTTAGCTCCGATGTTTTTGAAATCATCGCTCAGGCCAGAGTGGCAACCAGAGTGAGCCCTTTTTCGATCTCCAAAAGCTCCTTTGTTTTCCCAGTGTGACAGAAACTACTGACGATTATAAACAGGAATCTTAAATACAATTATTTCCATAAATTAAGCAACAAAAGGGAAAATCGTGATAACTCAAAAAGTGTGCAGCCGGTTCGGATGACATTTAGTGGAAAGCTTTATCATACCAAATGCAACAAAAAGACATCAGAACATGTGATACAAAGCATATACATTTTGTATGAGTGATGCAAATATGAAAATACAGAAATATAGGTATCAAGATGAAATAGCAGAACGTACTTTAATAGGAAATATTGTTATTGTTAGACCGAACAGCAATACAAAACCGACATGATGTTCCAAGCTGTTAATTGCGGTGTCGAGCTGTCCCGTGGAGACCTGCGTCCTATGTTCAAGCAAAGCAGTGCGGAACCTTGCAGGGTAAGAGGAGGGGCTGGAGGCCAGCAACATGCCTGCTGAGAGCGTTCCAGACATGTTAAATGGGATTCATATCAGATGAACGTGCTGGCCACTCTATACGGACTATAGACTCATGTTCCAGGTATTGGTGCTATGTGAGGGAAGGTTTTATACGCCTGCCGTACAAATGTACTGCCAATTGTACTTGCGTACGGACAAACAATAGGGTCCAGGATGCTATCTCTATACCTCTGAGTACTGAGCTTTTCATATGGAAACATATCTAGGTCGGAACAGCCGCCTAACGATATGCCTGCCAACGCCAGAACACTACCACCACCAAAGATGTCTCTTTCTTGGATATTAGAGAGAAGATAGCCAATACCGGTCTCTCTCCAGATGTAAACACGGCGAGAATCACTCTGTAAATAGTATCGCGTTTCATCTGTGAACAGACCAGACATTCACTGATTTTGAATCCAGTATAAATGCATTCGTCCCCAAATGAAACGCTCCCTCCGATGACTGGGGTTTGAGACACGCATAATACCGGTCGCCGAGCATAAAGTTCCTGCTGCATGTTTCCTTCTGCTTACCGTTCGTCCAATGGCTGCCGCAAGCACATGATATATATGTGAGGTGAGCATGCCCAGAATACACAACGGTAGAGAGACACCGCGAAGAAACGTAACTGTGCATCGTTCGAAATCAAAGGAAATAATGTGTTATCATTGGCCGGCTATTTTTAACAATACAATGCACAGGAGCCTACGGGACATGAGTTGGTACGAGGGGAAAGCCATCCACGTGTCTCTTACAACTTCGGCAAATGTCACACGTTCATTAGCGAAGTACTTCGAACTATAATTGTGGAAACTGTGTATTGGATAGGTATAACTTGATAACCAGAGATGTCTCGTGGTCGTTCTTGTGTGTGACATATAGCGTAAAGTGATACTTTCCAGCCGAATCACTCCGAAAATGGAGAAATGTAAATACATTTTTCCTGTTTGAAGCTGATTTTGGGGCTTTTCCTGGGAACATTTAGTCATATTCGACAAAATCATAAATGCAAACCTCTATCTTGAAGGCCAAAACATACGGTAAGGCGAAGTCTTATGCGCTACTAAAGAACATTCTACCTATCGAAAACTAAAAGAAAACTATAAAAGTTTGTTTACACGGTACCAGATTTACTTGCTCTTAAAAAATACTTTGTTTCTGGGAACTATATATTTTCAGTGCTAAGAAATATTTGGTGTCAATATATATTTCTTGGTATATGTATTAAGGTGAAATTGTGAATATTTTTATGATTACAAGGTATTAAATCTAGCAAAGCATATTTTTTCAGCATAGCGCTTCGAAACTGAATTATATGATTGTAACAGTGGTTTAAATTGTGTTTTTCTTGGTCCTTCGTCATTCTTCTGACTTCAAATTGGTACGGGCTTCGAGATATTTTCAGCGGCGGAAAAACAGAAGCTTGTCTCTAACTTAATTTGTACATGTCTGCACATTCGTTTTTGGCAGTAACGGCTTTGCACATCGGAGACATAGTGGACGCATACAACACATAAGTATGAACTAGTTTAGAACTTTAAAATCTAAACACTGCCTGACGATATCAAAGAAATATGAATTTTTTGAAGCTTTGGTTTCCTTAAATTTTTAAATATTTAAAAGTACATTCCCTGATGTTTAGTATACAGAATTTCCGGAAGAAGAACACTTCACATGCACATAGAATTATTTAGGGTTATGAATACAGCAATCTAAACATCATGAATTGCCTTTAGTCTTTAACATCAAACATGTTGCGCCAAAGCAATAACATTTTCTGGTTTCCAAATGTAAGAAGGTATTACATGTTGATTAGTAAAAGCAATTCATGATATTTCCGTCACAATATTATTAATCCTCTTTTTGATCCATGTATTTGATTAAAATATTTCGCTAATACTTTTCATATATCTGAGTTTCTCGTAATTTAATTGAATTACGCATCGCATGATTCGACCCCCGAAAATTTAGCTATTCAGATTCTTGAACTTCGTTGATCTGAGGAGTGTAGTGCATAGCATGCTCGAACGGGATTCAGGAGATGCGGGTTTGTTCCCTGCTCTAAGGCTATACGTGCTTTATGATTTCGTGAGATGTTACATGTTGACCTGGTGAAACATGTACTGTATTCTCGCAGATATTTCCGTAGCAATAAAAATAACTGATTCAACCAGACGATTATCTAGTCATCGATAAGCCCAAAGATGCACGAAAATTATATTACCACTGCCATCCACTGACATATTGTGGGGTGCATTTTGTGTTTAACCTTTGAGAATGTCACATATAACGAAGTAAATTTCTCCGTCATTTCTGTCCACGCCAGGATTCGAACCCGGATCCCCTCATTCCGGAATAAGTCACTCTACCAATTGAGCTACGCGGACGTTTGTTCTGACTACTATCTGCCTTTATGTCATGTGCGTCCTGCTGGCAGGTACGTCACATCTCTCCCCCCCGAAAGAGGGCCGGGGGCATGGCCCACGTGTCAGCCGTGACCATGAATCGTTGCAGGCAGCCATCCGCTGTAGAACGTGCACTTGAGAACTCCTAGTCAATCTGGTGTGTGGAATGCAACGTCACACACATTTATTTTTCGAAGCGCTTTAGAAGGGATTCTCTGATTTTTCCTATCTCGCGGTGTGGAAAGAACATCACACCAATGCGAGATTTTGAAAGGTCGAGTCATCCGGAAAGTTCGGGCGCCATTATAACGAAGTAAAATTCTCCGGTTGGACGTGTAGTGCAGGAAAGCTTACGTTAAGTCACGTTAGGGTTATTGAAAGGTTACTTGACGTAGCTAAAGTGTGCTTAAACTTCAAAGTGCTAGAGTTTGTTTAGGTAAGACACGCACGTGCAATAAATTCCAAGAATATGGAATTTATTTTTACTCAGCGTTCCTTATTATCTTGAATATCAGTAATATAATTTCGGATTTAGTACATTAGTACCTTGAAGGCTCTTATTAGAGCGGTAAACACAATATACCCTGAACTTAACGTAAACACTCAATGAAATAGACTTAACGGCCAGACAGAGGTCTGACAATAAAATGAACTAAGTAAACGTACTCACTTTTAACCTTTTATTGGGGAGCTCCTGGTATTACTCAAATACACACTCCAAAATTACACAACTACTGATATTCCGAACTTTCGTACTATCATAGTATCGTAGAAAAGTAGGTAAATCGCATATCAATAATCAGGAAGAACCTATCACATATAAAACGAAGCTCCTCGGTATACTTTAGCGCGCCTATATATACTGCATACCACCACGTCATGACTTACACTCGTTGCCACATATAATTCAGCGGGAGAAACAACATCTCGTTAAGTGAGAAGATAATTTACATAGGAAAATAAAATAACAAGAGATAGTAAAATCAAAAAGAAACTGAATCTAGAGTATACGTTACACACACAATAGTCATTCTAAAATGAGACAGAACGGTATCGTTTTAATCTCGCATTATCATCATAACTCACGTCTTTTCTGTAGCTCATCGTTTGACGGAATGGGTTCCTCAAGCTTCCAGGCCTTAATGCAATTGCACCTCCACGCGCTATTGTAGCTACGTCTCAGGGAAATGGTTATGTGTTTTAAAGAAGCTAACACTTTTAAGGGGCTGTACATCCCTACAGCACTTCCTTTGTTATAAAAATTAAAGAATGTATTATAGACACGACACATTCTTCAAGGAATATCACGGTATAAATTTCGTCCGCACTAAAACCTAAATTTCGATCCAAATAATAAATCCAAAAAATTATATAATTTCTCCGTTCGCAAGCATTTTATCCATCCTATATTATTCTGCCACTAGTATCTAAGTTTTGCAAACCAACTTTGCCAAAGCACGAAAGTAAAATAAAAGTTCCTCTTTGGATGGGAAATGGCTGTAATCACGTATATTTTTTATTCAGCTGGCAGTTGTATTTACACAGTCAACTCCAACCTCACTAATAGTTTTAGCTAGTCAAGATGTAGCTTTTCTTTATGCTAACGTCTAACAAAAGACTAGATAAAACATTAAGAACACTGGACAAACGTTACTTATTTAATAAATTCATAAATACCTAATTTTCTGAAGATAAAGCTGAATGTAAAATTGAAATTGAAAGTTTAGTTTCAAATAATAATCATAGCTTAAAAGTATATCACTGCCTGAATGCCTTTAATACTATTTTGAATTCCGTTCACAGCAAAAGTAACTCCTGTTGTACAACAAACATTTTCTATTTTGACGTAACATTGTGTAATCTCAACGAAGAAGTTTCTGACAATTTTCACTTTTATTAAGAGGGACCTCATTTCATCCATAGTACCTTTCAAAATATATTTATTTTTAGAATAAGGGAAATTCTTCAATATCTTCATGTCTCCAGTTATTATGAAAAAAGCTTTACACAGTATGGAAGCGCTGCTTCTTTTCTCTTTTCAACTGAAAAAAAGTTTAGTTAGCTGCTGTCCAGTACAGATGAAAATATAAGTCTGGAGAACTGAAAAAAAAAGATTGATGCAATGGATTACGATATTACTATTGTAGAACCAGCGGGTGCAGTCGTAACAAATTATTTTAACATTCTATGTAGTCACAACACTAAATGTTATTTGTGAGCAATGCTTTCGTGGTTTAAAAAATTACTTTAGGAATTTACGGACGCAGCACAGATTGTCATTTTGTAAGCAATGTTTTTCTGATTTGTCAAATCGCACACGCGGTTGTTGGCGATATTTTGCTTCACAGGGTTTCGCTAGTTACCTCTCAATCGAGAATTGTCTGCTGGTAAAAACAAAGCACCTGCCCTTACTACGTTTTCAGGTACATTTTAATTTAGAGGGCATTAATAATAGGGCATTACTGGTTTCAGAAATAATGTTGTGAGGTTTAACTTTTATTTGAACTTAACTTCTACTTCTTGACTTGATTCGCAGTAACCTAGGCTATATTTTTCCAAATTCTTTCGTTGCTTATTTGTAATAGCTGCAACTTTAATTAAACATGAATCTTTAATTAGAAACTTTAAAATAATCGTCAGAGTAAGTGTTAAGACAGAAGTTACGAATCCAAAGCCCATTATATTTTCCTATTTCCCAGAACTCAATATGTTTTTCACGTCAATACCTCTATTGTAACAGCAATGTAGCAACACACTTTAAGCTACCCTATTCCTCTAGTAGCATTCTGTCAGAAATGAATAATACTCAATCCAGATACTTCTGAATGGGGGAAAAAGAACAAACACACCTAGCCAAATAATCTATTATGGATTTTCTAGATATCATTTACCAGAAGGCGTGGGTGAATTTAATTTCTGAATTCGTCGTAACTATAGATTTTTACTCAACTGAAAGAGGCACTGCTCGCTCTTCACTTTCACAAAAATTCGTAGTTGTAAATTCCTTGCACATATTGCAGCTCTTAGGCGTCTGTGTAAGTCGTTCATTCTTATACACTGCTGGACAATTGCTAAGGACGGATCATAAACGGCTATATAGCGCATAAAAAAGTAAGTGCGGTTGGATGCCAAGTGAAATAAAACAATGTCAGAATGCCAGGACATTACAAGAAAGACAATTTATTGTGCTCTGAAATCCAGAAGGCTTTGGAACGTGTTCAAGGGACAAACAAGCCATTTTGTGCAGAATACGTAAACGTGAAAAAAATGCAATTACCGTCCGCAGGCGTTCCGGCGTAAGATGTCAATACGGGATATGGCCACCATGGAGGGCGATGCAAGATTCCACACGTCGTGTCATGCTTTGCAGAACATTATCAAGCAGCTGTTGGGGTAATTTATCCCATTCCTCTGTCAGTGCATGGATGAGGTTATCCTTGTTTATTGGAGGGTATTGACGACCAGCAAGACTCCTCTCCAAATCATCCCACACATTTTCAATGGGATTCAGATATGAAGAACGTGCTGGCCATACGAGGCGTTAAATATCCTCGCTCTCAAGACACTCCCGGACAGCGACTGTTCGATGACCTGTTGCTTTGTCGTCCATGAAAATGAATCTATCACCGACAGCACCACGGAACATGCGAGCATGAGGTAGCAGAACATCATTAATGTATCGTTGGTCAGTCATAGTCCCAGTTGGCAGCACATAGAGGGACGTACGGATATTGATCATGATGCCAGCCCATACCATGACAATACATGTCGGATATCGGTCCCTTTCCTGTATGTTTGCTGGACAATATGCAGTACCACTATCACGCCAGATCAGTTGTCGTCGACAATCAGACGATAGACTGTATCTACTCTCATCTGAGAAGAAGACAGCAGACCAGTCGTTATCAGTCCAATTGCGATGTTGATGGCACCATTGCAAACGTACGGTACGATGACGTCTAGACAATGGGATGCACACAACAGGATAGCGGGCGTATAGTCCTCCTACATGCAAACGTCTGGAGACAGTTTTTCGGGAGATCCGCTTGTCAGTAGCAGCCATAAACTGATTTGCTAACTCACTAGCTGTGCTGCGGCGATATCTTTTTGTAGATAGCACTATGTACCGATCTTCTGCAGGTGTCGTACTGCGAACACGACCTCCCCCGTGACGTTTGCCACACTCTCGATTTGTTTGAAATAATTTCCAAAGCCTTGAAACAACACTGTGGCTGACGTCGAACTCCCTGGAAACATCTGTTATTTTTCGTCCTTCTTCAATCTTGCAAATAATATGGCCACGCGTAAAATCATCTAGGTGATGTAGGGAAAACATACTGAAAATTGCAAGTTCGTCAAGTGATTCTTTTCCTTTCAACTTTGCGTTTGAACAACAACGGTTAATACGCGTCAAATCCTTTATATCTCTTATGAGCGCTATGACGTCCCGAACAAGTTCGGCAATCCAAAATTTGCATACGCACAACACGTCTTACTGTATCCCGCACTTATGCTAAATTCCACATTTTCCTGCCTTCCATTTTGTGGTTGCTATCGTTGCTATTGTCATCCGTCCTTAGCAATTGGCCAGCAGTGTAGTTTATGGAAATTAAATTGCAGTTCCTGGAAATATTTACATACGATGTTTTTGGTTAAAAATTAAAAACCTTATAATTTCCTCAAAGCAAAAGCATTAATCAACAAGTTTTTAGTCTGATACAAACGGAATCTGGATTATAAGTAATCTGAAGTGAAACATGATATCTTCATTTGGAAAGAAAAACCTATGTTACAAATAAGCCGTTGTCCCATAAAGAAGATGCGCATTTTACGAAGTTATAATTTTTTACATTCTTATACAAAGTACGTTTATCATCTTAAGATACGTGCTTTAGGGGCTTCCATTTTATTCCGAATAGTAGCTGAACTGATAATGAAAGCTGTTGTCATGCAATATGAGAATCCGCAGTAAATGTGTCCGTTTTGTACCTTTAGTCAATAGAATGCAGTGGATGATATTTGATTTTACCAGAAAGAAAGAATTAGAAGCATTCTGAAGAAAACCTGGTTTTCAAAAGTGTAAACGTATCACACAATATCCGCCAAACTTTAACTCATCAACGGGTGGCTTTTTCAACGTACTAGCACAACATAAAATAAAATCTGGAAATCATAAGTACGACGTGCAACAGAGATGTTTAACTGAAATAACCAACGGTCACCTAAGATAACAGTAGATTGATACCTCGCGTTGTACATCAGATATTGTAGTACTTTGTTTAAGTGCAGAGTGTTTTACCCCAACAGGGCAGTGCATGCACATAGTAGATCTATCGATATAAAATCGTTGCATACATCCTTGTGAGGGAGAATTTCAATGCTATCCCTTTCTAGGATTTCTCTTGTGATGGTTTCAGGGGCAATAACCTTGATATCGCACAAAAGTGAGCTTGCTTCTTTATTTGATGTTTCCCAGACATTGCAGCCTTGAGCCTGCAGTATGTGACGACCCTTTATTGCTCTTCAAGCTCTGTAGAAAAGAAAATCTTTGCCATTCCTACGTAAACATTGTTGGATCGCTCCGGGAAAATTACGGGTTTGGAATCCATTTTATCACGTTCAGATGCAATAGGTTGGAGGTTATGGCGAATGATTGTGACTGAGCTTCTTCTAGATGAATTAAGCCTCATATCATAGTTGAACGTTTTCAGCATGAGAATCTCTGTATACATGGGATAGACTTCAATGATCTTGGCAACAGGTTGTCAAGACGTTCTTCCCTTTTCTATTCCCTACATTAAGTCGAATTTGGGAACGTCTTCGGTAGTCATCTGTCTCCTGATATACAGCTTAATTAGTGAACCTATTTCTGTTTTTTTTTTCGGTTGAATTGCACACATCAATCACAAAATTTGTAAAATAGTCATAATATATGTTTTTCATTGTGCATATATATTACTATTAGCAATGTCCTTAAAGTAAATACTCTGCCATAATACGTATGTATGACTATACCTAATTTAGAGTTAAAAATGTGAATGCAGGAAGCACACATACATTTAGAGCAACTATTTTAAGAACTGATCATTATTATTTCTGGGACACAAATGTAATTCTTTGGGAATATGTTACAAAAAATATGCTTTTAAAAAAATATTTTAAATCCAATTCTTTGTACTTTTCTTCTCTTATATTAATAATGGCTTTTTTTTTTTGATTGGAGGTTTAATGACCACCGTGAGCAACTCAATGGGCTATAAGCAGTCGCCCGTCCCTAATTTAGGGTCACTGGTTCCAGGGAAGGGAGAGAGCCAGTGCCGTAAGACAAACACAACATCCATGCCTGACCGGGATTCGAACCCGGACCCCTTACAGACGAATGATCAGAGGCCAGCGCCTTAGACCACTGCGCCACCGGGGCGGCAATAATGGCTTTAGCGTCAGCAAAAGAAATTTGCTCATCTCCAGGAGAATACCTAAATTGCCCTGAATGATGAAATATGACTGAACGAGTATGGCACAGAATTATGATGTTCGTTTCAGTCGAGGATTCCTTGAAATATTTGTACTAAGATTTTTAAATCTCTAGAGAAAACTTCTGATTTTTTATTGAGACATCTACAGCTCTTTGGTGCGAGGATCTGTTACTTTTTACTGTGATAGGTTTCTTAAAGAATTAAAACTATTATTGTGATATACATAGACAACCATAGATATATTGAAAATCCCTAGGTGCAGTGGCCCGACACTAATTTAGGACAGCTGGATCAAGGGAAGGGAGAGAGTTATAAAATAAAAATAACACCTACAGATCGCCGTCACTCGAACCCAATTCCAGTATCGGATGAATGGTCAGATGTCCGGAGATTTGTGGTAACAGCTGCTGATCAATCTTTTTATGTACGTAATACGCTTGATCTTGCGTAGGTATAAATCTGCAAAGGAATGTTTCCACTAACTACGCTTAAATGCTGTGAATGCAAATCAAATGGCTATCGAAAAAATGTAGGTGTTTGACCACTCATTTTGTTTTCATGAATACTATGAAACTTCGGGAGGAATGTTTCTTCTAACTGCATTTAAGTGCTGTAAATGTACAACAAATAGCTAGAAAAATATATAGGTGATTTGCCTTTTATATTTTTCTAGGAGTACAGTTTAAGGTTGTCATGGTTTTCTCGTTTCTGAGATTAATCTAAGTTATGGGTATCAATTTCTAACAACCACTAAACTCATCCTCATTTAACATATCAAAGCAAATAGAATTTTCATTTCCATTACGCTGATGTATTCGAAATCCGATTCTCAATTTCAAGAGAATTTTTTATTCTGTAAGATATTTTTAAATTTATGTGAACCATTAAAGCAATAGAAAAGTGAAATTGTGATACTAAATTTTATCTTTGTAAAACTAATTTCAGTTACTAATTCATTATATCAGTTTGGGAAAGTGTTATTTTCAGTCATCTTGCTGTTGTCTTTTCTTAGTCATTGGGTTAAATGAACCCTTTTTTTCAAGGACTTATGATGTTTCAGCGTGATAAAGGTCTTGCAATTATCCAGAGGTATAACAAATTAAAATCTAGGCTGAATCTTCTATTTTAAAAACAATTCCGATCTCCGTACGTTTTACTTATAACCGAATTATTTCTTCGTTTCCGCCTCTTTCACGGCAAGTGTTAGAGCCGCACTATTCCAAATCCACAGGCATGATATATGTAATTGGACACCTGTCGTAATGCCACTTTTGCTACGTAGTGGAGTCTATATTTCATTGCATATTCGAATTCCCTTTAATATATTTTGCAGGACAACATCAGTGAGTAGGTGACTTCAAGCGAACATGCCTCGAACCAAGGGAGCCAAAGAACTAATCGACTTTCTGAGATAACGAATCGAAGGGCAATCGTACCTCGGAGTCAATCAGCGTCAGATTGCCGCAAATTTGCAAATTTCTAGTGCCACGGTTAATTAACAGCTAGTACAATTCAAGAAGGAAGGCTAGGAAGCACAAACGTCACGTGCTGGTCGCCCTGAGCCTTCACATAGGTGTCTTCGAGTTGTCAAGCGTTCTGTGGAAAGTAATCGACCCAGCAAGGCATCTGAGTCTGCAAAACAGCTACAAGTGAGTTCCATAACTGCGCAGTAATAACTTCACCAAATTGCCTATAATAGAAGACCTGGCTCAATGTAAATATATTTTGCGAGAAGCAAATATTCGTCTCAAATTGACATTGGGGACAGACATCCTTTAAATACCTTTAAGATATTGGCACCCTACCATATTCTCTGATGAGTTCCGATTTGCAACATTTTCAGATAGTGCCAGTGTGCGGGTGTGGTGATTTCTCAGCCAAAAATTCAGCTTGAAGCACTTAGAGCCATCTGTGGAACATGGCTGTTTTAAAGTCATGGTATGGGGAGTCGTATGGATGATGGATGTTCAGTTCTCATGGAATGTGAAGGCAACATCAATGCACAAAAATGAATAACCATCCTTCAAGCGGCCCTGATACCAACATCCTATAATGGTCAAATGTCAAAGAGTACGTACTTTGCCATGGATGATGGCGCTCAGTGTCATAGGGTAAAACGTACCCAAACATGGCACGAACAAATCACGACACAGAAACTGTCGTGGCCAAGCCAAAATCCTGTATAGAGCCAATTAAACAGCTGTGGGACACACTGAATGGAACATTACGACGTGTGCCACAGATACCAAACAACAAGACACCCCTGCTGGCCTTTTTACGTGAATATTGGCTCAAATTCCTAAGACAACCTGATGTCATTTTTCATTACCTGATGTAATGCAAAGAATATGGCTACCAGATATCAAATCCAGCTACAACTGCAGCTGCTTCCATTCCATAAAGGGAAAAAATAAATATTTTTTAACAAATAAGGTGCTTATTTACTGTCTGTGTACATGGGGCTTATATTCTAGTTAAGTTAAGATAATAAAGAATGAGATTTTCAGGTCAACTTCATTTCAACAACAGGTACAATATATGTATATGTGAGACTCCCCGAAATATACACAACAAAGCGAAAAAGAGCGTTGTGCATAAAATGAAAATTATAAAATTAGTGGGCGTCCTAGACAAATGAAAATACAAAAATCTGAAACAATCAGGCTCATATCTTATATCCGTGTCCCAAGTAAATTCATGCTCTTTGTATTGAAAGGACAGGAAAATTTCCGAAATCTGTTTCGTCGAATTTCTGAACTATTGAGATACACCGATAGTAACCAGAAATTGTGCGGTTCCTCATACAAAATAATCTCATGCTGCTTTGAAATTACCCAAAAAATATTCATTCACATAAAAAAGAAATGGAAAACGAATAGTCGAAAATGGTTCTTTTAAGAAAACTCACAGTATCAACATACAAACTACCTTACAACCCATGCAAACTCGCTCACAGGTAAAAAAAACCTTATGGGAAAAGAAATGACATTCAAAAAGACGTAAAACAAAAAGCATATAAGTCTCAACACACTGACGTTTACAGCACAGCACATCGGGAATAATTTTCTTTGGGGTTCTGAAAAACCCAAACAGCATCCTTCTGTTACCTACAAAAACATGTCTTTAAAGACATAAATTAATGCGGAAATCTTTTGAATTGTAAAACAAGATAATGTAACTAGAAAGTGCAAGTGCGTTTTGTTTTGAAGAAAATAAAGCCATCATCGTTACCATAAAGCGACATTATCCTCATATGGACAAACTCAGATCTAATGTTTTCATGAAACATTTAGGCACGCATGATCTTCAGTGGCAATGCGTCACTGACTTTATTTTCAGGACTAGTTTATTTCCTAGTTGTAAGCGCATATAGATTTTATTGTTGATAAGCCTACCAAAATGCGAATGTCAAAAAAATTGTATAAAACATTTGAAGGAAATCTTGAAATAAATCATTAATTTATTTTTTTTACTAATAAAATACCTATTCTTATAAAATGTACCTATTCTCTCAAAATTATCGTTTCAAGTAGATCTATATGGAAAAGAATATGAGTAAATGTGTTCTTTAGTGTCCTAAGTTATTTGTCTAAACATTTCAAAAAATGAAACGTACATATTTTAAAGTATGCAATTTAATAGCTAATGCTAAAAATTCATATTTAAAATGCATTTTAAAGATATTTACAGTAAACCTGACATCCAAGTACGGTGAAGTCAACAAAGAGGCAGTATAAACAAAATGCATCGTCGACGACGTCAAGCTTTGTTTCCGCTGAAACGAAGGTCTCGCTCTGGGGACTAATTCACTGGCGGAATATTACAAGAACAGTCAAGATTGTTCTTGTCAGGAAAGAGTTACATTTTGTAGTGCTACGTTACATTAAATAGGTCTTTTCTGTCTCAGATTTTCAAACCACATTCTGCGAATTACGTCGTTCTTGCGCATATATATTCCCTCATAGGGAATAGAAAGTGAACAGAAACTTATCTTGCTTCTTGGAAGGCGTTGAAGCAGATGTCGCTTTCTTTCCAAGGAATTTAGATGACAAGTCGGAATGTGAAAGTTTGTTTCTGGTATTGACGGCGTTGTTTGCAGCTCAGTTTGTCTCCTAGTTATACGCAGTTTTTGCATTCAACTTTGATCCTGTGAAAAACAGATACAGAAGCGATAAGCAATTCTCCGTAGCCTAACACTACAAAATCGTACGTGTTCCTGCAAGAAGGTAACAGGTTCCTCTTGTAGTCTTCCGCCCATGAACTGGCCGCTGGAGTGTACCTTCGCTTCAACGCATCAAAGCTTGACGTTGTCGCCGCTGCGTTGTGTTAGTCCTGACGTAGGCTTTATTGACAGCCTGGTACTTGGATGCACCGTTTAGGGTAAAATGTTTTAAAACGCATTTCAGAGATGAAAAATTTTACTATTTGCTACTCAATTGCGTACTTTTAAGTATGTATATCTCATTTTTGAAAATTTTCAAAATTTTTAGCCAAACAATTCAGGATGCTAAAGTACACATTTACCTAAATATGCAGATTATTTTAATAACAAACGAGATGCTTTTCGACAATAAATAAATTTAACGGATATAGCTATAACACTGTACCTCATGAAAAAATTCATGCTGTACGCTAAATCACGTCACAAGGTTTCGATTAAAGATATCTTTGTTGTAATAACACAATCCAAATGTTTCGGTGTGAGCAATACGGTTGGAGCTCATCGGTATCATAAAGACTTCATACAATATATCAGGTGCTTAAACTTTTTAGTTGGCATAATGCATACTTTGATAGCGTTATACCCACTGATGATCACACGTTTTGCAATTTTCATTGTATTCTGCACAAAGGAATTTTCATCGGAGAATGTTTTACTTATATTGTTTTCATTTTATTTCCTATCACCTGTGTTTATGTATTTATTAAGAATTTAAAAATATTTGCAGTTTTATGTCTGTAAAATAAATTATATGTAAAATATTTCTCGTAAGTAATTACTGTAACTGTCATAATCCTTTTGCTGAACCAATTGAAATAGAATCTGACTGAAATTATAACATAATATACCACTGTGAAATGTTGCTTGATTAACTCATATGCGTCATGTGAATATGTTACTTTCGCATGATCAATACATAAAAGGTGTACGTACTTAAAAATTTACAGTTACACCGAAACACAAAGTAAGTAATAAACTTCCATATATTTTCTCTGTTTAATAATTCAACTAGTATTAGCGTTCAATGATTATTTTTGTTAAATGTGGTGACTGATAGCAGCCGTGGTTAGAATTGCCAAAATAAATGGTTTAGTTTGCATTGCATTTGAGTTGGGTGTAATTCAGGTCCTTTGGTCATTGAATATTTCTCCAGAAATTCAAGCAGGAAAGCAAGGATAGAAACGCGCTTCTGCAGAAATGAAAGAACCAAACTAACTAAATCTGAAATACCTACGACATCATTAACTGCAGGGAAAAGAAGAGAAGGGAAAGCTTGGAGCAGCAATTTATTCCAGACAGGTTTTCATTTTGCAAGACAACAGAATGGTATGTAATAATAAATAAGGTGAGTGAAGAATAATCCCCATTAGAAGTAAAGTAGAAATCTAGAAAGATAACGATCTTAAATCCGTGAGACATCTTAGAACGTTTCTAAAAACGCTATACAAAATTGAATGTTTTATTATTACCAAACTATCTGCTGGTGTGCGAGATATATTTTCAAGTACTATTCAGACCTAAATAAGCCGATGTCCGCTAACTATCTATCTTTGCAAAACAATTAAAATTGCAGACAAAAATGACGTTTTGGCAATATCTGTAATGAAGCGAATTATTAAGGACTAACAGTAGGTAAATTATAAAAGAGTCCGTACGTTGCAGGGCTGACAAGTTCTTTGTATTTCATGTTTGACATATTGTTACGAATTTTCCCTCATTATTTTGAATTTGATGGGCGTGGCTAAGCAGTCAATGAATCAATTATTTCTCTTGTGTTGATTGGGTGTTTGAACAAAAGAAAAGATAAGTCGCAAAATGAAACATGAACCACGAAAAGGCACAGCCATAGTTTAGCCGAAAAAACAGCCATAGTTTAGCCGATGTGTCGGGGATCAGGACTAAATATAGGTGTCTGGAACGCCATTTGCAGGACATATCTATACGAGACGTTGCAGTTTGGGTCAATAAGTAGTCGTATAAGTGTAATACTGGGGGACCGATGAAGGCATTTTGCAGTGCGTTTAATATTTTTGAGTTCTAGTGTGAACGTGAGGGGGGGGGGGGGGCAGGAAAGCAAGGGGCTCTACCCTAATAGTTGGAACCACCGATGGAAGGAAAGGAGAAGTTGTTTCCCGACACACGACAGGAAAAGAAGCTACACGCTTGGCTCCGATAATAAGCGGAAGAGAAGAAGTTTAACTTATACAACAACAGGTAGTGTTGCGGATTTCTTACCTTCATTTGACATGACACGGTTCCACATGGACGAACGAATCGCTAGCATCCATGATATGATGGAGCGGCATATGATCAGGGCTCAAAAATCGTTCTCCGTTGCATCTGAACGTTACAATCATCCGGCACCAAGGAGGAAACTTTATGATCTGAGTGTCGGGTCGCACCGCCATTGACCGACACTTCGTTCCTTCGGAGGAGAACATCACACGGGAGTTTGTAATGATATCTCCACGTTTCCCCGCCGGACCAGCTAAAGTGTGTGTGCGCCTGTGCGTGTTTAAAGATCTGAATAGACGTAAATTCTGTAAATTTATGCTTCAGAGCTCTTGGTTTAGAAAGCTCTTGCTGGAATTATTAACAAGTAATTTGTAATTTTTTACTGAGAACGGTTTTGTCACCAGGAGATGTAAAGGTACATTTATGTTTCTGACGTATAAGTAGCAGTAACTACATTTATGAAAAGGTCCTTAAAAAATTATTTGGTGGACAGGTATGGATCAGTTGCAAAAACGTTTTCAAATATTTCTGCTGAAGATTATGCCTAGACTTTCCTCCAGGTGCATGAAATGTAATTTATCTTTCCTAAAAATCTACGTTTGTAACGTAAAACTGCTTTTAAATTTATTTATTTACAAGGCATAATTCAGATTGTGGATGTACCTTGGCCCGCCGAAAATCCCAATCTCTGAAATAACACTCTCTCTGCATTTTTATCGAAGGTCCATAAAAATTTAGTCCTTCTTTAGGTTTTGGGTACCAGCATATTATCATAAAAAAGTGCATAATGCGAAAACAAAGTATGATACGAAGTGTAACCTTTTTGATTTTACAAGACAAAACACAATTCGAATGAATGCAAAGTGTATCAGATAATTACTTATGGCAATCAAAAATAATTTTGCGGAAGCTTCTCAAAGTTGCATCGGTTTCCTATACCTGAATAAATATTTAACAACAATAGAGGTTAACCCCCCCCTCCACCCACAACGAAGTTACTGACTTCAAGAAAAGTCAGTGATTATTCACGGATTTGTAAATGCAACCGGACTAGCCGTACATAAAACTGCACACAATCAACATTCGATGAATTGCGCTTGTTGATATTTATTAAGACTAAATTTACGATAACTGTTTTAATGTTTTCCGTAGCCTGCCACACTGCATGTTTTAAAGGTTCTTTAAAGTAAATTTGTGGAGCCATATGAATTTTAGGCAACGCTAAGGCTTTGTCAAATGCGTTTTGCAAATTCAAATAGAAACAAATTCCAGACAACTGAATTCTTTAACAATAAATAGTAATTGCTTTATCAGAAGTGCTTACAGTAATTTAAAAAAAAATGTTATATAAAATTTTGTAAAAATTAGTTGTTGAAATACGGAATTTGAATTCCTACGTATGTCGCCTTTTGCACATCCTGATACTGGAGGAAAATTGTACTTGAAAATAGTACGGCTTTCTCTTGTTTTAAGGAAGTAATTCACATCAATTGGGAAATAATCATAAAGCCCGCTTTGCAGTTTTGTATTGAAACAATTTGCTGGGTATACGGATGTTTTAAAGTAAACTGATACTGACACTCAACCAATGTTTTTCGAAAGAAATAAGTATATCGGAGCACCGGGAATAAATTGTTTCTGTTCAAGTCTCGGGGGTGAGCCATGGCTGTTGTGTTTTTCTTTAAGCATTTTTCTATCTCTTCCTAAAAGAACAGAATCCTCAACAAATGCGCGGTATAATTGATTGTTTACAAAAAATATGGAATTCGACTCCCACCTTAAAGTACTATCGGTTTATTTCTAACAAAAGTAAATGAAGAAGAACGGCGGGAAAACGAATTTCTGCAAATTCAGTGAGATTGTAGCACATGCTAGTTCGATGTATAGGATCCTGTTCTTGTTGGCTCCCGTATAATAGAGCGGTACGTCTTTCAAGCAATCATTTACATATATATATATCACTGGAATCCTTTTCATCTGTTTTTTTCTTATCACACGCACCGTATTATTGTAATGATGCGTTAAACTCTTCATAACTACTTTAATAAGTTTTTTATTCCGGATACCAGTAAGTATTTGAAATATTCAAAGCTCGCATTATCTTATATGTTCATTAATAATGATAACTTTGATTTGTTCCCAAAATTTGCTTTACTGTCAAAAAAGTTTCTTAGGTGGCCAAGCGATATCCATAGACATAAACCGTAAATGAAAATTTCTCCATATGCGAACACTTAGGTTGTCGATTGTAAGATACTGAATACAAAAACCGACAAGGAGGTGACATTAAAATATTTATATCATATAATACTGCGCACCCAAGAGGTTCATCAGTCTGGTATAACTGTTACAAACTACTGTTTTTGAGTCTAATTGAAGACCGTTTTGGATTCCAGTTAGCCTTCTGAATACGGGTAATGTTTACCTCAATATTTCAAAATTCCTTTTGGGACTTTAGAACAACTCGTTTACGTGATATTCGGCATTTAATACCAGGAATTACAGCAAACAGCATTTCCAGTTAAGCCAAGTTTTCAATAATTACCATTAACGAAAGAGATAAAGATACAGATTTTTCGAAATATGTTTTGAAAGTTCTAATTGTTCACAGCTTTTCTAAACCCAATGGAAACTAATGCCTAATACTGTATGATAAAAAATATTTCATCTGTTTAACAGAATATCAAATAATGTAAGCAAAACTAAAAATATAACAAGATGACATCGAATTTTCGGGTGTAATAAGCACGTCTTTTGAATCCATTCTGACGCAAATTAAATATATCAAGGCTATTCAAAGTCAATGGAACCGGTATGGAAAACAATAATATCTGACCGAACAAAGAAGTTTTTCAATCGGGATTTTAATGCCTCAGATATTATTGTAAACGAAATCGTGACCTTACGCCCTCTGGTTGCAGACTTGTGTGTTAAGAAAAACATCAATTTACATGAGAAACATTTCGCACCGGAAACGCTCTCCAACATAGAAATAATTTTTCAAATTGGACTCTTAGAAACAGAGGTATCGACAAAAACAAGATGTGACTTTTACGCCCCTTGGGGCGATAACCATGCATTATTTTAGGAAGAAAGTATTCTGAAAAGGATTTTCCATATGAGCGATACCGGTCCAAGTAAAAAACGTTTAGTCGAGTTTTCAGAAGCCCAGATTTTGCTTCAAATACATCAGAAGCAGATATTAACCCTTATGCTCCCTGTTGGTCCAACCATTCTTTACCAAACATTAGAAATTACGTGAGAAATATTTTCCATCAGGTCTTGTATGCGATACAGGAAAATTTTCCAAATTGGAGTTTTAGAAGCAGAAATGACAGAGAAAACGTAATTTTCCTTTGTACCTCCTAGCGGAAAGTCTATGATTTAGGTGAAAACTTTGCATTTTTAGGAAAAACATTTCGCATCGGAAACACTATCCAACAAAGAAGACATTTTCCAAATCGGACTCTTAGAAGTAGAGATATTGACAAAAATAAGATATACATCTACGCCCGTGGCGAAGAAACCATGCATTATTTCAAGAAGAAAATGTACCTAAAAGGTTTGTCGACATGAGTAGTATCGGTCAACAAACGACTTTTTGTGCAATCGAGATTTTAGAAGCTCATATTTTGCTGCAAATACATCAGAAGCAAAAATTAAGTTTTACGCCACCTGGTGGCAAAACCATTTTTTACAATAATTAGAATTTACGTGCAAAGGGTTTCCCATCAGTAGCTGTATCCGATGCATAAATAATTTTTCAAATCAGAGATTTAGAAGCAGAGATATAGGGGGGAAAGCATTTTATCTTTACGCCTACTAGGAAAAAGTCTACGAATTACTTAAACATTTTGAAATTGTATGGAAAATATGTCACACTGAATACACTATCCAACAACGAAGGAATTTTTCAAATCGGACTCCTAGAAGTAGAGACATTGACAAAAAAAGATACGTATCTACGCCCCCTGGCGTAGATACTGTCCACTATTTTAAGAAGAAAATGTTTCTAAAAGGTTTGTTGACATGAGGAGTATCTGTCTAGAAACGGCGTTTTTTTCAATCGAGAATTTAAAAGTTCATATTTTGCTGCAAATATATCACAAGCGAAGATTAGGTTTACGCCCGCTGGTGGCCAAAGGACCGTTTACAAAAATTAGAAATAATGTGCAAACGATTTCCCATCAGGAGCTGTATCCTGTGCAGAAAGAAGTTTTCAAATCGGAGATTTAGAAGCAAAGATATAGCAGGAAACGCGATTTACCTTTACGCCCCTAGCAGAAAGTCTATGAATTACTTGAAAATTTTGAAATTATATGAACAACATGTCACACTAAAAGCCCTATCCGACAAAGAAGGAATTTTTCAAATCGCACTCCTAGAAGTATTGATATGGACAAAAATAAGTTATACATCTACATGCCCTGGCGGCGAAACTGTGGAATATTTTAAGAAAATATTCCGAAAAGGTTAATCGATGTGACTGACATCAGTCCACGAAAGTATTTTTTGAATCGAGATTATAGAATCTCAGATTTTATGGCAAATACATCAGAAGCAAAAATTAACCCTTACGTCCCCTGGTGGCCAAAGGGTTTATTACCAAAAATTAGAAATTATATGCAAACGATTTTCCACCAGGAGGTGTTTCCGCTGAAGAAAAAATTTTAAAATTGGAGCTTTAAAAGGAGAGTTATCGGGGAAAATGTAATTTAGTTTTCCGCCACCCAGCGGAAAATCTGTGGGTAATTTGAAAAAGTAAGTATATCCAAAATACTCTTCGATATAAATGCAATCGAAAGATAAAACAAAATTCATTCGGATGTTTAAAAGCAAATATGTGGAATAAAACGTATTTTTGAATTCGATATCATCGGCGTTTACGCCCTCTAGCGGGGAAATTGTACATCGTAAAAAAAAGAAATAAAGGATCATCATTCTCATATTTCGAGCTTCCCAATGCAAAAAGAATTTTTGAAATCGGGCAAACAGTTGCAGAGTAATCGTGGGTACAGATGGACTGACAAACCGATAACATAAGCACGATCTTTTTTTACAAATGACGTGCTAAAAGCCTATAACGATCACTACTCTAAACTAAGAAACGAATAAAAAGAGAACCAGAAACAGATAGCTTTGGTAGAAGCTGTAAGTGCCCAATCAACCACTGTTGTTTCTAACAGCGTTTCGTATGACAGGTTTGTTTCTCCAAGTTGACCTGACAATAAATAACATATTAATATAATATCAGATTACTTTAAACTAGGTTAGAATATAGTGGCTATTCTACAACTAGAGGTTCATTTCTTGTGAAATATTATGTTACACAACTTCGGAAATTAGTGTAATAAATTGGACTTTTAAAATTAGTCTACTTCCGAAATTATTATACAACATTTAAACAAATTACTAAAAGTGAGATCAAACATGCATGTCCGTCCCTATGTGCATTTACAAGTAATATTTTAATATTTTTGTTTTGAATATTTGAACCAATATGACACTCCAAAAGTGAAAGTTATATATTTGCGCAAAATTAAATTGTACTCAGATTTTAATACCATTCTTTTCTGAATCACTAACAAGGAACATTGCTCTGAATTTTTTTTTTCATTCAAATAATTTTTATTTTTTTGTCAGTAGCTTTGAGTCTTAATATTGAAACGTCCACATATGATTGTAATCTATAAAACACTTAACGAAGAAATATTATATGTTTTTAAGTCAATGTAGATTTTTACTCTCAGATTATATGATTACTTTCAGAACTTATCAAAAGATCGAATAACAGGAAGCTGCATAACTTGATATATGAAAACAAAATAGAAGAACGGGAAATGAAAGCTGTGTTCTAGATGGGAAACGATGAAGTATAATGCTTAAAATACATTGGGTGTAGAAGTATGAACAAAATCTGGCGTTCATTAAAAAAGGTCAGCCGAGGAAAGATGATGATTAAAACGTTTGTTGAAAAATTCAATAAAAATATTTGACATTTGTTGGGAAGATTGTCATAAATTATGTATCCGACGCTGGCGTTCAGTTTTAGATATTTCATATAGTGCATAAATATATTAAGTTGAAATAACTTTTCCATATCAAAACCGAAAATATATTTTGAATAGCGTTTGTCGCTAGTATTGAAACGTAGCCGTTGCGAAAGAAAGGAAACAATTTCAAGCATAGAATAAACTAATACTGATTCCCATTTTCTAGCAAAATCTTATAGTCCATAACAATTTTAAGGATCTGTAAGAAATTTCAAGATTTTGTCTGTTGGGTGAATTCATAACTGTAATTTGATATGTTTTCAATAAGCACTACAAGTGGCTATGGTACTGCGCACGGTATTTCTTTTGAACCAAACGAAGCCGTTATTACGTGCTTGCTTAACGAGGTGTAGTTAAAAGATTATTATTGCCGTAGACCTATTAAAAGGCCAAACACAATAGAAAGTTCGTTATTAATCTTGTGGTTCAACAAATTTCACTGTATTATATAATATTTTTCCCGCTCATAAACTGAAAGCAACATAAAGTTAAACCAAGTAACAAAAGTTTCAAATTTATCCCGTATATTGTCTTTCAAAACGTACAATTACAAAATAATTTCATTATAACTAAAATAAAATGTTAAAAATAAAATGTACAGGATTTTAATGAAATTTCTTGAAATGCGCTGGAGAGATGTAAAGGTCTGCATCCAAGAAAATAATGCCTACTATTAATGATTTTAAGATAAATTAGAAGTCAGTGTAGAATAGTTCCTACAATCAATGAGTGGTAAGAATATTTTGGAATATATTGGATAAATTAGAAGTAAGTTTTCCGATTGATATTCTTCAAATGGACTGTTCTTATAAAAGAAATGCTTTTGTTTGGAACATTAACACCAACAATTCGATTATGCATAACCTAATATTTTTTTCTACAGATCCCAACGACAATATTGTCGATAGTCAGAAAGTTTGGTCTGGATATGAATAACGATGGCGCATTGGTATTTTTCTGATGTTTTGATAGACTTCCGATTTGCATTTCTCTTAAAGTGGATGTCAAGAAATTTTGCTTCCTATATTTCCAATGAAAAAAAATTATCTACATATTTTCTTCACACTTAATGCGTTCTCAAGGATGAAAATTTGAAAATCGATTAAAATAACTTCATTTTATAAATTGGAATACTTAATATTTTCTAAAACAAAACCATAATAATGCAATCCAACATTTGTTTGTCTACTGAGGACACCAAAGTACAGGTCGCGCCATCTTTTTTCTGGACAATTAATGCATTCCCAAGGATGTAAATTTGAACATCGAATAAAATAGTTTATATTTATAACTTGGAATACTTAATTTTTCTCAAACAGAACCATAATTATGCCATCCAACATATGTTTGTCTACTGACGTCATCAAAGTACAGGTCGCGGCATTTTTTTCTGGTTTCAAGACCACCAAAGGAAACGTTATAGATTTTTAATATAATTAGGGTAATGTTTTAGAAAATATTAAGTATTGAAAGTTATAATATGAAGTTATTTTAGTCGATGTTAAAATTTCCATCCTTAGGAACACACTAATTGTGAAGGAAATGTGTACAAAAGTTTTTTCATTGGAAGTATAGGAAGCAAAATTACTTGACGTCCACCTTAAGTTTGAAATATAAAGCTTATAACCGTGGTTACTATAAATAGTAACAACCACGTTTAACTTATTTTTTGGGGTGAAAACATGGGACACAGCCACACTAACTAACTAAGTGTTAATGTTTTTCAAAATTACACAATTAAGTTATTTGGCGCATATCCTTTTGTAGTATCATTAAATTTTACTTGGCAAATGGTTTTTTATCTTATCGCTGAAATGTTTCTAAGGCGAAGCTAAATTTGAAAAATATGAAAAAAAACAAACAAAAAAAACCTGCGATCCCTGTGTTTCTTTCTTTTCTTTTCTTTCTTTCCGCAAATTTTTGAAGGTCTCATTACATCATATTTTCATTATAGAAACCAGAAACCAGGTAGTGTAACTTACGCTATATTAAGTCGCTTTACCTGGTTTCTACATTGGATAACACATACGATATAAACTGTATGTCACATTACCTGTTTTCTTCATTTTTTTTATTGAAGGTTTAACGACCACCGCGAGCAACTCAATGGGCTATAAGCATTCACCCGTCCCTAATTTAGGGTCACTGGATCCAGGAAGGGAGAGAGCCAGTGCCGTAAGACAAACACAATATCCATGGTTTACCGCGATTCGAACCCGGACCCCTTTCGGACGAATGATCAGAGTCTATCGCTTAGACCACTGTGCCACCATGGCGGCGTTTCTTCATTGGATAGCGCATACAATGTAAACTGGAAGTCACATTACCTGGTATCTTCATTGGATTGCACATCTTGGCAGAGATTGGGCAGTCTCGTCTAAATAACTGAAAACCGGATTCACGTAACTTTGGGCATATCATCCTTCTCATACTATGTGAATAGGTATTTCTTACTCTGCTATCGATAATAAATTGTTTCTCTTTCCACACCTATGGAAATGTTACAACCCAGAAATATTTCTGTCAGCCTGCACGAATAAATATCTCACGCCTGCGGTGTCGTGCGCAAAAAGGTTTTCTTGTCTACACTTCAGGAGAAACGCCAGGTGTTTCCATCGAAATAAAGATCTGTTACCCATCATATCTTTAGAAACATGTGCATCAGTGGTGGCTCATGGTTGAAATAATACGTGAACAGCTATAAGAGCAATATGAAAAGATATCTACTTTCTTCAATAAAACTCACTATATGAGGACTGACCTATTTTTTGTATATTAGATCAATTCTTCATTATTTTAGATCTGAAAATTTGTCGCTTAAGTCGTTATAGAATGGCTGTTTCTTCGTGAGCATCAAAAAATATCTTCCTGAATATAAATATTTGCCAAAGAAGGAAGTCTATCTTGAGAAATATTGTTTCTTGATTAAGTTTGCGTTCTTTTAAAGCAAGAAAAACTTATTTCTACTGACACACTTGTAGATGGAATGGTTAAAATGAGGGCAACCAATAAATAAGCTTCTGTAAAATTGCCTTTATCTTCATGAAGCACTCGAAGAAGTACTTGAGTCGATATATTCCTTGATTTTTCTTTGGCATATACAAGACTCAGTTCATTTTTAAGGCGCTGGAGTTTGGTAAATATTTTTCGGTAAAAATGTTGTAGATTTTCAAAAGCGTGAGAGGGAAACTTGAATTAAATTGTTCGAATTTGGTTGTGTCAGCAAGACAAACAAATTGAAGTTTTTCACAGTCTTGAAATCTTATATCTATTTTCATAAGAATGTGGTCTAAAATTTAAAAATACAATTGTTTATAATTTTGAAAAATTGTTTCTTGTGTAAGAGCAGCATGTTCCGTTTTGATCTGCTTATTTCTGTGATTTTGCTAGTTTTTCCAGTGTTTCAAAAACTTCAAAATTTCAGTTTTTTTTTAATTTGAGTAACACAGTAGTTTAAGTCTAGTGATATTTTCTGGAAAATATTTAATAATAGATCGGTGGGGCCAAAAATTTCATTTAATACTATTGCCAAAAATGTAAATTCAAAAGTCTTCATATCGTTTAAAAACCACTTGGCAAGTTGAATTGATTTTTTGTCTGATTGTGCACTATTTGCCAGAAATTCGAATACTTACTTCAATTTATCCTAATCTTCAACAATTACACTTAATAACTTCGATTTCGAAGTGGAGGACCAACGAGTTTATGCTATGGTTAGTATGAGTATTGCGGTTGTAGATGTGAGTGTATAAGATCGCTTCACTGAGTGGTGACACAATCAGACAAAAAATCAATTCAACTGACACGGCTAACCGCGATCATCAACTATTAATGTTACTTTAAAAGTTTCTGTCACTCCTTATCCGTCAACGTTTAGGTAGTGTTTCATATTTCTGCCACCGTGGCGCTGAACTCCGAACACTAACGATTCTTGTCGGATAAATTTCCAACTGGAATTTCGTGGGTGCGGAATCTCATCCATTTGTTTCGTAGGGTCTTGTTTGGAATACTTTGACAAGTAAATAACAAGCGTTAGATGAGAAGTCATTGGATTTGTCATGCTATTACATTTCTCCAGCTGCTGAAAAAAACGAAGAAATCGTAATTTTACAAAAGAGCTAGATGGGATGGAGTGAAGAAACGGATAGATGAGATAAACTAATTTGTAAATACCACAACAGTAACGAACTCTCGCAGAAGTTTTTCTTATTACATTAAAATATTTATTAACCAATCAAATATTTGTAGTTCAAAAGGTGTTAATTGCATAGTTACTATACACTTAAAAACCCATTAAAACTGTATTTCCGGAAATATGGAACTGAATGTACAAAACATCTGCAGAGAATTAGAAGTATTATTGTTCATATACAATTCAAATTCTGACATTGGCTTCTCATTTAAAAATCGGTGATGGGTAACATGTGCAATTTACTTGAATCTCTTACACTGAATTTTAAAGAAAAAATTGTGTATAACATATTGTTTAGGAATCTATTAATGTTTTACCTATTTTTTCCATTTAAACACACATTCATACATCCTTTTAGTAAATTAGGACATTTAGCGGATACTTTTATTATAATAATAATAATTATTATTATTATTATTAGATTATCCTTTAAAAATTGTCATTTTCTCATAATTCCAGACAGAGCAGATACCCAACTGAGAGGGTGGGAACCTGCACAAGTGTTTCCGCTTGTGACAGGAAGTATACATATTATTTAGAAATGATCTTGTTGAACACTCTACATATACTTAGTAAGAGGTTCTTGTTAAGGGCATTTCAGATAAAAAAAATGGCAAAAATTAGAGTAAATAAAAGAACTTTTTTATTTTATACATGGAAGAATAGGAAAGTGGTGTGACACAATAGTACAGCAAATAATAAAGATAAGATGGAAAAACAGCAATAGATCCAGTTGCTCTTTATTCATATTATTACAAATTAATTAATATTTTATGTACGATATTCCATTATGGTTAGATATTTCAGTGAATACATTATAGTATTATTCAGTACATTTTTGAAATCGTAAAGGTATGGTAAAAATTAATTTTAGAATTATATTTTAATGTTTGCAAAAAAGTACTGGGACCATATCGGGTACAAAAATTATATGTGTTTAAGAGTTTAGTTTACCAATTTATACTTCTCAGTTTTAATATGTTTCACATTTGTACCATCAATATTTTAAATCTTTATTTTGTTATTTTATTTAGTACTTTTGTTCCTATTTTATATTATACTGGTGCTAATACTTTCCATTTATTTAAAACTTTGTGAGCGCTAAACGTTCTAGTTTCAAACTCCAGTATTCTTGTGAGATCACATTTAATAGCTAGTTTAATCTACTCCGTATTTTTTTATTTTTTTTCGTAAGATAAGGCATTTCGATTTTTCCATATATTACATTTGTTATTGCTATTAAATAATGAATTGTTAGGTTTTATAATTTAAGTATTGTTGTAAACACTTCCAGATCTATTTTCCAAATATGCAATGTGTAAACAAATGTTGAAGAGTAGTTTCTGAGCCACAGTAGTTAGAGTTAGGATTAGATATTAGTTTAATTGGATACAACCAATTTTTCCTAGGGATAATATTGTGCGAAATTTTAAAAAAGTAGATCTCTAATATGAGGGCTTAGTTTTATTTTTGATTGCAGTGTCCAAATACTATGTACCATATTGGATTGCAGTGTATTCACACCCAAGGCTGTTACAGATAATATCTCACTAGCATTCTCTTCCTCCTCCGTAGTATCTGTAATTTTATCGATTGGAAGACTTATACTTTAAGAGTCTAAGATTATATTACTAGTGGAAAAAAGTCTGGCATGGCAGTAATTCAGAACGTCTCAGAAAAACCTTTTTAGGGATGATTTTCCCTGGAAATTTCCCATGAAGACATTTTTTCTCAAAATGTGAAGCACATCGAGCACTTTTGTCGTTAAATGTGAGAAAATAAAGCTTTTTTGGAATTTCAATGTATAGAAACGTAAACAATACTTTTCCTGAAGCAACCAAATCATGCGGCAAAGCATGACGATAAACATAGAGAAAAACATTCAAAGTATGGCAATCAGGTAAAAAATATATCAGAAATAATCGAATTGAAACGAAATTGCAATAGGAAACATCACCCAAACAATGTGGCTGATCGAACCGATAAGCATAACTGCAACGCCAACTCAGCAATCTCGCAATTCCAAACTTTCCGACCCAGAAACTCTCCCCTGGGTCTAAGGTTAATCTTCTGTTCTTGTGTGACTTGGCCACACAATAACCGAAGATACTCAATAACCTTTGGTTTTCCCTAATTGGGAGTTACAATAAGGTTCACAGCAGTAGACTATGGTAGTTTATGAATTCAATGAAGAAAACGTGTGTAATTTGAGTACGATATAAGCTATAAAATAAATTTTGCACTTTATTTTGCGTTCATACAGTTGCTTAACTGAATGATTAACTTCATGAAAATAGATTAAAACAGACTCGATTTACCTCGCTATAATGCACGTTTAAACAGGACGGCACATGAAAAACTAATTACGATCGGCCAAAAAAAAAACATTAACTGCGGTTCGAGTCTGCACCCTCGAGCGACAAAAAGTGGCATTTTACTTGTACGCGAATCCCCTTAGAGATCGCCGAAGTGACAGAGCCTTGAGCAGTAACAGTTACAGTTGATAATCCCAGTTAGCCGTGGTGGTGAAATAACGAAGGAATTCCACTGAGGCTTGAATGAAATATACGACACTTTGAAATATTGGAAAAACTCTGCTGTAATACAAGGTTCAATCGATGTGCTACGCAATGAACAAAACAGCTAGAGAAGCTTTATCCTTGATTATTTTCTGGAACCCAATCAAATGTCCAGACTTTACACCTGCCCCATCGTAATATTGTTCTATTAATTTGTTTGATAATCGAATTGTTCCAAAATTTTCTCTAACATTTTGTATAAAGCTTCTGACGTTCGATCTCCACTCACGTCGTGGAAACCCAAAAATCGCTCAGCCGATGCAACGTCCGAATCAACAAATCTTGGTATTAAAGAGCACTGAGAAGTCTGATTTATGTTTGTGGTGTCATCTACTTGAATAGAAAAGCATTGAACTTCATTTATTTCATATTTAACGTGATTGTTTATATATTCAGAAATACATTTAATTAATTCATTTTGAATAGTTTTTGAGTAACCAGTGAAGACATTTTTTATCTATTCGTATTGATTTTGAATTTCTAAAGGACTTTTTTGCTATCAACAATGAAAGTAATTCCTTGAAATTTCCACGATTAATGGAGTGCATGCTTGCGTCATGGCCACGGAATGCTAGTTCTTGTTTGCTCAAATATAATACTGCATCAATCACTGTCTGCAGGAAAAGTCTATTTAAACGAACGCTTTCGTTGAAATGCATTTTCAAAAGTCTAGCATTCTCCCTTAGGGCATCGGCAATGTTGTTCTGATTTTTTTAAATTGCTTAGCAATAACTCGCATTTCAGGTGTTCGCTGGAATTTTTTTTTTTTTACTTGAGGCACGTCCCTAATTTAGGGTCACTGGTTCCAGAGAAGGGAGAGAGCCAGTGCGATAAGACAAACACAACATTAAAGCCTCACCGGGATTCAAACCCGAACCCTTCTCGGACGAGAGGTCATAAGCCAGCGCTAAGACCACTGCGCCACCGGGGCAGCATTCGGTAGAATTACCATGTTTATGAAGCGAGCGTATTATTATTAATAAATCTGAGAATCCATCTTTATTCCACGCCGAATGGTTATTACTAAAAAGTATGCTGGCCGAACAAAATAATTTTTGTAACACAGACGTACTACAAAGCCATTTATATTCAGTAAACGAACAATTTAAAAAATTAATGTTGTAAGATTTACAGCTGTTCTTGATTTTTTTAGGCAATAATTGTCAGTGAATCCGTCGGTCATCCTTGAAGTAAAATATCTTTTTTATCTTCATCTTTCCACCAATTAAATGGAGTTTGCAATAAATTACAAACAGTGTCGTTCACATGATACATACTTTAATTAAAACTGTCACTAACTTTTAAACTGTACACGAAACTACAGCAACAGCTAAACTTTTTGACAAATAATCACAAAGCACGAAAAAACAAATCCCTTTCGGAAAGCATGTACTACAAACCGCAAGGGAAAAGCGCGTAGTGGGTTGCAAGGTACCCTGGTTAAACCGTCCCGTTTCACCGTGATCTCCTTCGAACGTCACGACTCCAAATGCAGAGTCTCGAAGCCGAAAGCTGAAACATTTCACTTGCGCACCAGATAAGGGAGGTTGACGTCACGGTTACCCTAGCAACTCGGTCGAATTCTGCAGACTTCCAAGGGTTTTCATTTCGGCTCTTCACTTGCACTGTTTTGCGTACGAGGATTTGTTTTCCGTATTTAACGCGCTATGTGAGTTGATATCTAATCAAAATTTTGAGTATTTTGAAACACAATAGAGGCAAAAAGGAATATATTATACAGATTACTGAATAAAACTTTATTTTAAGGAAAATAGGTGAAGAGGCACTTCGCCTACTTCACCTGAAAAGCGGCCACTGTGCTGAAGTAATCATTAAACAGCCGATCATAGAGGTGAATTGTTGAGAATATCTTCTAAATTTTTGCGCAGGACTGCATTTGCGAATATATAAAATGGTATCGCAGACGCTCTAATACGCACACGTAAAGATTTTAATGTTTCAAAATACTTGGAAAAACATTTTGTTTATAAAAATGCATGACAACATTTTAAAGATATTTCTATTACAAAGCCACGTAATTGGTCTCACAACCTCGGTTTACAACTATTTTCAAAATTTCAACAAAACTAATTTCCTCAGTATTTTTTTAATCAGTCAATTTCAGCATAAACAGACGTATCAAAAAAGTAATCAGAGTTTACAAAACAAAATCACAGTTTACCTACCAAGGCACGTCACAGAGTGCACATGGAAAGGTCGACCACAATGAGACATAAGGGTGCGGCCCGGACGGACGAGCCGAAGTGCGTTACGTCAGTAGAATGGGCAGCGGCATTGATTTAACGGATGCTCAAAAAGGAATGAGCATCGGCTTCCGCGCCAATCCTACAAGCATGTCAGAAACAGTAGGCTTCGTGGATTGTTCACGACGCGTTGTAGTAAGGGTGCACCAAGAATGGACCGCTGTTACAACGAATACCTCTCGACGTTATAACTGTGCAGACCCAAAGCGATTGACACCAAAAGAGGACTGATAAAGGGCAATCGACACCCAAAGCGATTGACACCTCTGTCGACTGATAAAGGGCAATCGACAAGCAAGGGTAAATCAATTCACTACGAAAATGAGCGCTGGAGCAGCCAAGTACATGTCCCTGATAAACGTAGAGAGATCCCTGAGTCTGCGGGGTCGACTCTGCGTCGGTGCGCCAATGTTAACCCAGGTCTACCGGCAACGACGCCTGCAGTTGGCAAAGTTGTAACGTCACTGGACAATTTAAGAATGGGAAAATGTTGCCATCTACGACCAATCGAGGGTTCTACTTCATAGACCTGACTGCCGGTGGCCGATACATTGCCAATCACAAGAGAACCAACACTCGGTAAAGTACAGGACTACGGTGGCAGTGTGAATGTCTGGACGATGTTCTCCCGGTATGACCTGTGACCGCTGGTATCACTGGATGGGTCCGTGAATGCCAATGGCGACCTGTTCATCCTTGCTGAACGCATGCATCCATTCATGTTGGACGTTTATCTTCTAGGGGATGATGTCTACCAACAGGACAATGAACCCTGCCATGTCGCTAAGAGGATGCGTTATTGGTTCCAGGAATACGATTGCGATGTCTTCGTTCCCACCTGGCCGGCGAAATCATCCGACCTCACTCCCATCGAGCATTTGTGGGACTATTTGGATCGACAGGTTTGATGTGCCGCGTAATATACAGGTAATTTAGTTGGCGTAGAAAACCAGTTTTTTACACAGACGTAAAAAACTAATTTTATTTCATGTGTGTGTATAAATAATATAATATAAAAACCACTTTAATTATATTACATTTTAATCTTAAAACTTCTTGTATATTTCACTACGAAATCATTTTTCTCTTAAAATTGCTTATACAGCTCAGCCACCTATTAACATATTTCTTTTTAGAAATTATAATGTATCTGTTCTTTCTTGTATATTAAAAATGGAGAAAATAATCTACCTCTTGCACTAGCATCGATAAAAATCACAATGTATATTGAATAGAATTCAAGATTTTATTAACAGGTTTAAATTCGCCGAGTGTATTTTTATATTTATGTAATTCTATAGAATAAGCAATTTTTTGGTTAGTTTGTTCATCAAAGATAATATTTTGACATCATAGTTAATGGCATGTCTATAATGCAAAATATTAAATATTTCATTTATTAATACTTGTGTTTGACATGTTTTCAGGTGTACACTTC
Source organism: Macrothele yani (assembly GCA_039090855.1). NCBI lineage: Eukaryota > Metazoa > Arthropoda > Arachnida > Araneae > Macrothelidae > Macrothele > Macrothele yani. The sequence goes on along the minus strand of CM077033.1, from coordinate 97,017,646 downwards.
AAAATCATAATTTTACCCTTTTAAAACTCTAAACGTCTTTCATATTGATTGTGCTATACTTATACCCTTAAAAGGAAAAAACTGTAGATTTGACAGAACATTAAACTACTTGTTTCAAATGTAACTCTTTAAATGTTTATAATTGTCACTCTCAGTTCTCACACACCCTTAATCACACTAATAATCTTCACTGTTATGATCTTGTAACTTAAGAGTATAATATATTTGAACACATTTCTCCGAAAGTTCGCAGCTGAGCCGGTTTCGTGTAGTATTATGGACAAAAGACCAATTAGGGAAAAGTCTTTCAAGTTGGGCTGAAGATGCTGGGATGATAATTAACTTCAAAGCAACTGCTGACAACTTCTTATGGTGCCGACTGGCGAAGTAGCAGAATGTCCGTAATGATTTAGCACCCTTCTTCATAAGCGCTCCAAACATTAAAGATTTTTCTCGATACCTATAGCAAGTTAATTACCAGCCCGAGGATTACATAGCAATTTAATTAACAGCACAAAACCATGTTTTTTTTTCTTAATTTTGTTACCTACTTTACGCGTTTTTTACGTTTTCTACGTATTTTGCGCGTGTTTTATGTGTAATTTACGTGTCGCGTAGAAAACCCTTTTTTACACGTAATTACACAACCCTGGTTACATGGTTAACTATTGTTTCTGATTAGAACAAGAAAAACATGACTATAACTTCTAATAAGCTCATGGAATATATATTTATGGTGCAAAAAGGTTTGTATTGAAGCACACTAATTTTAATACATGTTATTTCTTTGTCCTGCAAACATTTAAAGCTAAAGCCTGAGTTTGCCGTTTAACATGCTACTTATATATTCTGATTTTTATTGCAGTGGATGATGCGCTATGTGTCATCCCATTTCTATCCCTTTGCTCTGCGAGCCCCTTAACCATGAAGAATATTCTTTTCATCGTACACTGTACGTATGTCAATTGTTAGCTTTGCACACTAATCAAGCATTGTTTCCTGTTCACCGTAGCTCTGACGCTTGAAATCGATGACTGGCAAACATTTTCTTATGTTACATACCTACTTGCCCACACTTACCCACGTAGGGTAAACAGTGGCAATGTAGTGATAATTTCAGAAATTTCCATTTTAACTACAAAAATTTATCGCCCATGTTTATCAAACCCCAATAATCCATGCGCATTTGTATATATTGCATAGTTTATTGTGGCAGAAGTTGGAAATTTTATTGTACATATTTTTTTTAAATAAAATGCTCACTTTTTCCATAAAGTGTTAATTACGCCTTTTAATTTCAGACATTAACAGCAGATTTTACAGGCGTCGCACACGAACACGTCGTCACCTTCATCTTAAGAGTTTCGGAAATTCATGTTTTTTTTAATATATCCTCGCTTTAGCTCTATCCGTAAAATTCGCCATCGCAGTTATGGCCATCTCTTTGCATGTGCACCTTAATAGAAACTGGACATATGAGCTACATCTTGTTACATTTCAGTTACATCAACTATTACGTATCACGCAGTTACCAGCTGTAGGTGAGAAATTCGTTATACCTAGGTTACGTCGTTCCAGGCTAAAATTAATTAATTACAAACCGGTAGTGAAGTGTCTATTTCAACTCCAAGTATCATGAGTACGGTTCCGAAATTAGATATTGTAGTTTAAATTATGGGGGAAAAAGGTTATTTTTTGAAATCAACATTAATGCCTGAAAAAATTAACTCCCCGAAGTTAAGGATCAGGTGTCTGTGCCTAAGGCCATACACACTGTGGAATACTGATAAATGACTTGCAATTGCATTTTTTAATTAGACAGGAATCTATTCATAAACTGGGTTAAATATATTTTGCTTACCTCTATTTCCTACGTTGAAATCAGCTTTTCTGCCTTGTATACGATTATCTTGCATGCATTAATCTTAATATGTGCGCTATACACATTTATACAAGTATATAATATATCCTAGAACACACTCTTCTTTCTTCGCATGTCACAAAACCTTCAGTGTCAGCAGCAACCTGTTGTTATTCCCGCTGCATCCGCCAGTTGTACACCAGAAAAGTTCTCAGTTCCAGAACTCTAAATGCTTTAATTACTTTATGTAAACAATAAGCAAATCGGGCGAATGAATACTTTCCCACGTTAAAGATGTATTAATGAAGAACACATGTGCTGTCAGAATCTTGAAAGCGTAAATGACATCAAAACATTGTTTACAGAAACGCCAGCAACACTCTTAAAATTAACTCCCGAACGTCTCTTTTATTTCTGTCCTATGAAATAAAAGTAGCGATGATATCAGTAACATTACATTTTTGTTGACTTCTGAAGGCAAAATGTTAGTTCGATCTACTTTCAGCTACTTGTAGTCCTGAATTTGAGGCCTCGGCGATGCCCTGCGTCCCATGAAGTTAAATCCTTTTTTCTTGTATGTACGCGCACCTCTGCATGGGATACACTGCTGGAAAGAGAAAAGGGAGCAAAATTAAAATATCCAGCTGTCTATGAGATTTATGTCGTTGCAACAACTTGTTAAGAAAGGAAATTGAGCGCACATGTGAAGTGATTCATTGTTTATTTTACCTTTTAATGCGTATTAATGTGAACAGCAGGCATATTTTAATAAGGTGTTGCACTTCCTGCAGTAGAAATACAAACTTCTAGTCTGTCATGCAATCGGCCCGTACAAATGCTGTATATCATGCTAGGGGATAGCGTTCCACGCGCTTTCCCTTTAGACGCGTAATTTAGAAATGGACACTGCATGACGGTGTCCACGGAACAGTTTTTTGTCAGATCCAGTTATAGCCATTCTCGGTTGGAAACAAGTCTGGAGACCGTGCTGTTAAAGGGAATTGATGCACAGCCTGAAGAGCACGTTGAGTTCGGAAAATTATCCAGCTGGAATATCGCATTTGGGATCGCACTCATAAATGAAGGACGACCGGCTGCACAATGTCTCTGACGTACGTACTGCTATTAAGTGTATCCTGTACAAACATCAGACTCGCACGAGAATGATACCTAATTTCTCTCTACACCATAATTCCCTGCGTGGAGTCGGTGTGTCGCTCGCGGATGAACGATGGCTGAAGCGGCTGTTCCTGTCGCTTTCGAATGGGTATATGACCGTCAGTCGCTGCCAATCAGAATCGGCTTTTATCACTGAAGACCACAGATCGTCATTCTTCCGCTCAATGAACTCGTTCTTGACATCCTCAAAAACGTGCTCTACGGTGACCAGGAGTCGGTGGTGACTGTGACAGCGGCACGGGTGTCCGTACTCCTGCATCCAACAAACGATTCCGTATCATTCTGGTAGACACCCTTAATATGGCAGATGATCGAATTTGTGACGCCGCAGTCGTCCGCTCTTCCAACGCCAGCCTTCTAATACGCATATCAATCGTGCGTCTGTAACTCTGAGCTGCGCGGCACCACGTCTGTGAGTGCGTAAATACTCGTCTGACTACCGAGGCCACCACCTTACCACGACCGATATTGGTCCTTCCCGCAGACCCACTACACGGCTTCGCTTGAACTTCGATAACTGAATGAATGTTGCGCGCCTGCGTCGTGAAGGAAAGTTAGCTTCTTCAACGAGTACTGAACAACACGTCACCAGACAAATGACTTAGTTTTTCACGCCTTTAGTCCTTAAATACGCACTGCGCTCATTTGCACGTTGTTGTCCGCAGTAATGCCATTATTTCGTCCAATTACATTCCAACTTGAATCACAGTTTCTGCTGCTCTTAACAATTAACGTATAATATTAATAATATGGCATTACTACCGGCATTCCGTCTGGGAGTTCTTTTTTAACTTTCCGCCAGTTTATGTTCAAAGAAATGCAATTCCACTGAGATGTGTACCTGCACACGCTTTACAATCCCATGCCGTATATGGAGTGCTACCCAAGTGATCTAGGAACTCATGACCAGCACACGTCCTCCCTTAATCGGCTTCTTGCAGATGACAGAAGAGACTGGTGAAAACGCAGCTTTTTTCTAACTCAATTTCAAACATTAGAGACGACTTTCTAAGAACTTAATGGGTGCTCAAGGTACACACGTGCCTTTCAATCCGGACTTGAGTTCTGAGCGAAACAGATTCTTCTTCCGTGGAGCAGATATGTATTCTGCGCCTATGTAGTACACGTTAATGGCATTTTTCGTAGTTAACGGGGTGCTACTGTTATACGTCTGACAGCGGGAAATTTCTACCTTATTTTAAAAAAATGCTGAAATTGGTGAAATAAATTTGCTTCTTTTTAAATTTCATTTTTAAACTTTCACTATAATTCAGTCTTCAATTGTTGCATGACACTCATTGGAAAACCTTAATATTTCTTGATACACGGGGCTGTCGGAGCCAGAGGCGCTGTCAGCGCCTCTGGCTCTGATGAATTACAGACCAAAATCAGTAAAGGTTCAGTACCTACACTTGAAGATAGCTTATGAATATGTGGCTTTGGAGGAATTCTTGGTTTTTATTTTAATTAAATCCCGTTAAATTAATTCTGATGCATATCTATGGAACATATTAGTGTTTAATTAATATTTTATGCTTCATATGCGTTTTAAAAATGACCGTTTGAAGTATTTTTCGTCATCACTTCGCAACTACATATTTTAAACGTACTTGCAAATTTTGACGTGATTTAATATATGCCTTAGTCTCTTAAAGGATACTGGGGTTCCAACGGAAACTTGCGTACAGTTGTTTTAAAATTCAGTTCCTTATTGGCTTCCTTATAAAGAAGCATTAGCCACAGAGTTTGAAATGAAACATTTTCCCAAAGGTGTGGATTATAACTTTTTTTAGGAGTTTCTACATCTGTAATATTTTGATATGAAAACATCCTGGAAATTAGAACTTTTGATGAAAAAATGGGAAAACAAAATTACAAATCAGTAAAATATACTTGCTAGATACTAAGATCTATGCTCCGAAGCGTAGCATGTTTAAAATATTTATAACGTGGACGCTAAAATATTTCTTTGGGTATTATGCATACTAAGGAACCAATGCCTTTGTCAATAAATAAATATCTCGACAATTGAAAGATTTTATTTAATAAATTATTTATATCTCGCCTACACGTAATGATAGTATTGTTAGGCATCGACACAATCACGTTTCATTGGGTATCGTGGAATCAGAATTTATGTTTTCGACAACATGTAACATCACATAGCGAAACAGGAACCCAACGCAGCGTCGGAATCTTTCAAACAAATATTGGTCGTTAATCCCAGTTAAGTTCCTGTTGCACAACGACTTTTGTTTTAATATTTTTAAAGAATTTGATACGTTATATCGTTAAGTTTTTTTCATCATGATTCCATTGCTCCCGTTTTGGTTCACATAAGCTGGCAACAGTTTCCTCAACAACTTTATTGTTATACCTTCAGTAAAAGCTTTGTCATTTAATAGAGATACTTGCTGCTATAAAAGAAAACACATGAATGTTACATTACATTGGCGTTTATAAGGCACTTTTCTCACGATTTTTGAAAATATCACACTGTGTCATAAATTGAGATTCACGTTTGCTGGTGAGTATCAGGCAGCCACCAGAATTCATGTTTTACTGGAAAAGAACAGCAGAAGAGCTGCTGGAGTCATCATCACATCTGAAATTCTTAAGGAATGAAAATGATACATAATACGTCCATCAGGTGTGTGATTCAATAGAGTGATTGAGTGTACGTTATTGTAACTAGGTACATTATTGTATCACACTACCATCAGACTTTCTTATGAGACACGGAGTAATGCAAAATTCCGCCATTTACCGTATACACATTTTCATTGATGTCTATTCTCTCGCTGTAGTTTGGAGAAGAATTATTTCTTCGTTTTTCCAAGACTGCTGTAGATGTATTTCAGAGGGGGATTTTAGCATTCACAACATATACATTTAACAAACAACACACAGGACCACGTGTTGCCAGAGTACAACGTACGGTCTTGTGTGTTCATAGTCATTGGTACATGATGACTACATAAGACAGAATAGTTAAGATACTGTGAAAACGCTCTCGCTCTATGTGGGGTTGCTCGATATCCGTTTTTTCTTATGCGTCGAATGTATCTGTTTTCCACAAGTTTCTTCTCACATCCTGGTCTTGTATGATGACTCAACAGTATTTTTTCTTATGCTGCAATCCGCTTCCGTTTTGTTTCTTTAAAATTTTAGATATTATTGTTATTCCGATTAGAAAATTTCAGTCACAAGTTTCTCATTCAGATAGTGTTCAGTAATAAACGGTTTGGAATCAAGTTTTTCGAATTTTCTAATGCTTAGTAATTTCGATACAGGAAATATTATAACTTTCAGTATTTTATCGGCAACATAAAATACTTTAGGTAAAATGTCAAGTTCATCTGTTAACTTTTTCATGACGTTAGCTAGTTAGTATTTTAAAAGTTAGCCTTTGATTAGGCTCCAAAAGCCAGGAGAAAAACGCAGCCTGAATATTACGTGCGTGATATTAAGGTACATTTTTACATACTGTATATTTCTTCTAACTCAATATTGCAAGGTGCAAGCACAATATCTCCACGGTTTGTCAGAAATTACCAAGTCAAACAATGAAATTTTCTTGCATTGCTTCGAAATTTTTATCAGTGGCTGTATGCAACATTTTCTGTTTCTAATTCACGAGTCAGAAAATTAAAGCTGCTGAGCGTCAGTAAGCGTACACGTGATGTTTGCAAAGGGTTAAAGAAATATTGTGCATTCTTATAACTGCATTAGCTACGATAACCTCTTCTCCGAGGAGGGACATTGTGATATAACTGAAGACAGAAGTTTATTCCTGGAACATCTTTATTTTCTTCAGGATATAAAAGTACTTAAACATGACTAAGAAATCAAAAATTTCAGGTGTTGTGGATCATGAAAGAAATATAACATACACGTAGATCTATCTGCACAGCATTTTCCAGAGTTCCAGTCAACAATGTGATCGATAAGTTGGTAGAATTTTAATGTTTGACTCCATACAAACCAGATTGCGATTTCCAGCAGAGAGACTTTAGTAGCACTTGCATCACAGGATGTATATAAAGAATATGTTTGTAGAAACCTGCATCACACTAGTAGATGTATAATTTTGTTTTCTGGTGTGTCTTTTTTTACCTAAAGTTTTAACATTTAAACATAACATTGAAATTTAACCGAGCTTAAGTATATTTACAGTATTCTAAACGTAAGCAGCTCGTGGTCTCTGTCGGCGCGATATATACTGAATAGAGATAGGTAGCTGCACGTTGGTGTTCACCCCAAATGTTAACTACCGCTTTTTTATAAAGTGTGTGTTTCCTAGCAGGCGCCCGTAATTCCTTTGGGCTCCTTTTTTTTACTCAGGTTTGCAGTTATTCTTTCGGTTTTAAGATGAAGAAGTGCAAGAGTCTTTTGATGAAATTTCTAAGGACGAATATAATAGAATTTTCTTGTGCGGATTGCTTGCATTGCTTGGAACGTCAAGATGACCCGAATTTCACCCAATAACCGTCCGAATGGATTTATGCATTTGTTTTTGACAACTCTGGTTCCGAAAGAAGCACGTTTCATAGAAGAACGATCTTTGTTTCCGTACCCTTGGGACGTGGTTCCGTTATCCTCATATAACTCTCGGTATCGGCACGATGTTTGATGTCAATTATTTTTCAGTCAAACGTAAACTAACAGGATAATCAAATAATACATTTGGCACATCACATTCTGAAAGATTGTTGTTTTATCTTGGAACGTGTCACGTTACGGGTAATTAGGGAAAGGTGGTTGATAAAATCTAAAGACCTCGCGACATTTTCCTTGATTACTTCTTCTGTGGTTTATTGCTTCTGTTTTGTGTGCATCTAAATGTCTTTGGAGTGCGCGTTTCAGGGCATTTTGTCTCAGTGTGCATTTGCATTACCTTAAGAATACGTATGCCTGTGCTTTTTGTTGTGGAGTGAGATAAAGGAACAGGTACTATGACTGTTGCTGTTTTTTGTTTTCTTGCATGTTTGTGTGGCTCGTTGCTGATCTGCTCGTTCGTTCTTTTCTTTTGTTTGGGGATTTACCGGCACTGTTAAAGTCGTGTATCTGAAAAAGCAGATAACGACACAGTGATGCTGAAGCTGATCTTTAAATATGCTACCTGCCGATGAACACCTATGCAGCGATGTGGGATGTGTGCCGAGTTTCTGCTGTTGCTACTAACTGCCTCGTATCGGACTGACCTGGTCGACAGCTTCCTGCTTACACTGTCCGCTTCGTGTTATCTTTGATTTTCCTCTGCAAGCCGGTGAGCGTTCATGCAGCGAAGTGGGATGTTTTCCGAGTTGCAGCTGGTGCCACTAACTGCTTCGTATTGGACTGTCTGGGTAGAAGGCTCATTGACTATGCTATGCGCTTCATGTTACAATGAATGTTCACCTGCCTGCCGGTGAGCGTCCATACAGAGGAGTGTGATGAGTGCCGAGCTACTGCTGGAATTGATAACTGTCTCGTATAGAACTGACCTGGTCGTCGGTTTCCTGCTATGCCACCCGCTTTATGATTCAGTTGGCTTTCATTTGTCTTCTGGTGAGCGGACGTGCAGAGAAATGGTGTGTGTGTGTCCAGATTCCGTGGATGCTGATAATTATTGTATTTTCTGCTTCGTGCTGCAATGTTCGGCCAAGAACCGTATGTTCCTCTTTTACGGGATAAAGCTTTTCAAGGTAAATTTAATAGTTCATTTGAAAGCTAATATTTTTTTGAAATTAAACATTTTGACAAATTGAAATAGTGTAGTAAAGTATTTGAGGACTGTGGATATTGTATTTAATTAACATGTCAAGTTAGTTAAGATAATCTTTCCTTCGGTGGATTGAGCTGGTCGGGTTGAGCATAAGATTTGTGCAAGTTGGACCGTCACAAACACTGCTGTTAGGTGTTGATTTTCGTAACCAGACAGATATTCACTGGGAAAAAATTAATGAACCTGTTTTTTTCGGCTGGTTGAGAGGAATTCGATTCATGGGGATGCAAAACATTTCCGTAAGAAAAATACATTCGGTGTACGGACATAATTAATATTCTTGAAGGCAATTTTGAAGCCAGACAAAGCAGTAACGAAGCGTGTTGATACTGGTGTGTGCATGATATAGAATCAACAATGAGGCATGTGTGGTTTATTTTTCCTACGGTGTGGATTTTCTCCCTTGCGAGAAACCAATGGCTCCAAATTTGAGATTTGTGCCTAGTTTTGGCTACGTAGAGTTACTCAGGGTTGTCGCGAAATCCTCTTTGCTGTAAAAAGGGTCTTCTATTGATCATGAATTAAAAGAAAAGAAGATGCGATCTTGAAGGAAGTTTTATTTTTCTGATTTCATTCTTCTTCTTCTTAGAGTGTTGAAACGCCCTGCTGGGTATAGGCCCAACCCAGTCTTTGGCAACTTCCTCGATACCTAGCCTCAGTACACAATTTTGCACCTCAAAATTTCTAAAAGTCATCTCTCCATCTTGTTCTCTGGCACCTCCTTCTTCTCTTTCCATTCTCTAATTAATCATGTCCATCTTCCAGTTTACCAATATGTCCAGCTTATCTCCGCTTTGATGCTTTTACTATTTTTTAATCTATATTTTTCGTGTTCTTTCTCTTATAAATTCATTTCTAATTCTGTCTCTCCTTGGTATTTCCAACATTCTTCCCCAACTTTCTTAGCAATACTCTTACTTTTTCACATAGTTCGTGTTGTGACACTCCACGTTTCACTTCCGTAGTATAACGGAGATAATACATGCGTTGAATAATTTTCTTTTTAAACACAAAGGAAGATAGCCGGTTAAATAGTCATTAAGTCCCCAAAAGGTTGTATCTCCTTGGATAATTCTTCTATTGATTTCTATTCCTTCTCTTTCTTTAAAACTTATTACTTGTCCTAAAAAAAATGTATTCATCTTATATTTCGTTTTGTTTTCCTTCTATCAATATTTTTATGTATTCTTTTCTGTATTGTTCTGCATTCAGTTACTACTGTGTACATTGTCAGACTTTTTTAAGACTTTCAACCCATAAATCCTCTATCATGTTTTCCATTTCATTGTTTCTAGTTCTTAGTTAGTACTAGCTATGTCATCAGCAAATCTTAAGTGACTTAGGTACTTTCCATCTACGTTTAATTCTTCTTCATCATAGTTTAAGTTGCTTATGATTTTGTAAAAACGTTTGGTTTAGTGGTAGTCTCTTAAGGGAGTGGGAGGGGTCGGCCGGCGTATTTCTTAAGCGTATGAACACAATTCTGTTTATGGCAATTTCAAGCACGCAACTCTTTCTTAGCTAATTCGGTGATTGAGTGTGGGCAGGGCCTATGAGGAGAGCCTCATCATGGGATAACGCATACATCCTACTCCAGGAATTTCTGCAGGTTTGAAATTGCTGGAGTTCCTAGAAATTCTCTGTTAGGTGACTTCACATATAGCGCCAATTGATGGTATGGGATATTTTACAACAAAGTAATTTCGTACACGTTATCATAGGCAGTATTTGCATTTGCTTTAATCAATACACGCGCAAGATCATCATAAAACTTAAAAGTAAGAACGAATTCAAGAAATGATATATACACTGAAGTACCAAAAGTCATGGGACATGTACTTGATATCGTGTAGGGCCTCCTCGAACCCGGTGAAGTTCAGAACCTCGACGAGGCATCGATTCCACAAGTGGCCGAAACACTTCTGGAGAGATGTTGAAGCATGCCGTCTCAACAGCTGCGCACAGTTCTCTGGTATTTATAGGTGCATGATGTTGAATTCGAGTTTACCATTCCACGACGTCACATGAGTGTTCTATTGGGTTCATGTTGGGCGAACATGGTGGCTACACCATTCGTCCGAAATGTCCGGAATGCTCTTCGAACAAATTTTGGACAACTTGGGCCCAATGACATGGTGCATTGTAAGACTAGAAACTCCCATCGTTGTTGGAGTACATGAAGTCCACGAAGGCTGCAAATGGTCATCCAGCAGGAGCCACGAAGCAATTACTGGTTAAATACGAGACACTCCACACATGTGCAAAACCACCACGAGCTAGCACAGCGCCTTGTTGACAGCCTGGATCCATGGCCTCATTGCGTGTCGCCTCACCCGAACCCAAACATCATCTCGTAGCAACTGGTAGCGTGACACATGGGCTCAGTCTTCCAGGGTCCCCTTTCCATGTTCACGAGCCCAGGAGAGGCTCTGTGTCCGAAGTAGTCGTGCTAGAAAAGGAAATCTGGTAGATTTTTTACTCCCATACCACATAGATGTTAAATTACAAAATGACATTGCAATTAAATGACGCTACACTGATCTGATGGATATGTCTCTGGTATCTTCTCGATTCAATAAGGATGTTGTTTCAGTCAGTATCGTGTGTCTGTTAGCATGGGCAATACTGGTCAGATACCGCCAGTCACGGTCGTTCAGCACATGTCGTCTGCCACTGCGCTGACCATGGGTGCTGAATGACCGTGAATGATCATGGAAGATAAAAACACAGTGGGTGGTAATGCCTTCCGCGACTTATTCTCTGTACACACCTAACACCGTCGATGGAGGAATGTGGAATGTTCGCACATCTCTGGAAATTGAATGTCCCATCCGTCTGCCAACCACTACCATGTCTTGTTCAAACTCCAATTATTCACGTCGGCTTGCCATATATCTACTGACGGTTGTTCAACCTGACACACGAAATTACACCTCTCAACTGTTAAAAATTGTGGTGTGCGTCGAAGTTTTTATACGACGGCAGCGCCAGTTAAAAATGCGTATTCTGCTATTTCACGACTTTTGACACCTGAGTGTAAATACGAAGTATTAATTATAGGCCGAAAGGTGGCAGCATATCACCTGGATTGCTTCCGTTTTATTCCAGTGCTTTAAAGCTTAATGCATAATTTTGGTTGCCAAATAAAAGAACATTTAGAGATGAAAACTGTCTCCCTACACCAAAATATTATGTTGTTAAAGTTTTGTGCCTTCATGAATTTAAAGACGTCTATTTAGCAGAAAAAAGGAACTAGATACATTATCTGCACAAAAACCCGCCAACCGGTGCTCTCTATCACCTGATAGCAGTGTTCTGTGGAAATACGACAATTACGTCGTAATAATTATTCTAGAATATTGTCTCCTCTGCCATATAGTTTATCTGATTCAATAGTAAGTGCTATGCTACATAATGTTCTTAATGTTCAGGAAAGTCCTAAGAATTCTAGTGCCTCCCAGCTTCATATTAAAACAAATTCAGTATTCTTTCCTCTTCGCCCTAAGGAAATACAGCGGAAATAGAATACGAATTCCCGATAGAAAACTTTTCACCAATTGTCCGGATTGAAGTTATTGATTTATGATAACTTATCCCAATGGAGATTGATAGCTTATAAATTTTGATGTCCGTTTCCTCGTTCGTGTGTTTAGCTGGGGCTAAGGATCTAAAAGGCGTCAAATCACAAGTTTTTTGTCATACAAGTTCGCGCTTTAATGTTATTATGATATATCCAGGAGCTTTTAATAAAATAATCAATAAGGGAAAATGATATCGAAAACGGTTATAATTACTTTAAATACCCGTTTTAAACATTTTCCTCCTTTGGATGATAAAATGAATGCTAACAACATCAAAATCCTGCGAGAATGTTTAGAAAAATAGGAATTCTAGCAAATGGGTGTTTCAAACACGAAAAAATAGCTGAGTGCTAAATTTAGGCCAGTAAAGTTGAAGGCGGAATGAAAATTTGTTCGTGATTCACATATTATCATAAGTTACTTGTGGAAAAATTTTCAACATATCAGAAAAATTTGTCACTGTTCCCAATATTTTTTTGTTTTTTAAAAGCCTCAAACAGAAAAGAAAACGTGAAGAAATGAGTGGATTATTCTTAAATTCCAAATAGAAGTAAATTCCGTATGCTATTAAAAAAAAATTTTTATGCTTTTCACCTTTTAGGTTTTATCAAATCTTAGAATAATTTCTGTTCTGAATGTGAGTGGAACTCTGGTACATGTTGTAAGATATTTTAGAAGTTTAATTGTAAGCGATATTCAATTCTGGAATCATTGCTTAAAATTTGGTGTCTGCCAATCAAAGGAAAGCAAACGGATAGTCTTAATTTCACAATCATGCAGTACGCTCTATTTTAACTGGATCTTCGAAGACAGATTTTCTCGAACATACGACGCCGGACTGACACTCCCTTATTTCTGTTCCCCGGTGCTACCAAAAAATGTTTATTTTTTATTACGTTTTTCTAACCTATATATTTAACATTGCAATGCTTTGAATTACATTACAAAAACGAAGTTTACGTTTGAAACTCAAATGAAGAAAGATATACAAATATACTTTAATTGTCAAATTATAATGCTACTTAAGAAAGTAATTTGACCCTTACGAAAAAGAATCTATTAACCTAAAATAAATATAGCGTATTTTTGTTCTTTTAGAATTATTATTACGGACTCTTCCCAAAGCAGCTGCAACAGGACTAACTGCTTAAACATTATACTTTAATATGGATAATTTTGGGAAGATACTGTTGTGCTCAAAGAAAATATTCCTGTAACACCCTATTTAGAAACCATTTTTTACTGTATAGCGATTTGCATTTTTTACTCAACAGACTTTGTCTTTTATAAGATAAACTTTAGTTTTTCGTATCATCGGAGCTCAAATGACATGTGATTGGTTGAGCAATTTAAAAACAAAGAAAAACTTTAATGGGTGCTATGTAATACAAAATTAATATTTGACCAGTATAAAAAATCGATAATAACAAATAACGGATGGATTAATCAAAGAAATCAAATTAAAAATGCACATAGAAAATTTTATAGAGAAATCTCGGTCTGTCGACACTAACGAAACATGAAACATCAAAATTCAGATATACAATGATCTGCGCTATCCTGGACGAAATTCAAGAAGCAAATAGTTGCAAAGAAAGAGTGAAAAAATTTTTTTTTCATTCTTTCCAGAAGTATGTGATTTTAGATGTGTAAAACTTGGAGGCATTTCAGCTTTTAAAAATTTTGAACAACTTGTTGTCACAGAATATTTAACCATTTGAGCGGCCGATGCACCTGAAAAAAAAGACACGAAACATTTTCTGCGCTCCCTATTAAGACGTGGTCATATAGAAGTACGACAGCAACGAAAAAACAATTCCTACGATTACAACAAATCCTACAAAATATTTCTATGACGGAACAATTCCTTTTCTTTTAGCAACTCAGCATTACCAACAATAAATGTGTTACTAGTGGTAAAATGTCGCTTCTAGTGCTCTCTTTTCTTTGCTCCAGGACCTAAGGCATTATGGGGCACAGCAAGTACTTCTGAGACGGACATCATGCCACTGAACAGAAAAAAGTAACTCAAACATCCGCCACCTTTCTTATGTTCGTGGTTTTTCTTATATTCCTTTTATCAAGTAATCAGTCACAAAGGAACAGTGTCGTCAATCATTCCCATGATTCGGATACCAGTTTAGGTGATAATTATTATGATCAAAGGTCTAAAAATATAAAATACTGATAATTACGATAATCGATGGTCTAAAAATAACAACCCATGACAATTGACAGTCCTATTAGTTGTGGGATTGCCAAGTTAATCGAAAGAAAATTTGTTTTCGCGTATGAAAAATTATTTCTGACAAGAATATTTCTTACGTTTCTACGTGGTCAAAAAGCAAAGCTGCAATAAACGTTGAAGGTAATATCTTTCAGCAAATCTTTTCTAAAAAAATATCGTGTTTATGTTATCGGTTGGTCCGCCCGTTCTTCCGTCTGAGGACACCATATCTCCTCAACTATTGATTCTTCTGAAAAGTTCTTTTTGCATTGGGAAGCTTGACACATGTGAATAAATATCCTTTATTTCCTTTTTTTTCACAATGTACAATTTCAACGCTAGAGTGCGGAAACGCAGATGATATCGAATTCAAAATACATATTATAATATATATTTGCTTCTAAGCATCCGATTGAAAAACTCTTTTATCATTCGATTCATTTTTGTCCAAGAATATTTTAGGTATAGTCACATTTTCAAGTTACGCATAGATTTTCCGCAAGGGGGAGTAGAGTTAAAGTGCGTTTTCTCTGATGTCTGTAGTTCTAAAACTCCAATTTGAAATGTGTTTTCTTCGGCGGATGCAGCTCCTGAAGAATGGTTTGACCACTATAAGGCTTTGATGCATATAATCTATTTGTCGATATTTATGCTTTAAGTCCGATTTTAAAAATTATTTCTTTGTTGGGGAGCGTTTTCGCCGCAAAATGTTTCTCATATTATTTCAAATTTGTCTTAACGCGCAGGTCTGCAACCCTCGGCGTGAGATCACGATTCCGTTTACAGCCGTATCTACAGGACTGGAAACCCGATTGCAAAACTTCTTTCTATTGTAAGATTCTACTGTTTTCCTTACCGGTTCCATTGATTTTGAAACATTTTGATACATTTAATTCGTGTCAGAACCGATTCAAAAGACGTGCTAATTACACCCGAAAATTCGGGGAGTATGATCGAAAAACGAGTATGTATGATAGCCAATAATAATTGATATGATAACATCATACTAAAACCACATAACTAATAATATAATAAGATAAAAATAATAATATAACAGGCAATATCATATGAATATATTTTTATTTAATTACATTGTTGTGTGTGCAATCGCACGTGAAAATGTAAATATTCCAAAATACCCCAAACTGTACACACTCAATAAGCGCTTATAGCGTAGTAAATCCTTTTATTTCTTTGGAGGGACCGCAGATATCGTCGCATAAATATTTACCGAGACTTAGCTCTCCACTGGGAGGGTTTTTTCAAGGCAATGGTAAACACAAAATGTTGGGAATTAGAACACGTAAACTAATGATTTACTTTTAAATAACGCGAGCGGCATCAACAGAAGTATTACGTGAATTTTTATCAGGCAATTTTGCTGTGTCACTTTGGGCTTTGGTCGTAACGTATACACCATCTACCAACAAGTAATCGGACACCCCTGCAATCGACGATATCTGCGGTCCTGATACACGTCACGGCCGCCGCCGTTAAATATCGTGTGGGAAACAACTACGCAACCAGTCGCATGCAAGATGCCACGCAGTTCGGAGCTCTCTGATTTCGAGAAAGGTGTAATCGTCGGGTATCACAGAAATGGTCGATTCATACGTGACATATCCAGCGAGTTGAAGTACCCAAAATCGACAGTGGCTTACGTGATTGGTAAGTAGAAGATGGGAGGTGACTGTCGGAATGTGTCTCGACCCGGCAGACCCACAAAACTGGGAGTTAGAGACCGACGGGTGCTGGCCAGAGAAATTCGGAAAAACCACACCAAATCGATGGGCCACATCTGCGAGGAGTTTCAACAGGCATCCGGGGGTGTTCTTTTGATGCTCGGTTATCATCCGGGAGTGTTCTTCCATCTGCTCGGTTATCATGGACGTGCTGCCGCCCACAAGCCTTTGATCACCAAGTCCAATAGCGCTGCTCGGCTAACGTGCTGCAAGGAACGTGGACAGTGGACCGTTGAACAGTGGAAACAGGTTTTCTGGAGCAACGAATCAAGGTTCACCCTCTACCGTTCGGATGGCAGGGTCTGGATGTGTCGTCTACCTTGAGAACGCCTCCAGCCCGAATATATTGTGCCAACTGTGAATTTCGGCTGCGGTGTAATTATGCTATGGGGTGTTTCTCCTGGTATGGCACGGAGCCCTTGGTCGCAATTCCTGGGAGACTCAACGCAGAAACCTACTGCACTATTTTGGATGACCATGTGCTCCCAACGTTGTGGCAGTTTTACAGGGAGGACCCATGTTACTTTCAGAATGACAATGCCACCTGTCATGTTGCCAGGTCCACCATGGCTTGGTATGGTGACAATGGGGTTGATCGAATGGACTGGCCTGCGCAGAGCCCGGACCTTAACCCTATCGAGTACCTCTGGGACGAGTTGCAGCGTCGACTTAAGGGGTGCCCCCACCGTCCGAAATCGGTGAAGGAACTGACTTGTCTTCTCCAAGCCAAATGGAAGAAAATACCGCTAGCCGTCGTACAACGCCTGGTTGAGAGTATGCCTCGGAGGGTTGCAGCTGTAATCGCCGCTCGTGGAGGCTCCACCATATATTGAAGGTGAATAAACTTCATTTTCCTTTGCTATCACAGGTGTCTAATTTCTTGTTGGTAGATAGTGTATAATACAACAGAATTACACTTTTAGTAATTTATTCCCTAAGTAATTCATATTAATCTGAAATTGTCATCCACTCTTCGTATTAGACATGTGTTGTATTTCTCAGGGAGGAGGGCATTTTCACACTTCAAAAATGCTTTTCATTTAAAAATTTGGATTAAGAGAAAACATTGTGGGTGAAAATGTTTAATGCTTTTTAACTTTCATATTTTCTTAAATATTTTGACTTCAAGTATATTGCTTATTATGAAAAACAATTTTTATTTAATTTCCACATAGCAGAAGAATGTGATTATATTAAATCTTTATTTTTGAATTTAAGTGTTGCAATTCTTTCAAACTTAATGAATCAATGATAGCTTCATTGTAACTTATTTTTTTCGTTAACCTAAGGGCCTACAGTTTCCGTACTCTAGCTAAGAAAAGATTGAATGCGGAAAAATTGATTTCAAATAAAGATTTATATTATATTCCATGCCTATTTATTTCTTCAAAGAAAATAGTGTTACGGTCGTTTTTATCAGTAATATTATGAGAATTGATTTTGTTGTCTTTGTTGATAGAAGGCTGTAAGAAACACTACTTTGTTCAACATGTGGACATGGAGAAAACCATTTGAATTTCAGCATAAAATCATTGTTTATTTTTTACTATTTTTGCCAAAGGTATTTTAACTTAAAACAAAAATTAAAAAATAAATGCGGAATGTTTTCCGTATTTTCATTTTTATGTTATTATTTATTTTTTCATTGCATTTTCATCAGATAATTAGAAAAATCAAGTTAATCTTTTAACAACCAAAACCTTGATTTTAAATAATTCCCTGTTCCAAAAGTACATCGTAAGAAATTATAAAACCATCTTGCAGACTTTGATAATTTTCTGTTTTCCTAAACGCTACACAAATGCCTTTAAAATGTTCTCTGGCCAGTCAATCCCAGACTTCCCCTCGCTTCTTCATGTCCCCTAGCAATGTCGATCAGTTATGGATTCGACGCTAGACCAGTGATATTTAGGGTCAGGGACGTTAGACCAGTGATATTTAGGTCAACGAAGCTAGACCAGAGATATTTCAGAACGTAATCTTAGAAATTTCTGTTGGATGCCTTTCTGTGTTGCTCTAAGTTTTCTGCAGTTTGTTGTTGATATGACTTAACAATTTCTGTTAAATGACACTTTCTACACGCCCGAAAGTCACATATAATCTTCCAGGAACTGCTTTGTTTTTTCACCTATTTTCCTAAAGGTGTGTAAAGTTTTGATCCAATTCATTTACTACAAAACGTTGTTGCTTTTCCTATATATCTAAGTGTGGTAACGCGAAATCCCAGCCTAATCAAATGCGAAAGCAAAAACAAAATTAATCTGATGATCCAAAACAGATCAGATCAGATCACATGTAGAGGATTTTAGGAAGATAGTGTCTGACTCCAGGTCTTAAACAACCCTTAGAAAGATTAAGCTAGGAGATTTGGGCTAGAGTGCCTCATTGGAAAGTGACACGGAGGAGAGGGGGAAAGAGACGCCCTTATTTATTACTGGGGGACAGTACCCGTGTTCGACGGCTTAACGTGCCCATCCGACGCACGGCGGGTATTTAGTGGTTACAGCGTTCGTACCTGCGTTGGGTATTTTGAGGCACTATCGATAGTTTTGTCCAACTCAGTACATCGATAGTTTTGTCCAACTCAGTACATCGACAGTTTTTCGTAACTCTCGATAGTTTTACGTTTTTCAATGCTGTGTGTAAATCACGATGGTGTAAGCTATTCAGCTTCCACCGATGGATTTTATGATTGGAACGTTCATTTTCACCTCATTTATACTAGTGCGAAAAACACTGAACCTAGCTATATTGATACATGATGACAATTCGAAACTGAAGTTAACTAAAAACAAAAAGTATAACGGTGAGGGTAAGCGGTTTTTGCACTTTGTTGTTCTTCATGTTGAGTCATGCTCAAGGCGAAAGTGTAAGTTTCAATCAGATAAAGAACAAGTCAAAAAGCGTCCTTCTTGTTGTTTGAACTGGAAGTTTAAAAGTGCGTCAGGTGCAGAAACAGTTTTTTTGTTAAAAGTAAGTAAGCAGGAATAATGGGTAAACGTAATATAACTTTTGTGCAACATTATTATTATTATTATTATTATTGGTAAGGATAAGTTCTATGCAGAATATAGCCTTTGCGGAAAAAACTACAAAGCGTCGGGCAGTACGTCATCTAAGGGATAATTTAAAACGACAGCATCCAGCTTCAGTCGTTTTAAATGACCCTGCCCCCCAAGAAAAAGACAATTGACGAACAGCCCCACTCAAAATTTATTTATTCAGTTTCTCACGAATTATTACCACGATTTTGCTAAACATTATAGAAAAAATTATTTTTGCATACAAAACTGTAGAATTTACTTCTTTAGCTTTTATGAAGAGAAACATAAAATAGTCATACAATACAAATAGAAAATGAAATTTAAGAAGTCGCGAATCAGCTCGTTCTTCAGGCAAAACCGACTTTTTCGTGACCTTTGCTCCCTCACTTCGGGTACATGTCATCAAAACATAGATTCCACACCCCACTGACGCAGTGGTCTATCCGCTACCTTCTGACCCTTCGTCCTGAAAACAGTGGCCCTAAATCAAGGACGGGGGACTGTTTACAGCCCATCGTCCATCGTGTTGCTGATGGTGGCCGTTAAACCCCGAACCAAAAAAAAAAAAGGTGCTTAGTTTTAAAGTTTATCGGAGCTTAGCTTTCTCACAATGTGAAAAAGAAAAATTTATGTCAGAACTAAATTTCCATCCCAGAAAACAAATTTTCTCCCGAGAAACTTTGCCAACACACTAATGATTGTTATCGATTATTTTTTTATTATCGATAGTTTTCAACATCTACTGCCTGGGATCGAACCTGATATTTTCCCCAAGGCACGCACGTTGCTGACCACTATGACATCCGCCACCAAGATCCAAGTAAGATCTGATCATATGTAGAGGATTTTAGGAAGGGAGTGTTTGACCCCAGGTCTTAAACAACTCTTAGAAACAGGAAGCTAGGAGATTTGGGCTAGAGTGCCCGATTGAAAAGTGACGCGGAATCGAGGTAGAAAGGGGGAGGAAGACGCCCTTATTTATTACCGGGCGGCCAGTACCCAGTGTCCGACGGCTTAACGTGCCCATCCGGCACACGGCGGGTATTTAGTGGTTCGAACCTGAGGTTTTCTGTATGGCAGTCACGAACGCTGAACACTAGGCCACCCGCGGCACAAGATCTAATTAACTTGCATAAAAAAAATTCCAAGGAATATATTGTAAAGTACTTATAGGTAACTAGAATGGAAATTTGTTTAGTAAATTAAATATAACCATGCAAGATATCACTGAATTCTCGTATTTCAAAAAATATGTGTTATTAAATGTATTTGTGGAGATCGGAAAAAAGAGTTTCAACAAAATTGAAAAATTGGAGATCATGATTATTTCAGCGAGATTTGAAAATTATTTCAAAGGATAGGGAGTGACATGTATTAGTTGTTTTTACTGATAGTATGTGAAAACGATGCAGGTTAGAACGCAGATATTAGTATCAAATATTTATCTGTAATCTACCAAGTTGAAAGTTAATCTAAAATCACTATATTCAGATGACAGTCATCTTCCTTACATAGCTCTACGCTAAGGTATTTTAGGTTAAATTACTCTGAAATTTTAGGCAATTTCTACTTTTTGACAAATTATCAGCACTCCTATAGATACGCTGGGACATGGAGCACAACAATTTTATAAAAAAAAATATTGAATCTGCCTTTATTACATCTTCATGGTTTTATATTTTTATTTCCGCATTGCCCTATTTTAGTATGTTGTTTCATCGGAACGAAAGAATGACAGATATTCTATCGCAAATATGAATACAAAATTGGTTCATCCTGACGTTACTTTATACACAGTGTAGTCAGGTTATTGTGACTACCTCCTTTTGACGTCAACAGCGCTTAGCCAATGAAAAAATGAACGAGTCGTGAGCTGGATTGGTCGGTATATACGGTGTAATGTAGGCATTCTGAGAGTATTTCACTCGTTGCTCTCATTGATAAAAGGAGAGAATAATCATATTCGTTAAATGGCATAATTATCGGCTTTCGAGCCAAGGGCTGCAGTATTTCCGAACCAGCCCAATTTGTGAACTGTTCACATGCTGCTGTGTTTAAAGTGCATAGTGATTGGAGAAATGGCACTATTGCGAATAAGCGGTGTGGAAACTGGGGAGCACCGCGTGCCATTGATGTGAAAGATGGACGTCGGCTACAAAGGTGCGTGATGGCCGATCAACGCACAACAGGGGAGCAACTCACTGGCTTAATGAATCAGGGTGCTACCGGAAGTTTGCCTAAAACGACACGCCGACGGATGGGCACTGCACCTATGATAACGAAGGCGCATCGGCAGAAAAGACTTACATTTGCACGGCAGTATCGGAATTCGACCTCCGCTTATTAGCAAATCATTGCCTTCTGCGATGGGTCACGTTTTCTGTTTCATCGAACGGATGGACCTTTGCGTATAAGGCGAGAAACATCGTAAAACAAACAATACTCATCCATTACTGGCAGAACACAAGCTGGTGGGGGCTACGTTATATTCGGAGGAATGTTTTCGTGGCATTCTCTGTGTTCATTCATACATGTTGAAGGCATTATTTGCCTAATTCATTATGAATCCATTCAAAGAGACCACATACACCTATACATGCGCATTGTATTCCCTGGCGCGGATGTGTTCTTCCAGCCGAAAAAGGCGACGTGTCACACAGCTAGAAATTTTCGAGAGTGGTTGGAAGAGCACGATGTAGGCTTCAAAGTAATTTCGTTGTTCCCTAATCTCCTAGACTTAAATCCAATAAACATCTGTGGGACCACTAGAATCGTGTTGTTCGCTCTATAGGTTCTCCACCAAGCACACTTTAGCAAATGTCAGATACATTGCATTAGGCATGGTTCCACATACCTGTGAACACTTTCCACGACCTTATTGAGTCACTTCCAAGCCAATCCAGCTGCTGACCGCGCTGTAAACCGCCTTTACGTTGGTTATTAGCTGGTGGTCACAATAATGTGACTCGACTGTGTTGACTGTTTTAGTTTTCTTGAACTCTTGCTCGGTAAAATTATTCGCTTTATATAAATGTTATCTCTCCGAAGATACCGTAAAGTAGGGCCGCGAGTTGCCTAGTTGTCGGAGCAACTACTTCTAATCCGGAGAGACGCGAAATCCAGCAAAGCAAATCGAGTTTCTCAAAAACTGGATACTCGTCTTGAACCGTATCATCCGGCTAGGTTGTCTGACACGATATCTGCGATACACTCTCCCCGTGGTTCTTCATAAGCAATCCGCGCTTTGGTCCCATTCCAATGCCTGGCGCATTTCACGAATCGTCGTAATTTGCTACACGCTACTCTGTCAGTTCGCTCTGCTGTTCTGCCATCCGTAATAGTGCCTTACGTTTCCATGTAATGAAATATCGTTACCACAGGAAGCAACGAAATATCCGTGTGATACGAATAATTGCGTGTAAACTTTCCCTTGGGCACAAACCCATCGATAGTGGAAGAAAGGGGATGATTAAAAGAAGAAAGGATGGAGAGGAAAGAAACGATAAGTAGGGAAAGGAGACGAGGAAGAGATGAACCCAAAGAACGTAATTGCTCTTAATTAGTTCTAAAGATTGCCATTGCAATCGGTTTAAATGTGTAAAACTGTAATGTTTTGGAAAGTCATTTTGGTAATAAAATTATCAAACAAGAGAAAAATTCTACGCAGCCTCCATATGAATTATATACATATTTTTTCACTAAAATATTCGAAAAACATATTATTAATTATTAATTTGAGATGAAACTTTTCATGTGTTACTTGATTGTAATTATGTGAAATTCGCCAATTTGAATTCGCAACGCATCGTGTACTCAGCGGACAAAAAGTGAAAATAATTTTCGGGAGTTACCCATTTCAATAACTCATTTCAGTTTGAATCTTTCGCACAGCTTGAAATACTTCGAGACAAGCTTGGGGTATCGTTGTCTCATTGGGTAACATTACATCGGCACTAAACAGTTAGATATCGGATTAGGAAATTTCTATTAGATGGATGTCAAACGTGTGATCTGAAGGTTTGGTCATGAAACAGTGATAATATTTTTAATACCAAGATGTAGAAATTTAGCTGCGTTATAGCCAGGGTTGGCAAGGTAATTTACTCGTTACGTATTTTACGTAAATTACGCGTAATATACAGGTAATTTAGTTGGCGTAGAAAACCAGTTTTTTACACAGACGTAAAAAACTAATTTTATTTCATGTGTGTGTATAAATAATATAATATAAAAACCACTTTAATTATATTACATTTTAATCTTAAAACTTCTTGTATATTTCACTACGAAATCATTTTTCTCTTAAAATTGCTTATACAGCTCAGCCACCTATTAACATATTTCTTTTTAGAAATTATAATGTATCTGTTCTTTCTTGTATATTAAAAATGGAGAAAATAATCTACCTCTTGCACTAGCATCGATAAAAATCACAATGTATATTGAATAGAATTCAAGATTTTATTAACAGGTTTAAATTCGCCGAGTGTATTTTTATATTTATGTAATTCTATAGAATAAGCAATTTTTTGGTTAGTTTGTTCATCAAAGATAATATTTTGACATCATAGTTAATGGCATGTCTATAATGCAAAATATTAAATATTTCATTTATTAATACTTGTGTTTGACATGTTTTCAGGTGTACACTTCAAAATCATAATTTTACCCTTTTAAAACTCTAAACGTCTTTCTTATTGATTGTGCTATACTTATACCCTTAAAAGGAAAAAACTGTAGATTTGACAGAACATTAAACTACTTGTTTCAAATGTAACTCTTTAAATGTTT
Source organism: Macrothele yani (assembly GCA_039090855.1). Taxonomy (NCBI): domain Eukaryota; kingdom Metazoa; phylum Arthropoda; class Arachnida; order Araneae; family Macrothelidae; genus Macrothele; species Macrothele yani. The sequence continues at coordinate 96,993,454 of CM077033.1, read as the reverse complement.
ATAATTGTCACTCTCAGTTCTCACACACCCTTAATCACACTAATAATCTTCACTGTTATGATCTTGTAACTTAAGAGTATAATATATTTGAACACATTTCTCCGAAAGTTCGCAGCTGAGCCGGTTTCGTGTAGTATTATGGACAAAAGACCAATTAGGGAAAAGTCTTTCAAGTTGGGCTGAAGATGCTGGGATGATAATTAACTTCAAAGCAACTGCTGACAACTTCTTATGGTGCCGACTGGCGAAGTAGCAGAATGTCCGTAATGATTTAGCACCCTTCTTCATAAGCGCTCCAAACATTAAAGATTTTTCTCGATACCTATAGCAAGTTAATTACCAGCCCGAGGATTACATAGCAATTTAATTAACAGCACAAAACCATGTTTTTTTTTCTTAATTTTGTTACCTACTTTACGCGTTTTTTACGTTTTCTACGTATTTTGCGCGTGTTTTATGTGTAATTTACGTGTCGCGTAGAAAACCCTTTTTTACACGTAATTACACAACCCTGGTTACATGGTTAACTATTGTTTCTGATTAGAACAAGAAAAACATGACTATAACTTCTAATAAGCTCATGGAATATATATTTATGGTGCAAAAAGGTTTGTATTGAAGCACACTAATTTTAATACATGTTATTTCTTTGTCCTGCAAACATTTAAAGCTAAAGCCTGAGTTTGCCGTTTAACATGCTACTTATATATTCTGATTTTTATTGTAGTGGATGATGCGCTATGTGTCATCCCATTTCTATCCCTTTGCTCTGCGAGCCCCTTAACCATGAAGAATATTCTTTCATCGTACACTGTACGTATGTCAATTGTTAGCTTTGCACACTGATCAAGCATTGTTTCCTGTTCACCGTAGCTCTGACGCTTGAAATCGATGACTGGCAAACATTTTCTTATGTTACATACCTACTTGCCCACACTTACCCACGTAGGGTAAACAGTGGCAATGTAGTGATAATTTCAGAAATTTCCATTTTAACTACAAAAATTTATCGCCCATGTTTATCAAACCCCAATAATCCATGCGCATTTGTATATATTGCATAGTTTATTGTGGCAGAAGTTGGAAATTTTATTGTACATATTTTTTTTAAATAAAATGCTCACTTTTTCCATAAAGTGTTAATTACGCCTTTTAATTTCAGACATTAACAGCAGATTTTACAGGCGTCGCACACGAACACGTCGTCACCTTCATCTTAAGAGTTTCGGAAATTCATGTTTTTTTTAATATATCCTCGCTTTAGCTCTATCCGTAAAATTCGCCATCGCAGTTATGGCCATCTCTTTGCATGTGCACCTTAATAGAAACTGGACATATGAGCTACATCTTGTTACATTTCAGTTACATCAACTATTACGTATCACGCAGTTACCAGCTGTAGGTGAGAAATTCGTTATACCTAGGTTACGTCGTTCCAGGCTAAAATTAATTAATTACAAACCGGTAGTGAAGTGTCTATTTCAACTCCAAGTATCATGAGTACGGTTCCGAAATTAGATATTGTAGTTTAAATTATGGGGGAAAAAGGTTATTTTTTGAAATCAACATTAATGCCTGAAAAAATTAACTCCCCGAAGTTAAGGATCAGGTGTCTGTGCCTAAGGCCATACACACTGTGGAATACTGATAAATGACTTGCAATTGCATTTTTTAATTAGACAGGAATCTATTCATAAACTGGGTTAAATATATTTTGCTTACCTCTATTTCCTACGTTGAAATCAGCTTTTCTGCCTTGTATACGATTATCTTGCATGCATTAATCTTAATATGTGCGCTATACACATTTATACAAGTATATAATATATCCTAGAACACACTCTTCTTTCTTCGCATGTCACAAAACCTTCAGTGTCAGCAGCAACCTGTTGTTATTCCCGCTGCATCCGCCAGTTGTACACCAGAAAAGTTCTCAGTTCCAGAACTCTAAATGCTTTAATTACTTTATGTAAACAATAAGCAAATCGGGCGAATGAATACTTTCCCACGTTAAAGATGTATTAATGAAGAACACATGTGCTGTCAGAATCTTGAAAGCGTAAATGACATCAAAACATTGTTTACAGAAACGCCAGCAACACTCTTAAAATTAACTCCCGAACGTCTCTTTTATTTCTGTCCTATGAAATAAAAGTAGCGATGATATCAGTAACATTACATTTTTGTTGACTTCTGAAGGCAAAATGTTAGTTCGATCTACTTTCAGCTACTTGTAGTCCTGAATTTGAGGCCTCGGCGATGCCCTGCGTCCCATGAAGTTAAATCCTTTTTTCTTGTATGTACGCGCACCTCTGCATGGGATACACTGCTGGAAAGAGAAAAAGGAGCAAAATTAAAATATCCAGCTGTCTATGAGATTTATGTCGTTGCAACAACTTGTTAAGAAAGGAAATTGAGCGCACATGTGAAGTGATTCATTGTTTATTTTACCTTTTGATGCGTATTAATGTGAACAGCAGGCATATTTTAATAAGGTGTTGCACTTCCTGCAGTAGAAATACAAATTTCTAGTCTGTCATGCAATCGGCCCGTACAAATGCTGTATATCATGCTAGGGGATAGCGTTCCACGCGCTTTCCCTTTAGACGCGTAATTTAGAAATGGACACTGCATGACGGTGTCCACGGAACAGTTTTTTGTCAGATCCAGTTATAGCCATTCTCGGTTGGAAACAAGTCTGGAGACCGTGCTGTTAAAGGGAATTGATGCACAGCCTGAAGAGCACGTTGAGTTCGGAAAATTATCCAGCTGGAATATCGCATTTGGGATCGCACTCATAAATGAAGGACGACCGGCTGCACAATGTCTCTGACGTACGTACTGCTATTAAGTGTATCCTGTACAAACATCAGACTCGCACGAGAATGATAGCTAATTTCTCTCTACACCATAATTCCCTGCGTGGAGTCGGTGTGTCGCTCGCGGATGAACGATGGCTGAAGCGGCTGTTCCTGTCGCTTTCGAATGGGTATATGACCGTCAGTCGCTGCCAATCAGAATCGGCTTTTATCACTGAAGACCACAGATCGTCATTCTTCCGCTCAATGAACTCGTTCTTGACATCCTCAAAAACGTGCTCTACGGTGACCAGGAGTCGGTGGTGACTGTGACAGCGGCACGGGTGTCCGTACTCCTGCATCCAACAAACGATTCCGTATCATTCTGGTAGACACCCTTAATATGGCAGATGATCGAATTTGTGACGCCGCAGTCGTCCGCTCTTCCAACGCCAGCCTTCTAATACGCATATCAATCGTGCGTCTGTAACTCTGAGCTGCGCGGAACCACGTCTGTGAGTGCGTAAATACTCGTCTGACTACCGAGGCCACCACCTTACCACGACCGATATTGGTCCTTCCCGCAGACCCACTACACGGCTTCGCTTGAACTTCGATAACTGAATGAATGTTGCGCGCCTGCGTCGTGAAGGAAAGTTAGCTTCTTCAACGAGTACTGAACAACACGTCACCAGACAAATGACTTAGTTTTTCACGCCTTTAGTCCTTAAATACGCACTGCGCTCATTTGCACGTTCTTGTCCGCAGTAATGCCATTATTTCGTCCAATTACATTCCAACTTGAATCACAGTTTCTGCTGCTCTTAACAATTAACGTATAATATTAATAATATGGCATTACTACCGGCATTCCGTCTGGGAGTTCTTTTTTAACTTTCCGCCAGTTTATGTTCAAAGAAATGCAATTCCACTGAGATGTGTACCTGCACACGCTTTACAATCCCATGCCGTATATGGAGTGCTACCCAAGTGATCTAGGAACTCATGACCAGCACACGTCCTCCCTTAATCGGCTTCTTGCAGATGACAGAAGAGACTGGTGAAAACGCAGCTTTTTTCTACCTCAATTTCAAACATTAGAGACGACTTTCTAAGAACTTAATGGGTGCTCAAGGTACACACGTGCCTTTCAATCCGGACTTGAGTTCTGAGCGAAACAGATTCTTCTTCCGTGGAGCAGATATGTATTCTGCGCCTATGTAGTACACGTTAATGGCATTTTTCGTAGTTAACGGGGTGCTACTGTTATACGTCTGACAGCGGGAAATTTCTACCTTATTTTAAAAAAATGCTGAAATTGGTGAAATAAATTTGCTTCTTTTTTAAATTTCATTTTTAAACTTTCACTATAATTCAGTCTTCAATTGTTGCATGACACTCATTGGAAAACCTTAATATTTCTTGATACACGGGGCTGTCGGAGCCAGAGGCGCTGTCAGCGCCTCTGGCTCTGATGAATTACAGACCAAAATCAGTAAAGGTTCAGTACCTACACTTGAAGATAGCTTACGAATATGTGGCTTTGGAGGAATTCTTGGTTTTTATTTTAATTAAATCCCGTTAAATTAATTCTGATGGATATCTATGGAACATATTAGTGTTTAATTAATATTTTATGCTTCATATGCGTTTTAAAAATGACCGTTTGAAGTATTTTTCGTCATCACTTCGCAACTACATATTTTAAATGTACTTGCAAATTTTGACGTGATTTAATATATGCCTTAGTCTCTTAAAGGATACTGGGGTTCCAACGGAAACTTGCGTACAGTTGTTTTAAAATTCAGTTCCTTATTGGCTTCCTTATAAAGAAGCATTAACCACAGAGTTTGAAATGAAACATTTTCCCAAAGGTGTGGATTATAACTTTTTTAGGAGTTTCTACATCTGTAATATTTTGATATGAAAACATCCTGGAAATTAGAACTTTTGATGAAAAAATGGGAAAACAAAATTACAAATCAGTAAAATATACTTGCTAGATACTAAGATCTATGCTCCGAAGCGTAGCATGTTTAAAATATTTATAACGTGGACGCTAAAATATTTCTTTGGGTATTATGCATACTAAGGAACCAATGCCTTTGTCAATAAATAAATATCTCGACAATTGAAAGATTTTATTTAATAAATTATTTATATCTCGCCTACACGTAATGATAGTATTGTTAGGCATCGACACAATCACGTTTCATTGGGTATCGTGGAATCAGAATTTATGTTTTCGACAACATGTAACATCACATAGCGAAACAGGAACCCAACGCAGCGTCGGAATCTTTCAAACAAATATTGGTCGTTAATCCCAGTTAAGTTCCTGTTGCACAACGACTTTTGTTTTAATATTTTTAAAGAATTTGATACGTTATATCGTTAAGTTTTTTTCATCATGATTCCATTGCTCCCGTTTTGGTTCACATAAGCTGGCAACAGTTTCCTCAACAACTTTATTGTTATACCTTCAGTAAAAGCTTTGTCATTTAATAGAGATACTTGCTGCTATAAAAGAAAACACATGAATGTTACATTACATTGGCGTTTATAAGGCACTTTTCTCACGATTTTTGAAAATATCACACTGTGTCATAAATTGAGATTCACGTTTGCTGGTGAGTATCAGGCAGCCACCAGAATTCATGTTTTACTGCAAAAGAACAGCAGAAGAGCTGCTGGAGTCATCATCACATCTGAAATTCTTAAGGAATGAAAATGATACATAATACGTCCATCAGGTGTGTGATTCAATAGAGTGATTGAGTGTACGTTATTGTAACTAGGTACATTATTGTATCACACTACCATCAGACTTTCTTATGAGACACGGAGTAATGCAAAATTCCGCCATTTACCGTATACACATTTTCATTGATGTCTATTCTCTCGCTGTAGTTTGGAGAAGAATTATTTCTTCGTTTTTCCAAGACTGCTGTAGATGTATTTCAGAGGGGGATTTTAGCATTCACAACATATACATTTAACAAACAACACACAGGACCACGTGTTGCCAGAGTACAACGTACGGTCTTGTGTGTTCATAGTCATTGGTACATGATGACTACATAAGACAGAATAGTTAAGATACTGTGAAAACGCTCTCGCTCTATGTGGGGTTGCTCGATATCCGTTTTTTCTTATGCGTCGAATGTATCTGTTTTCCACAAGTTTCTTCTCACATCCTGGTCTTGTATGATGACTCAACAGTATTTTTTCTTATGCTGCAATCCGCTTCCGTTTTGTTTCTTTAAAATTTTAGATATTATTGTTATTCCGATTAGAAAATTTCAGTCACAAGTTTCTCATTCAGATAGTGTTCAGTAATAAACGGTTTGGAATCAAGTTTTTCGAATTTTCTAATGCTTAGTAATTTCGATACAGGAAATATTATAACTTTCAGTATTTTATCGGCAACATAAAATACTTTAGGTAAAATGTCAAGTTCATCTGTTAACTTTTTCATGACGTTAGCTAGTTAGTATTTTAAAAGTTAGCCTTTGATTAGGCTCCAAAAGCCAGGAGAAAAACGCAGCCTGAATATTACGTGCGTGATATTAAGGTACATTTTTACATACTGTATATTTCTTCTAACTCAATATTGCAAGGTGCAAGCACAATATCACCACGGTTTGTCAGAAATTACCAAGTCAAACAATGAAATTTTCTTGCATTGCTTCGAAATTTTTATCAGTGGCTGTATGCAACATTTTCTGTTTCTAATTCACGAGTCAGAAAATTAAAGCTGCTGAGCGTCAGTAAGCGTACACGTGATGTTTGCAAAGGGTTAAAGAAATATTGTGCATTCTTATAACTGCATTAGCTACGATAACCTCTTCTCCGAGGAGGGACATTGTGATATAACTGAAGACAGAAGTTTATTCCTGGAACATCTTTATTTTCTTCAGGATATAAAAGTACTTAAACATGACTAAGAAATCAAAAATTTCAGGTGTTGTGGATCATGAAAGAAATATAACATACACGTAGATCTATCTGCACAGCATTTTCCAGAGTTCCAGTCAACAATGTGATCGATAAGTTGGTAGAATTTTAATGTTTGACTCCATACAAACCAGATTGCGATTTCCAGCAGAGAGACTTTAGTAGCACTTGCATCACAGGATGTATATAAAGAATATGTTTGTAGAAACCTGCATCACACTAGTAGATGTATAATTTTGTTTTCTGGTGTGTCTTTTTTTACCTAAAGTTTTAACATTTAAACATAACATTGAAATTTAACCGAGCTTAAGTATATTTACAGTATTCTAAACGTAAGCAGCTCGTGGTCTCTGTCGGCGCGATATATACTGAATAGAGATAGGTAGCTGCACGTTGGTGTTCACCCCAAATGTTAACTACCGCTTTTTTTTATAAAGTGTGTGTTTCCTAGCAGGCGCCCGTAATTCCTTTGGGCTCCTTTTTTTTACTCAGGTTTGCAGGTATTCTTTCGGTTTTAAGATGAAGAAGTGCAAGAGTCTTTTGATGAAATTTCTAAGGACGAATATAATAGAATTTTCTTGTGCGGATTGCTTGCATTGCTTGGAACGTCAAGATGACCCGAATTTCACCCAATAACCGTCCGAATGGATTTATGCATTTGTTTTTGACAACTCTGGTTCCGAAAGAAGCACGTTTCATAGAAGAACGATCTTTGTTTCCGTACCCTTGGGACGTGGTTCCGTTATCCTCATATAACTCTCGGTATCGGCACGATGTTTGATGTCAATTATTTTTCAGTCAAACGTAAACTAACAGGATAATCAAATAATACATTTGGCACATTACATTCTGAAAGATTGTTGTTTTATCTTGGAACGTGTCACGTTACGGGTAATTAGGGAAAGGTGGTTGATAAAATCTAAAGACCTCGCGACATTTTCCTTGATTACTTCTTCTGTGGTTTATTGCTTCTGTTTTGTGTGCATCTAAATGTCTTTGGAGTGCGCGTTTCAGGGCATTTTGTCTCAGTGTGCATTTGCATTACCTTAAGAATACGTATGCCTGTGCTTTTTGTTGTGGAGTGAGATAAAGGAACAGGTACTATGACTGTTGCTGTTTTTTGTTTTCTTGCATGTTTGTGTGGCTCGTTGCTGATCTGCTCGTTCGTTCTTTTCTTTTGTTTGGGGATTTACCGGCACTGTTAAAGTCGTGTATCTGAAAAAGCAGATAACGACACAGTGATGCTGAAGCTGATCTTTAAATATGCTACCTGCCGATGAACACCTATGCAGCGATGTGGGATGTGTGCCGAGTTTCTGCTGTTGCTACTAACTGCCTCGTATCGGACTGACCTGGTCGACAGCTTCCTGCTTACGCTGTCCGCTTCGTGTTATCTTTGATTTTCCTCTGCAAGCCGGTGAGCGTTCATGCAGCGAAGTGGGATGTTTTCCGAGTTGCAGCTGGTGCCACTAACTGCTTCGTATTGGACTGTCTGGGTAGAAGGCTCATTGACTATGCTATGCGCTTCATGTTACAATGAATGTTCACCTGCCTGCCGGTGAGCGTCCATACAGAGGAGTGTGATGAGTGCCGAGCTACTGCTGGAATTGATAACTGTCTCGTATAGAACTGACCTGGTCGTCGGTTTCCTGCTATGCCACCCGCTTTATGATTCAGTTGGCTTTCATTTGTCTTCTGGTGAGCGGACGTGCAGAGAAATGGTGTGTGTGTGTCCAGATTCCGTGGATGCTGATAATTATTGTATTTTCTGCTTCGTGCTGCAATGTTCGGCCAAGAACCGTATGTTCCTCTTTTACGGGATAAAGCTTTTCAAGGTAAATTTGATAGTTCATTTGAAAGCTAATATTTTTTTGAAATTAAACATTTTGACAAATTGAAATAGTGTAGTAAAGTATTTGAGGACTGTGGATATTGTATTTAATTAACATGTCAAGTTAGTTAAGATAATCTTTCCTTCGGTGGATTGAGCTGGTCGGGTTGAGCATAAGATTTGTGCAAGTTGGACCGTCACAAACACTGCTGTTAGGTGTTGATTTTCGTAACCAGACAGATATTCACTGGGAAAAAATTAATGAACCTGTTTTTTTCGGCTGGTTGAGAGGAATTCGATTCATGGGGATGCAAAACATTTCCGTAAGAAAAATACATTCGGTGTACGGACATAATTAATATTCTTGAAGGCAATTTTGAAGCCAGACAAAGCAGTAACGAAGCGTGTTGATACTGGTGTGTGCATGATATAGCATCAACAATGAGGCATGTGTGGTTTATTTTTCCTACGGTGTGGATTTTCTCCCTTGCGAGAAACCAATGGCTCCAAATTTGAGATTTGTGCCTAGTTTTGGCTACGTAGAGTTACTCAGGGTTGTCGCGAAATCCCCTTTGCTGTAAAAAGGGTCTTCTATTGATCATGAATTAAAAGAAAAGAAGATGCGATCTTGAAGGAAGTTTTATTTTTCTGATTTCATTCTTCTTCTTCTTAGAGTGTTGAAACGCCCTGCTGGGTATAGGCCCAACCCAGTCTTTGGCAACTTCCTCGATACCTAGCCTCAGTACACAATTTTGCACCTCAAAATTTCTAAAAGTCATCTCTCCATCTTGTTCTCTGGCACCTCCTTCTTCTCTTTCCATTCTCTAATTAATCATGTCCATCTTCCAGTTTACCAATATGTCCAGCTTATCTCCGCTTTGATGCTTTTACTATTTTTTAATCTATATTTTTCGTGTTCTTTCTCTTATAAATTCATTTCTAATTCTGTCTCTCCTTGGTATTTCCAACATTCTTCCCCAACTTTCTTAGCAATACTCTTACTTTTTCACATAGTTCGTGTTGTGACACTCCACGTTTCACTTCCGTAGTATAACGGAGATAATACATGCGTTGAATAATTTTCTTTTTAAACACAAAGGAAGATAGCCGGTTAAATAGTCATTAAGTCCCCAAAAGGTTGTATCTCCTTGGATAATTCTTCTATTGATTTCTATTCCTTCTCTTTCTTTAAAACTTATTACTTGTCCTAAAAAAAATGTATTCATCTTATATTTCGTTTTGTTTTCCTTCTATCAATATTTTTATGTATTCTTTTCTGTATTGTTCTGCATTCAGTTACTACTGTGTACATTGTCAGATTTTTTTTAAGACTTTCAACCCATAAATCCTCTATCATGTTTTCCATTTCATTGTTTCTAGTTCTTAGTTAGTACTAGCTATGTCATCAGCAAATCTTAAGTGACTTAGGTACTTTCCATCTACGTTTAATTCTTCTTCATCATAGTTTAAGTTGCTTATGATTTTGTAAAAACGTTTGGTTTAGTGGTAGTCTCTTAAGGGAGTGGGAGGGGTCGGCCGGCGTATTTCTTAAGCGTATGAACACAATTCTGTTTATGGCAATTTCAAGCACGCAACTCTTTCTTAGCTAATTCGGTGATTGAGTGTGGGCAGGGCCTATGAGGAGAGCCTCATCATGGGATAACGCATACATCCTACACCAGGAATTTCTGCTTGTTTGAAATTGCTGGAGTTCCTAGAAATTCTCTGTTAGGTGACTTCACATATAGCGCCAATTGATGGTATGGGATATTTTACAACAAAGTAATTTCGTACACGTTATCATAGGCAGTATTTGCACTTGCTTTAATCAATACACGCGCAAGATCATCATAAAACTTAAAAGTAAGAACGAATTCAAGAAATGATATATACACTGAAGTACCAAAAGTCATGGGACATGTACTTGATATCGTGTAGGGCCTCCTCGAACCCGGTGAAGTTCAGAACCTCGACGAGGCATCGATTCCACAAGTGGCCGAAACACTTCTGGAGAGATGTTGAAGCATGCCGTCTCAACAGCTGCGCACAGTTCTCTGGTATTTATAGGTGCATGATGTTGAATTCGAGTTTACCATTCCACGACGTCACATGAGTGTTCTATTGGGTTCATGTTGGGCGAACATGGTGGCTACACCATTCGTCCGAAATGTCCGGAATGCTCTTCGAACAAATTTTGGACAACTTGGGCCCAATGACATGGTGCATTGTAAGACTAGAAACTCCCATCGTTGTTGGAGTACATGAAGTCCACGAAGGCTGCAAATGGTCATCCAGCAGGAGCCACGAAGCAATTACTGGTTAAATACGAGACACTCCACACATGTGCAAAACCACCACGAGCTAGCACAGCGCCTTGTTGACAGCCTGGATCCATGGCCTCATTGCGTGTCGCCTCACCCGAACCCAAACATCATCTCGTAGCAACTGGTAGCGTGACACATGGGCTCAGTCTTCCAGGGTCCCCTTTCCATGTTCACGAGCCCAGGAGAGGCTCTGTGTCCGAAGTAGTCGTGCTAGAAAAGGAAATCTGGTAGATTTTTTACTCCCATACCACATAGATGTTAAATTACAAAATGACATTGCAATTAAATGACGCTACACTGATCTGATGGATATGTCTCTGGTATCTTCTCGATTCAATAAGGATGTTGTTTCAGTCAGTATCGTGTGTCTGTTAGCATGGGCAATACTGGTCAGATACCGCCAGTCACGGTCGTTCAGCACATGTCGTCTGCCACTGCGCTGACCATGGGTGCTGAATGACCGTGAATGATCATGGAAGATAAAAACACAGTGGGTGGTAATGCCTTCCGCGACTTATTCTCTGTACACACCTAACACCGTCGATGGAGGAATGTGGAATGTTCGCACATCTCTGGAAATTGAATGTCCCATCCGTCTGCCAACCACTACCATGTCTTGTTCAAACTCCAATTATTCACGTCGGCTTGCCATATATCTACTGACGGTTGTTCAACCTGACACACGAAATTACACCTCTCAACTGTTAAAAATTGTGGTGTGCGTCGAAGTTTTTATACGACGGCAGCGCCAGTTAAAAATGCGTATTCTGCTATTTCACGACTTTTGACACCTGAGTGTAAATACGAAGTATTAATTATAGGCCGAAAGGTGGCAGCATATCACCTGGATTGCTTCCGTTTTATTCCAGTGCTTTAAAGCTTAATGCATAATTTTGGTTGCCAAATAAAAGAACATTTAGAGATGAAAACTGTCTCCCTACACCAAAATATTGTGTTGTTAAAGTTTTGTGCCTTCATGAATTTAAAGACGTCTATTTAGCAGAAAAAAGGAACTAGATACATTATCTGCACAAAAACCCGCCAACCGGTGCTCTCTATCACCTGATAGCAGTGTTCTGTGGAAATACGACAATTACGTCGTAATAATTATTCTAGAATATTGTCTCCTCTGCCATATAGTTTATCTGATTCAATAGTAAGTGCTATGCTACATAATGTTCTTAATGTTCAGGAAAGTCCTAAGAATTCTAGTGCCTCTCAGCTTCATATTAAAACAAATTCAGTATTCTTTCCTCTTCGCCCTAAGGAAATACAGCGGAAATAGAATACGAATTCCCGATAGAAAACTTTTCACCAATTGTCCGGATTGAAGTTATTGATTTATGATAACTTATCCCAATGGAGATTGATAGCTTATAAATTTTGATGTCCGTTTCCTCGTTCGTGTGTTTAGCTGGGGCTAAGGATCTAAAAGGCGTCAAATCACAAGTTTTTTGTCATACAAGTTCGCGCTTTAATGTTATTATGATATATCCAGGAGCTTTTAATAAAATAATCAATAAGGGAAAATGATATCGAAAACGGTTATAATTACTTTAAATACCCGTTTTAAACATTTTCCTCCTTTGGATGATAAAATGAATGCTAACAACATCAAAATCCTGCGAGAATGTTTAGAAAAATAGGAATTCTAGCAAATGGGTGTTTCAAACACGAAAAAATAGCTGAGTGCTAAATTTAGGCCAGTAAAGTTGAAGGCGGAATGAAAATTTGTTCGTGATTCACATATTATCATAAGTTACTTGTGGAAAAATTTTCAACATATCAGAAAAATTTGTCACTGTTCCCAATATTTTTTTGTTTTTTAAAAGCCTCAAACAGAAAAGAAAACGTGAAGAAATGAGTGGATTATTCTTAAATTCCAAATAGAAGTAAATTCCGTATGCTATTAAAAAAATTTTTTATGCTTTTCACCTTTTAGGTTTTATCAAATCTTAGAATAATTTCTGTTCTGAATGTGAGTGGAACTCTGGTACATGTTGTAAGATATTTTAGAAGTTTAATTGTAAGCGATATTCAATTCTGGAATCATTGCTTAAAATTTGGTGTCTGCCAATCAAAGGAAAGCAAACGGATAGTCTTAATTTCACAATCATGCAGTACGCTCTATTTTAACTGGATCTTCGAAGACAGATTTTCTCGAACATACGACGCCGGACTGACACTCCCTTATTTCTGTTCCCCGGTGCTACCAAAAAATGTTTATTTTTTATTACGTTTTTCTAACCTATATATTTAACATTGCAATGCTTTGAATTACATTACAAAAACGAAGTTTACGTTTGAAACTCAAATGAAGAAAGATATACAAATATACTTTAATTGTCAAATTATAATGCTACTTAAGAAAGTAATTTGACCCTTGCGAAAAAGAATCTATTAACCTAAAATAAATATAGCGTATTTTTGTTCTTTTAGAATTATTATTACGGACTCTTCCCAAAGCAGCTGCAACAGGACTAACTGCTTAAACATTATACTTTAATATGGATAATTTTGGGAAGATACTGTTGTGCTCAAAGAAAATATTCCTGTAACACCCTATTTAGAAACCATTTTTTACTGTATAGCGATTTGCATTTTTACTCAACAGACTTTGTCTTTTATAAGATAAACTTTAGTTTTTCGTATCATCGGAGCTCAAATGACATGTGATTGGTTGAGCAATTTAAAAACAAAGAAAAACTTTAATGGGTGCTATGTAATACAAAATTAATATTTGACCAGTATAAAAAATCGATAATAACAAATAACGGATGGATTAATCAAAGAAATCAAATTAAAAATGCACATAGAAAATTTTATAGAGAAATCTCGGTCTGTCGACACTAACGAAACATGAAACATCAAAATTCAGATATACAATGATCTGCGCTATCCTGGACGAAATTCAAGAAGCAAATAGTTGCAAAGAAAGAGTGAAAAAATTTTTTTTTTCATTCTTTCCAGAAGTATGTGATTTTAGATGTGTAAAACTTGGAGGCATTTCAGCTTTTAAAAATTTTGAACAACTTGTTGTCACAGAATATTTAACCATTTGAGCGGCCGATGCACCTGAAAAAAAAGACACGAAACATTTTCTGCGCTCCCTATTAAGACGTGGTCATATAGAAGTACGACAGCAACGAAAAAACAATTCCTACGATTACAACAAATCCTACAAAATATTTCTATGACGGAACAATTCCTTTTCTTTTAGCAACTCAGCATTACCAACAATAAATGTGTTACTAGTGGTAAAATGTCGCTTCTAGTGCTCTCTTTTCTTTGCTCCAGGACCTAAGGCATTATGGGGCACAGCAAGTACTTCTGAGACGGACATCATGCCACTGAACAGAAAAAAGTAACTCAAACATCCGCCACCTTTCTTATGTTCGTGGTTTTTCTTATATTCCTTTTATCAAGTAATCAGTCACAAAGGAACAGTGTCGTCAATCATTCCCATGATTCGGATACCAGTTTAGGTGATAATTATTATGATCAAAGGTCTAAAAATATAAAATACTGATAATTACGATAATCGATGGTCTAAAAATAACAACCCATGACAATTGACAGTCCTATTAGTTGTGGGATTGCCAAGTTAATCGAAAGAAAATTTGTTTTCGCGTATGAAAAATTATTTCTGACAAGAATATTTCTTACGTTTCTACGTGGTCAAAAAGCAAAGCTGCAATAAACGTTGAAGGTAATATCTTTCAGCAAATCTTTTCTAAAAAAATATCGTGTTTATGTTATCGGTTGGTCCGCCCGTTCTTCCGTCTGAGGACACCATATCTCCTCAACTATTGATTCTTCTGAAAAGTTCTTTTTGCATTGGGAAGCTTGACACATGTGAATAAATATCCTTTATTTCCTTTTTTTTTTCACAATGTACAATTTCAACGCTAGAGTGCGGAAACGCAGATGATATCGAATTCAAAATACATATTATAATATATATTTGCTTCTAAGCATCCGATTGAAAAACTCTTTTATCATTCGATTCATTTTTGTCCAAGAATATTTTAGGTATAGTCACATTTTCAAGTTACGCATAGATTTTCCGCAAGGGGGAGTAGAGTTAAAGTGCGTTTTCTCTGATGTCTGTAGTTCTAAAACTCCAATTTGAAATGTGTTTTCTTCGGCGGATGCAGCTCCTGAAGAATGGTTTGACCACTATAAGGCTTTGATGCATATAATCTATTTGTCGATATTTATGCTTTAAGTCCGATTTTAAAAATTATTTCTTTGTTGGGGAGCGTTTTCGCCGCAAAATGTTTCTCATATTATTTCAAATTTGTCTTAACGCGCAGGTCTGCAACCCTCGGCGTGAGATCACGATTCCGTTTACAGCCGTATCTACAGGACTGGAAACCCGATTGCAAAACTTCTTTCTATTGTAAGATTCTACTGTTTTCCTTACCGGTTCCATTGATTTTGAAACATTTTGATACATTTAATTCGTGTCAGAACCGATTCAAAAGACGTGCTAATTACACCCGAAAATTCGGGGAGTATGATCGAAAAACGAGTATGTATGATAGCCAATAATAATTGATATGATAACATCATACTAAAACCACATAACTAATAATATAATAAGATAAAAATAATAATATAACAGGCAATATCATATGAATATATTTTTATTTAATTACATTGTTGTGTGTGCAATCGCACGTGAAAATGTAAATATTCCAAAATACCCCAAACTGTACACACTCAATAAGCACTTATAGCGTAGTAAATCCTTTTATTTCTTTGGAGGGACCGCAGATATCGTCGCATAAATATTTACCGAGACTTAGCTCTCCACTGGGAGGGTTTTTCAAGGCAATGGTAAACACAAAATGTTGGGAATTAGAACACGTAAACTAATGATTTACTTTTAAATAACGCGAGCGGCATCAACAGAAGTATTACGTGAATTTTTATCAGGCAATTTTGCTGTGTCACTTTGGGCTTTGGTCGTAACGTATACACCATCTACCAACAAGTAATCGGACACCCCTGCAATCGACGATATCTGCGGTCCTGATACACGTCACGGCCGCCGCCGTTAAATATCGTGTGGGAAACAACTACGCAACCAGTCGCATGCAAGATGCCACGCAGTTCGGAGCTCTCTGATTTCGAGAAAGGTGTAATCGTCGGGTATCACAGAAATGGTCGATTCATACGTGACATATCCAGCGAGTTGAAGTACCCAAAATCGACAGTGGCTTACGTGATTGGTAAGTAGAAGATGGGAGGTGACTGTCGGAATGTGTCTCGACCCGGCAGACCCACAAAACTGGGAGTTAGAGACCGACGGGTGCTGGCCAGAGAAATTCGGAAAAACCACACCAAATCGATGGGCCACATCTGCGAGGAGTTTCAACAGGCATCCGGGGGTGTTCTTTTGATGCTCGGTTATCATCCGGGAGTGTTCTTCCATCTGCTCGGTTATCATGGACGTGCTGCCGCCCACAAGCCTTTGATCACCAAGTCCAATAGCGCTGCTCGGCTAACGTGCTGCAAGGAACGTGGACAGTGGACCGTTGAACAGTGGAAACAGGTTTTCTGGAGCAACGAATCAAGGTTCACCCTCTACCGTTCGGATGGCAGGGTCTGGATGTGTCGTCTACCTTGAGAACGCCTCCAGCCCGAATATATTGTGCCAACTGTGAATTTCGGCTGCGGTGTAATTATGCTATGAGGGTGTTTCTCCTGGTATGGCACGGAACCCTTGGTCGCAATTCCTGGGAGACTCAACGCAGAAACCTACTGCACTATTTTGGATGACCATGTGCTCCCAACGTTGTGGCAGTTTTACAGGGAGGACCCATGTTACTTTCAGAATGACAATGCCACCTGTCATGTTGCCAGGTCCACCATGGCTTGGTATGGTGACAATGGGGTTGATCGAATGGACTGGCCTGCGCAGAGCCCGGACCTTAACCCTATCGAGTACCTCTGGGACGAGTTGCAGCGTCGACTTAAGGGGTGCCCCCACCGTCCGAAATCGGTGAAGGAACTGACTTGTCTTCTCCAAGCCAAATGGAAGAAAATACCGCTAGCCGTCGTACAACGCCTGGTTGAGAGTATGCCTCGGAGGGTTGCAGCTGTAATCGCCGCTCGTGGAGGCTCCACCAACTATTGAAGGTGAATAAACTTCATTTTCCTTTGCTATCACAGGTGTCTAATTTCTTGTTGGTAGATAGTGTATAATACAACAGAATTACACTTTTAGTAATTTATTCCCTAAGTAATTCATATTAATCTGAAATTGTCATCCACTCTTCGTATTAGACACGTGTTGTATTTCTCAGGGAGGAGGGCATTTTCACACTTCAAAAATGCTTTTCATTTAAAAATTTGGATTAAGAGAAAACATTGTGGGTGAAAATGTTTAATGCTTTTTAACTTTCATATTTTCTTAAATATTTTGACTTCAAGTATATTGCTTATTATGAAAAACAATTTTTATTTAATTTCCACATAGCAGAAGAATGTGATTATATTAAATCTTTATTTTTGAATTTAAGTGTTGCAATTCTTTCAAACTTAATGAATCAATGATAGCTTCATTGTAACTTATTTTTTTCGTTAACCTAAGGGCCTACAGTTTCCGTACTCTAGCTAAGAAAAGATTGAATGCGGAAAAATTGATTTCAAATAAAGATTTATATTATATTCCATGCCTATTTATTTCTTCAAAGAAAATAGTGTTACGGTCGTTTTTATCAGTAATATTATGAGAATTGATTTTGTTGTCTTTGTTGATAGAAGGCTGTAAGAAACACTACTTTGTTCAACATGTGGACATGGAGAAAACCATTTGAATTTCAGCATAAAATCATTGTTTATTTTTTACTATTTTTGCCAAAGGTATTTTAACTTAAAACAAAAATTAAAAAATAAATGCGGAATGTTTTTCGTATTTTCATTTTTATGTTATTATTTATTTTTTCATTGCATTTTCATCAGATAATTAGAAAAATCAAGTTAATCTTTTAACAACCAAAACCTTGATTTTAAATAATTCCCTGTTCCAAAAGTACATCGTAAGAAATTATAAAACCATCTTGCAGACTTTGATAATTTTCTGTTTTCCTAAACGCTACACAAATGCCTTTAAAATGTTCTCTGGCCAGTCAATCCCAGACTTCCCCTCGCTTCTTCATGTCCCCTAGCAATGTCGATCAGTTATGGATTCGACGCTAGACCAGTGATATTTAGGGTCAGGGACGTTAGACCAGTGATATTTAGGTCAACGAAGCTAGACCAGAGATATTTCAGAACGTAATCTTAGAAATTTCTGTTGGATGCCTTTCTGTGTTGCTCTAAGTTTTCTGCAGTTTGTTGTTGATATGACTTAACAATTTCTGTTAAATGACACTTTCTACACGCCCGAAAGTCACATATAATCTTCCAGGAACTGCTTTGTTTTTTCACCTATTTTCCTAAAGGTGTGTAAAGTTTTGATCCAATTCATTTACTACAAAACGTTGTTGCTTTTCCTATATATCTAAGTGTGGTAACGCGAAATCCCAGCCTAATCAAATGCGAAAGCAAAAACAAAATTAATCTGATGATCCAAAACAGATCAGATCAGATCACATGTAGAGGATTTTAGGAAGATAGTGTCTGACTCCAGGTCTTAAACAACCCTTAGAAAGATTAAGCTAGGAGATTTGGGCTAGAGTGCCTCATTGGAAAGTGACACGGAGGAGAGGGGGAAAGAGACGCCCTTATTTATTACTGGGGGACAGTACCCGTGTTCGACGGCTTAACGTGCCCATCCGACGCACGGCGGGTATTTAGTGGTTACAGCGTTCGTACCTGCGTTGGGTATTTTGAGGCACTATCGATAGTTTTGTCCAACTCAGTACATCGATAGTTTTGTCCAACTCAGTACATCGACAGTTTTTCGTAACTCTCGATAGTTTTACGTTTTTCAATGCTGTGTGTAAATCACGATGGTGTAAGCTATTCAGCTTCCACCGATGGATTTTATGATTGGAACGTTCATTTTCACCTCATTTATACTAGTGCGAAAAACACTGAACCTAGCTATATTGATACATGATGACAATTCGAAACTGAAGTTAACTAAAAACAAAAAGTATAACGGTGAGGGTAAGCGGTTTTTGCACTTTGTTGTTCTTCATGTTGAGTCATGCTCAAGGCGAAAGTGTAAGTTTCAATCAGATAAAGAACAAGTCAAAAAGCGTCCTTCTTGTTGTTTGAACTGGAAGTTTAAAAGTGCGTCAGGTGCAGAAACAGTTTTTTTGTTAAAAGTAAGTAAGCAGTAATAATGGGTAAACGTAATATAACTTTTGTGCAACATTATTATTATTATTATTATTATTGGTAAGGATAAGTTCTATGCAGAATATAGCCTTTGCGGAAAAAACTACAAAGCGTCGGGCAGTACGTCATCTAAGGGATAATTTAAAACGACAGCATCCAGCTTCAGTCGTTTTAAATGACCCTGCCCCCCAAGAAAAAGACAATTGACGAACAGCCCCACTCAAAATTTATTTATTCAGTTTCTCACGAATTATTACCACGATTTTGCTAAACATTATAGAAAAAATTATTTTTGCATACAAAACTGTAGAATTTACTTCTTTAGCTTTTATGAAGAGAAACATAAAATAGTCATACAATACAAATAGAAAATGAAATTTAAGAAGCCGCGAATCAGCTCGTTCTTCAGGCAAAACCGACTTTTTCGTGACCTTTGCTCCCTCACTTCGGGTACATGTCATCAAAACATAGATTCCACACCCCACTGACGCAGTGGTCTATCCGCTACCTTCTGACCCTTCGTCCTGAAAACAGTGGCCCTAAATCAAGGACGGGGGACTGTTTACAGCCCATCGTCCATCGTGTTGCTGATGGTGGCCGTTAAACCCCGAACCAAAAAAAAAAAAAAGGTGCTTAGTTTTAAAGTTTATCGGAGCTTAGCTTTCTCACAATGTGAAAAAGAAAAATTTATGTCAGAACTAAATTTCCATCCCAGAAAACAAATTTTCTCCCGAGAAACTTTGCCAACACACTAATGATTGTTATCGATTATTTTTTTATTATCGATAGTTTTCAACATCTACTGCCTGGGATCGAACCTGATATTTTCCCCAAGGCACGCACGTTGCTGACCACTATGACATCCGCCACCAAGATCCAAGTAAGATCTGATCATATGTAGAGGATTTTAGGAAGGGAGTGTTTGACCCCAGGTCTTAAACAACTCTTAGAAACAGGAAGCTAGGAGATTTGGGCTAGAGTGCCCGATTGAAAAGTGACGCGGAATCGAGGTAGAAAGGGGGAGGAAGACGCCCTTATTTATTACCGGGCGGCCAGTACCCAGTGTCCGACGGCTTAACGTGCCCATCCGGCACACGGCGGGTATTTAGTGGTTCGAACCTGAGGTTTTCTGTATGGCAGTCACGAACGCTGAACACTAGGCCACCCGCGGCACAAGATCTAATTAACTTGCATAAAAAAAATTCCAAGGAATATATTGTAAAGTACTTATAGGTAACTAGAATGGAAATTTGTTTAGTAAATTAAATATAACCATGCAAGATATCACTGAATTCTCGTATTTCAAAAAATATGTGTTATTAAATGTATTTGTGGAGATCGGAAAAAAGAGTTTCAACAAAATTGAAAAATTGGAGATCATGATTATTTCAGCGAGATTTGAAAATTATTTCAAAGGATAGGGAGTGACATGTATTAGTTGTTTTTACTGATAGTATGTGAAAACGATGCAGGTTAGAACGCAGATATTAGTATCAAATATTTATCTGTAATCTACCAAGTTGAAAGTTAATCTAAAATCACTATATTCAGATGACAGTCATCTTCCTTACATAGCTCTACGCTAAGGTATTTTAGGTTAAATTACTCTGAAATTTTAGGCAATTTCTTCTTTTTGACAAATTATCAGCACTCCTATAGATACGCTGGGACATGGAGCACAACAATTTTATAAAAAAAAATATTGAATCTGCCTTTATTACATCTTCATGGTTTTATATTTTTATTTCCGCATTGCCCTATTTTAGTATGTTGTTTCATCGGAACGAAAGAATGACAGATATTCTATCGCAAATATGAATACAAAATTGGTTCATCCTGACGTTACTTTATACACAGTGTAGTCAGGTTATTGTGACTACCTCCTTTTGACGTCAACAGCGCTTAGCCAATGAAAAAATGAACGAGTCGTGAGCTGGATTGGTCGGTATATACGGTGTAATGTAGGCATTCTGAGAGTATTTCACTCGTTGCTCTCATTGATAAAAGGAGAGAATAATCATATTCGTTAAATGGCATAATTATCGGCTTTCGAGCCAAGGGCTGCAGTATTTCCGAACCAGCCCAATTTGTGAACTGTTCACATGCTGCTGTGTTTAAAGTGCATAGTGATTGGAGAAATGGCACTATTGCGAATAAGCGGTGTGGAAACTGGGGAGCACCGCGTGCCATTGATGTGAAAGATGGACGTCGGCTACAAAGGTGCGTGATGGCCGATCAACGCACAACAGGGGAGCAACTCACTGGCTTAATGAATCAGGGTGCTACCGGAAGTTTGCCTAAAACGACACGCCGACGGATGGGCACTGCACCTATGATAACGAAGGCGCATCGGCAGAAAAGACTTACATTTGCACGGCAGTATCGGAATTCGACCTCCGCTTATTAGCAAATCATTGCCTTCTGCGATGGGTCACGTTTTCTGTTTCATCGAACGGATGGACCTTTGCGTATAAGGCGAGAAACATCGTAAAACAAACAATACTCATCCATTACTGGCAGAACACAAGCTGGTGGGGGCTACGTTATATTCGGAGGAATGTTTTCGTGGCATTCTCTGTGTTCATTCATACATGTTGAAGGCATTATTTGCCTAATTCATTATGAATCCATTCAAAGAGACCACATACACCTATACATGCGCATTGTATTCCCTGGCGCGGATGTGTTCTTCCAGCCGAAAAAGGCGACGTGTCACACAGCTAGAAATTTTCGAGAGTGGTTGGAAGAGCACGATGTAGGCTTCAAAGTAATTTCGTTGTTCCCTAATCTCCTAGACTTAAATCCAATAAACATCTGTGGGACCACTAGAATCGTGTTGTTCGCTCTATAGGTTCTCCACCAAGCACACTTTAGCAAATGTCAGATACATTGCATTAGGCATGGTTCCACATACCTGTGAACACTTTCCACGACCTTATTGAGTCACTTCCAAGCCAATCCAGCTGCTGACCGCGCTGTAAACCGCCTTTACGTTGGTTATTAGCTGGTGGTCACAATAATGTGACTCGACTGTGTTGACTGTTTTAGTTTTCTTGAACTCTTGCTCGGTAAAATTATTCGCTTTATATAAATGTTATCTCTCCGAAGATACCGTAAAGTAGGGCCGCGAGTTGCCTAGTTGTCGGAGCAACTACTTCTAATCCGGAGAGACGCGAAATCCAGCAAAGCAAATCGAGTTTCTCAAAAACTGGATACTCGTCTTGAACCGTATCATCCGGCTAGGTTGTCTGACACGATATCTGCGATACACTCTCCCCGTGGTTCTTCATAAGCAATCCGCGCTTTGGTCCCATTCCAATGCCTGGCGCATTTCACGAATCGTCGTAATTTGCTACACGCTACTCTGTCAGTTCGCTCTGCTGTTCTGCCATCCGTAATAGTGCCTTACGTTTCCATGTAATGAAATATCGTTACCACAGGAAGCAACGAAATATCCGTGTGATACGAATAATTGCGTGTAAACTTTCCCTTGGGCACAAACCCATCGATAGTGGAAGAAAGGGGATGATTAAAAGAAGAAAGGATGGAGAGGAAAGAAACGATAAGTAGGGAAAGGAGACGAGGAAGAGATGAACCCAAAGAACGTAATTGCTCTTAATTAGTTCTAAAGATTGCCATTGCAATCGGTTTAAATGTGTAAAACTGTAATGTTTTGGAAAGTCATTTTGGTAATAAAATTATCAAACAAGAGAAAAATTCTACGCAGCCTCCATATGAATTATATACATATTTTTTCACTAAAATATTCGAAAAACATATTATTAATTATTAATTTGAGATGAAACTTTTCATGTGTTACTTGATTGTAATTATGTGAAATTCGCCAATTTGAATTCGCAACGCATCGTGTACTCAGCGGACAAAAAGTGAAAATAATTTTCGGGAGTTACCCATTTCAATAACTCATTTCAGTTTGAATCTTTCGCACAGCTTGAAATACTTCGAGACAAGCTTGGGGTATCGTTGTCTCATTGGGTAACATTACATCGGCACTAAACAGTTAGATATCGGATTAGGAAATTTCTATTAGATGGATGTCAAACGTGTGATCTGAAGGTTTGGTCATGAAACAGTGATAATATTTTTAATACCAAGATGTAGAAATTTAGCTGCGTTATAGCCAGGGTTGGCAAGGTAATTTACTCGTTACGTATTTTACGTAAATTACGCGTAATATACAGGTAATTTAGTTGGCGTAGAAAACCAGTTTTTTACACAGACGTAAAAAACTAATTTTATTTCATGTGTGTGTATAAATAATATAATATAAAAACCACTTTAATTATATTACATTTTAATCTTAAAACTTCTTGTATATTTCACTACGAAATCATTTTTCTCTTAAAATTGCTTATACAGCTCAGCCACCTATTAACATATTTCTTTTTAGAAATTATAATGTATCTGTTCTTTCTTGTATATTAAAAATGGAGAAAATAATCTACCTCTTGCACTAGCATCGATAAAAATCACAATGTATATTGAATAGAATTCAAGATTTTATTAACAGGTTTAAATTCGCCGAGTGTATTTTTATATTTATGTAATTCTATAGAATAAGCAATTTTTTGGTTAGTTTGTTCATCAAAGATAATATTTTGACATCATAGTTAATGGCATGTCTATAATGCAAAATATTAAATATTTCATTTATTAATACTTGTGTTTGACATGTTTTCAGGTGTACACTTCAAAATCATAATTTTACCCTTTTAAAACTCTAAACGTCTTTCTTATTGATTGTGCTATACTTATACCCTTAAAAGGAAAAAACTGTAGATTTGACAGAACATTAAACTACTTGTTTCAAATGTAACTCTTTAAATGTTTATAATTGTCACTCTCAGTTCTCACACACCCTTAATCACACTAATAATCTTCACTGTTATGATCTTGTAACTTAAGAGTATAATATATTTGAACACATTTCTCCGAAAGTTCGCAGCTGAGCCGGTTTCGTGTAGTATTATGGACAAAAGACCAATTAGGGAAAAGTCTTTCAAGTTGGGCTGAAGATGCTGGGATGATAATTAACTTCAAAGCAACTGCTGACAACTTCTTATGGTGCCGACTGGCGAAGTAGCAGAATGTCCGTAATGATTTAGCACCCTTCTTCATAAGCGCTCCAAACATTAAAGATTTTTCTCGATACCTATAGCAAGTTAATTACCAGCCCGAGGATTACATAGCAATTTAATTAACAGCACAAAACCATGTTTTTTTCTTAATTTTGTTACCTACTTTACGCGTTTTTTACGTTTTCTACGTATTTTGCGCGTGTTTTATGTGTAATTTACGTGTCGCGTAGAAAACCCTTTTTTACACGTAATTACACAACCCTGGTTACATGGTTAACTATTGTTTCTGATTAGAACAAGAAAAACATGACTATAACTTCTAATAAGCTCATGGAATATATATTTATGGTGCAAAAAGGTTTGTATTGAAGCACACTAATTTTAATACATGTTATTTCTTTGTCCTGCAAACATTTAAAGCTAAAGCCTGAGTTTGCCGTTTAACATGCTACTTATATATTCTGATTTTTATTGTAGTGGATGATGCGCTATGTGTCATCCCATTTCTATCCCTTTGCTCTGCGAGCCCCTTAACCATGAAGAATATTCTTTCATCGTACACTGTACGTATGTCAATTGTTAGCTTTGCACACTGATCAAGCATTGTTTCCTGTTCACCGTAGCTCTGACGCTTGAAATCGATGACTGGCAAACATTTTCTTATGTTACATACCTACTTGCCCACACTTACCCACGTAGGGTAAACAGTGGCAATGTAGTGATAATTTCAGAAATTTCCATTTTAACTACAAAAATTTATCGCCCATGTTTATCAAACCCCAATAATCCATGCGCATTTGTATATATTGCATAGTTTATTGTGGCAGAAGTTGGAAATTTTATTGTACATATTTTTTAAATAAAATGCTCACTTTTTCCATAAAGTGTTAATTACGCCTTTTAATTTCAGACATTAACAGCAGATTTTACAGGCGTCGCACACGAACACGTCGTCACCTTCATCTTAAGAGTTTCGGAAATTCATGTTTTTTTTAATATATCCTCGCTTTAGCTCTATCCGTAAAATTCGCCATCGCAGTTATGGCCATCTCTTTGCATGTGCACCTTAATAGAAACTGGACATATGAGCTACATCTTGTTACATTTCAGTTACATCAACTATTACGTATCACGCAGTTACCAGCTGTAGGTGAGAAATTCGTTATACCTAGGTTACGTCGTTCCAGGCTAAAATTAATTAATTACAAACCGGTAGTGAAGTGTCTATTTCAACTCCAAGTATCATGAGTACGGTTCCGAAATTAGATATTGTAGTTTAAATTATGGGGGAAAAAGGTTATTTTTTGAAATCAACATTAATGCCTGAAAAAATTAACTCCCCGAAGTTAAGGATCAGGTGTCTGTGCCTAAGGCCATACACACTGTGGAATACTGATAAATGACTTGCAATTGCATTTTTTAATTAGACAGGAATCTATTCATAAACTGGGTTAAATATATTTTGCTTACCTCTATTTCCTACGTTGAAATCAGCTTTTCTGCCTTGTATACGATTATCTTGCATGCATTAATCTTAATATGTGCGCTATACACATTTATACAAGTATATAATATATCCTAGAACACACTCTTCTTTCTTCGCATGTCACAAAACCTTCAGTGTCAGCAGCAACCTGTTGTTATTCCCGCTGCATCCGCCAGTTGTACACCAGAAAAGTTCTCAGTTCCAGAACTCTAAATGCTTTAATTACTTTATGTAAACAATAAGCAAATCGGGCGAATGAATACTTTCCCACGTTAAAGATGTATTAATGAAGAACACATGTGCTGTCAGAATCTTGAAAGCGTAAATGACATCAAAACATTGTTTACAGAAACGCCAGCAACACTCTTAAAATTAACTCCCGAACGTCTCTTTTATTTCTGTCCTATGAAATAAAAGTAGCGATGATATCAGTAACATTACATTTTTGTTGACTTCTGAAGGCAAAATGTTAGTTCGATCTACTTTCAGCTACTTGTAGTCCTGAATTTGAGGCCTCGGCGATGCCCTGCGTCCCATGAAGTTAAATCCTTTTTTCTTGTATGTACGCGCACCTCTGCATGGGATACACTGCTGGAAAGAGAAAAAGGAGCAAAATTAAAATATCCAGCTGTCTATGAGATTTATGTCGTTGCAACAACTTGTTAAGAAAGGAAATTGAGCGCACATGTGAAGTGATTCATTGTTTATTTTACCTTTTGATGCGTATTAATGTGAACAGCAGGCATATTTTAATAAGGTGTTGCACTTCCTGCAGTAGAAATACAAATTTCTAGTCTGTCATGCAATCGGCCCGTACAAATGCTGTATATCATGCTAGGGGATAGCGTTCCACGCGCTTTCCCTTTAGACGCGTAATTTAGAAATGGACACTGCATGACGGTGTCCACGGAACAGTTTTTTTGTCAGATCCAGTTATAGCCATTCTCGGTTGGAAACAAGTCTGGAGACCGTGCTGTTAAAGGGAATTGATGCACAGCCTGAAGAGCACGTTGAGTTCGGAAAATTATCCAGCTGGAATATCGCATTTGGGATCGCACTCATAAATGAAGGACGACCGGCTGCACAATGTCTCTGACGTACGTACTGCTATTAAGTGTATCCTGTACAAACATCAGACTCGCACGAGAATGATAGCTAATTTCTCTCTACACCATAATTCCCTGCGTGGAGTCGGTGTGTCGCTCGCGGATGAACGATGGCTGAAGCGGCTGTTCCTGTCGCTTTCGAATGGGTATATGACCGTCAGTCGCTGCCAATCAGAATCGGCTTTTATCACTGAAGACCACAGATCGTCATTCTTCCGCTCAATGAACTCGTTCTTGACATCCTCAAAAACGTGCTCTACGGTGACCAGGAGTCGGTGGTGACTGTGACAGCGGCACGGGTGTCCGTACTCCTGCATCCAACAAACGATTCCGTATCATTCTGGTAGACACCCTTAATATGGCAGATGATCGAATTTGTGACGCCGCAGTCGTCCGCTCTTCCAACGCCAGCCTTCTAATACGCATATCAATCGTGCGTCTGTAACTCTGAGCTGCGCGGAACCACGTCTGTGAGTGCGTAAATACTCGTCTGACTACCGAGGCCACCACCTTACCACGACCGATATTGGTCCTTCCCGCAGACCCACTACACGGCTTCGCTTGAACTTCGATAACTGAATGAATGTTGCGCGCCTGCGTCGTGAAGGAAAGTTAGCTTCTTCAACGAGTACTGAACAACACGTCACCAGACAAATGACTTAGTTTTTCACGCCTTTAGTCCTTAAATACGCACTGCGCTCATTTGCACGTTCTTGTCCGCAGTAATGCCATTATTTCGTCCAATTACATTCCAACTTGAATCACAGTTTCTGCTGCTCTTAACAATTAACGTATAATATTAATAATATGGCATTACTACCGGCATTCCGTCTGGGAGTTCTTTTTTAACTTTCCGCCAGTTTATGTTCAAAGAAATGCAATTCCACTGAGATGTGTACCTGCACACGCTTTACAATCCCATGCCGTATATGGAGTGCTACCCAAGTGATCTAGGAACTCATGACCAGCACACGTCCTCCCTTAATCGGCTTCTTGCAGATGACAGAAGAGACTGGTGAAAACGCAGCTTTTTTCTACCTCAATTTCAAACATTAGAGACGACTTTCTAAGAACTTAATGGGTGCTCAAGGTACACACGTGCCTTTCAATCCGGACTTGAGTTCTGAGCGAAACAGATTCTTCTTCCGTGGAGCAGATATGTATTCTGCGCCTATGTAGTACACGTTAATGGCATTTTTCGTAGTTAACGGGGTGCTACTGTTATACGTCTGACAGCGGGAAATTTCTACCTTATTTTAAAAAAATGCTGAAATTGGTGAAATAAATTTGCTTCTTTTTAAATTTCATTTTTAAACTTTCACTATAATTCAGTCTTCAATTGTTGCATGACACTCATTGGAAAACCTTAATATTTCTTGATACACGGGGCTGTCGGAGCCAGAGGCGCTGTCAGCGCCTCTGGCTCTGATGAATTACAGACCAAAATCAGTAAAGGTTCAGTACCTACACTTGAAGATAGCTTACGAATATGTGGCTTTGGAGGAATTCTTGGTTTTTATTTTAATTAAATCCCGTTAAATTAATTCTGATGGATATCTATGGAACATATTAGTGTTTAATTAATATTTTATGCTTCATATGCGTTTTAAAAATGACCGTTTGAAGTATTTTTCGTCATCACTTCGCAACTACATATTTTAAATGTACTTGCAAATTTTGACGTGATTTAATATATGCCTTAGTCTCTTAAAGGATACTGGGGTTCCAACGGAAACTTGCGTACAGTTGTTTTAAAATTCAGTTCCTTATTGGCTTCCTTATAAAGAAGCATTAACCACAGAGTTTGAAATGAAACATTTTCCCAAAGGTGTGGATTATAACTTTTTTAGGAGTTTCTACATCTGTAATATTTTGATATGAAAACATCCTGGAAATTAGAACTTTTGATGAAAAAATGGGAAAACAAAATTACAAATCAGTAAAATATACTTGCTAGATACTAAGATCTATGCTCCGAAGCGTAGCATGTTTAAAATATTTATAACGTGGACGCTAAAATATTTCTTTGGGTATTATGCATACTAAGGAACCAATGCCTTTGTCAATAAATAAATATCTCGACAATTGAAAGATTTTATTTAATAAATTATTTATATCTCGCCTACACGTAATGATAGTATTGTTAGGCATCGACACAATCACGTTTCATTGGGTATCGTGGAATCAGAATTTATGTTTTCGACAACATGTAACATCACATAGCGAAACAGGAACCCAACGCAGCGTCGGAATCTTTCAAACAAATATTGGTCGTTAATCCCAGTTAAGTTCCTGTTGCACAACGACTTTTGTTTTAATATTTTTAAAGAATTTGATACGTTATATCGTTAAGTTTTTTTCATCATGATTCCATTGCTCCCGTTTTGGTTCACATAAGCTGGCAACAGTTTCCTCAACAACTTTATTGTTATACCTTCAGTAAAAGCTTTGTCATTTAATAGAGATACTTGCTGCTATAAAAGAAAACACATGAATGTTACATTACATTGGCGTTTATAAGGCACTTTTCTCACGATTTTTGAAAATATCACACTGTGTCATAAATTGAGATTCACGTTTGCTGGTGAGTATCAGGCAGCCACCAGAATTCATGTTTTACTGGAAAAGAACAGCAGAAGAGCTGCTGGAGTCATCATCACATCTGAAATTCTTAAGGAATGAAAATGATACATAATACGTCCATCAGGTGTGTGATTCAATAGAGTGATTGAGTGTACGTTATTGTAACTAGGTACATTATTGTATCACACTACCATCAGACTTTCTTATGAGACACGGAGTAATGCAAAATTCCGCCATTTACCGTATACACATTTTCATTGATGTCTATTCTCTCGCTGTAGTTTGGAGAAGAATTATTTCTTCGTTTTTCCAAGACTGCTGTAGATGTATTTCAGAGGGGATTTTAGCATTCACAACATATACATTTAACAAACAACACACAGGACCACGTGTTGCCAGAGTACAACGTACGGTCTTGTGTGTTCATAGTCATTGGTACATGATGACTACATAAGACAGAATAGTTAAGATACTGTGAAAACGCTCTCGCTCTATGTGGGGTTGCTCGATATCCGTTTTTTCTTATGCGTCGAATGTATCTGTTTTCCACAAGTTTCTTCTCACATCCTGGTCTTGTATGATGACTCAACAGTATTTTTTCTTATGCTGCAATCCGCTTCCGTTTTGTTTCTTTAAAATTTTAGATATTATTGTTATTCCGATTAGAAAATTTCAGTCACAAGTTTCTCATTCAGATAGTGTTCAGTAATAAACGGTTTGGAATCAAGTTTTTCGAATTTTCTAATGCTTAGTAATTTCGATACAGGAAATATTATAACTTTCAGTATTTTATCGGCAACATAAAATACTTTAGGTAAAATGTCAAGTTCATCTGTTAACTTTTTCATGACGTTAGCTAGTTAGTATTTTAAAAGTTAGCCTTTGATTAGGCTCCAAAAGCCAGGGAGAAAAACGCAGCCTGAATATTACGTGCGTGATATTAAGGTACATTTTTACATACTGTATATTTCTTCTAACTCAATATTGCAAGGTGCAAGCACAATATCACCACGGTTTGTCAGAAATTACCAAGTCAAACAATGAAATTTTCTTGCATTGCTTCGAAATTTTTATCAGTGGCTGTATGCAACATTTTCTGTTTCTAATTCACGAGTCAGAAAATTAAAGCTGCTGAGCGTCAGTAAGCGTACACGTGATGTTTGCAAAGGGTTAAAGAAATATTGTGCATTCTTATAACTGCATTAGCTACGATAACCTCTTCTCCGAGGAGGGACATTGTGATATAACTGAAGACAGAAGTTTATTCCTGGAACATCTTTATTTTCTTCAGGATATAAAAGTACTTAAACATGACTAAGAAATCAAAAATTTCAGGTGTTGTGGATCATGAAAGAAATATAACATACACGTAGATCTATCTGCACAGCATTTTCCAGAGTTCCAGTCAACAATGTGATCGATAAGTTGGTAGAATTTTAATGTTTGACTCCATACAAACCAGATTGCGATTTCCAGCAGAGAGACTTTAGTAGCACTTGCATCACAGGATGTATATAAAGAATATGTTTGTAGAAACCTGCATCACACTAGTAGATGTATAATTTTGTTTTCTGGTGTGTCTTTTTTTACCTAAAGTTTTAACATTTAAACATAACATTGAAATTTAACCGAGCTTAAGTATATTTACAGTATTCTAAACGTAAGCAGCTCGTGGTCTCTGTCGGCGCGATATATACTGAATAGAGATAGGTAGCTGCACGTTGGTGTTCACCCCAAATGTTAACTACCGCTTTTTTTTATAAAGTGTGTGTTTCCTAGCAGGCGCCCGTAATTCCTTTGGGCTCCTTTTTTTTACTCAGGTTTGCAGGTATTCTTTCGGTTTTAAGATGAAGAAGTGCAAGAGTCTTTTGATGAAATTTCTAAGGACGAATATAATAGAATTTTCTTGTGCGGATTGCTTGCATTGCTTGGAACGTCAAGATGACCCGAATTTCACCCAATAACCGTCCGAATGGATTTATGCATTTGTTTTTGACAACTCTGGTTCCGAAAGAAGCACGTTTCATAGAAGAACGATCTTTGTTTCCGTACCCTTGGGACGTGGTTCCGTTATCCTCATATAACTCTCGGTATCGGCACGATGTTTGATGTCAATTATTTTTCAGTCAAACGTAAACTAACAGGATAATCAAATAATACATTTGGCACATTACATTCTGAAAGATTGTTGTTTTATCTTGGAACGTGTCACGTTACGGGTAATTAGGGAAAGGTGGTTGATAAAATCTAAAGACCTCGCGACATTTTCCTTGATTACTTCTTCTGTGGTTTATTGCTTCTGTTTTGTGTGCATCTAAATGTCTTTGGAGTGCGCGTTTCAGGGCATTTTGTCTCAGTGTGCATTTGCATTACCTTAAGAATACGTATGCCTGTGCTTTTTGTTGTGGAGTGAGATAAAGGAACAGGTACTATGACTGTTGCTGTTTTTTGTTTTCTTGCATGTTTGTGTGGCTCGTTGCTGATCTGCTCGTTCGTTCTTTTCTTTTGTTTGGGGATTTACCGGCACTGTTAAAGTCGTGTATCTGAAAAAGCAGATAACGACACAGTGATGCTGAAGCTGATCTTTAAATATGCTACCTGCCGATGAACACCTATGCAGCGATGTGGGATGTGTGCCGAGTTTCTGCTGTTGCTACTAACTGCCTCGTATCGGACTGACCTGGTCGACAGCTTCCTGCTTACGCTGTCCGCTTCGTGTTATCTTTGATTTTCCTCTGCAAGCCGGTGAGCGTTCATGCAGCGAAGTGGGATGTTTTCCGAGTTGCAGCTGGTGCCACTAACTGCTTCGTATTGGACTGTCTGGGTAGAAGGCTCATTGACTATGCTATGCGCTTCATGTTACAATGAATGTTCACCTGCCTGCCGGTGAGCGTCCATACAGAGGAGTGTGATGAGTGCCGAGCTACTGCTGGAATTGATAACTGTCTCGTATAGAACTGACCTGGTCGTCGGTTTCCTGCTATGCCACCCGCTTTATGATTCAGTTGGCTTTCATTTGTCTTCTGGTGAGCGGACGTGCAGAGAAATGGTGTGTGTGTGTCCAGATTCCGTGGATGCTGATAATTATTGTATTTTCTGCTTCGTGCTGCAATGTTCGGCCAAGAACCGTATGTTCCTCTTTTACGGGATAAAGCTTTTCAAGGTAAATTTGATAGTTCATTTGAAAGCTAATATTTTTTGAAATTAAACATTTTGACAAATTGAAATAGTGTAGTAAAGTATTTGAGGACTGTGGATATTGTATTTAATTAACATGTCAAGTTAGTTAAGATAATCTTTCCTTCGGTGGATTGAGCTGGTCGGGTTGAGCATAAGATTTGTGCAAGTTGGACCGTCACAAACACTGCTGTTAGGTGTTGATTTTCGTAACCAGACAGATATTCACTGGGAAAAAATTAATGAACCTGTTTTTTTCGGCTGGTTGAGAGGAATTCGATTCATGGGGATGCAAAACATTTCCGTAAGAAAAATACATTCGGTGTACGGACATAATTAATATTCTTGAAGGCAATTTTGAAGCCAGACAAAGCAGTAACGAAGCGTGTTGATACTGGTGTGTGCATGATATAGCATCAACAATGAGGCATGTGTGGTTTATTTTTCCTACGGTGTGGATTTTCTCCCTTGCGAGAAACCAATGGCTCCAAATTTGAGATTTGTGCCTAGTTTTGGCTACGTAGAGTTACTCAGGGTTGTCGCGAAATCCCCTTTGCTGTAAAAAGGGTCTTCTATTGATCATGAATTAAAAGAAAAGAAGATGCGATCTTGAAGGAAGTTTTATTTTTCTGATTTCATTCTTCTTCTTCTTAGAGTGTTGAAACGCCCTGCTGGGTATAGGCCCAACCCAGTCTTTGGCAACTTCCTCGATACCTAGCCTCAGTACACAATTTTGCACCTCAAAATTTCTAAAAGTCATCTCTCCATCTTGTTCTCTGGCACCTCCTTCTTCTCTTTCCATTCTCTAATTAATCATGTCCATCTTCCAGTTTACCAATATGTCCAGCTTATCTCCGCTTTGATGCTTTTACTATTTTTTAATCTATATTTTTCGTGTTCTTTCTCTTATAAATTCATTTCTAATTCTGTCTCTCCTTGGTATTTCCAACATTCTTCCCCAACTTTCTTAGCAATACTCTTACTTTTTCACATAGTTCGTGTTGTGACACTCCACGTTTCACTTCCGTAGTATAACGGAGATAATACATGCGTTGAATAATTTTCTTTTTAAACACAAAGGAAGATAGCCGGTTAAATAGTCATTAAGTCCCCAAAAGGTTGTATCTCCTTGGATAATTCTTCTATTGATTTCTATTCCTTCTCTTTCTTTAAAACTTATTACTTGTCCTAAAAAAAATGTATTCATCTTATATTTCGTTTTGTTTTCCTTCTATCAATATTTTTATGTATTCTTTTCTGTATTGTTCTGCATTCAGTTACTACTGTGTACATTGTCAGATTTTTTTAAGACTTTCAACCCATAAATCCTCTATCATGTTTTCCATTTCATTGTTTCTAGTTCTTAGTTAGTACTAGCTATGTCATCAGCAAATCTTAAGTGACTTAGGTACTTTCCATCTACGTTTAATTCTTCTTCATCATAGTTTAAGTTGCTTATGATTTTGTAAAAACGTTTGGTTTAGTGGTAGTCTCTTAAGGGAGTGGGAGGGGTCGGCCGGCGTATTTCTTAAGCGTATGAACACAATTCTGTTTATGGCAATTTCAAGCACGCAACTCTTTCTTAGCTAATTCGGTGATTGAGTGTGGGCAGGGCCTATGAGGAGAGCCTCATCATGGGATAACGCATACATCCTACACCAGGAATTTCTGCTTGTTTGAAATTGCTGGAGTTCCTAGAAATTCTCTGTTAGGTGACTTCACATATAGCGCCAATTGATGGTATGGGATATTTTACAACAAAGTAATTTCGTACACGTTATCATAGGCAGTATTTGCACTTGCTTTAATCAATACACGCGCAAGATCATCATAAAACTTAAAAGTAAGAACGAATTCAAGAAATGATATATACACTGAAGTACCAAAAGTCATGGGACATGTACTTGATATCGTGTAGGGCCTCCTCGAACCCGGTGAAGTTCAGAACCTCGACGAGGCATCGATTCCACAAGTGGCCGAAACACTTCTGGAGAGATGTTGAAGCATGCCGTCTCAACAGCTGCGCACAGTTCTCTGGTATTTATAGGTGCATGATGTTGAATTCGAGTTTACCATTCCACGACGTCACATGAGTGTTCTATTGGGTTCATGTTGGGCGAACATGGTGGCTACACCATTCGTCCGAAATGTCCGGAATGCTCTTCGAACAAATTTTGGACAACTTGGGCCCAATGACATGGTGCATTGTAAGACTAGAAACTCCCATCGTTGTTGGAGTACATGAAGTCCACGAAGGCTGCAAATGGTCATCCAGCAGGAGCCACGAAGCAATTACTGGTTAAATACGAGACACTCCACACATGTGCAAAACCACCACGAGCTAGCACAGCGCCTTGTTGACAGCCTGGATCCATGGCCTCATTGCGTGTCGCCTCACCCGAACCCAAACATCATCTCGTAGCAACTGGTAGCGTGACACATGGGCTCAGTCTTCCAGGGTCCCCTTTCCATGTTCACGAGCCCAGGAGAGGCTCTGTGTCCGAAGTAGTCGTGCTAGAAAAGGAAATCTGGTAGATTTTTTACTCCCATACCACATAGATGTTAAATTACAAAATGACATTGCAATTAAATGACGCTACACTGATCTGATGGATATGTCTCTGGTATCTTCTCGATTCAATAAGGATGTTGTTTCAGTCAGTATCGTGTGTCTGTTAGCATGGGCAATACTGGTCAGATACCGCCAGTCACGGTCGTTCAGCACATGTCGTCTGCCACTGCGCTGACCATGGGTGCTGAATGACCGTGAATGATCATGGAAGATAAAAACACAGTGGGTGGTAATGCCTTCCGCGACTTATTCTCTGTACACACCTAACACCGTCGATGGAGGAATGTGGAATGTTCGCACATCTCTGGAAATTGAATGTCCCATCCGTCTGCCAACCACTACCATGTCTTGTTCAAACTCCAATTATTCACGTCGGCTTGCCATATATCTACTGACGGTTGTTCAACCTGACACACGAAATTACACCTCTCAACTGTTAAAAATTGTGGTGTGCGTCGAAGTTTTTATACGACGGCAGCGCCAGTTAAAAATGCGTATTCTGCTATTTCACGACTTTTGACACCTGAGTGTAAATACGAAGTATTAATTATAGGCCGAAAGGTGGCAGCATATCACCTGGATTGCTTCCGTTTTATTCCAGTGCTTTAAAGCTTAATGCATAATTTTGGTTGCCAAATAAAAGAACATTTAGAGATGAAAACTGTCTCCCTACACCAAAATATTGTGTTGTTAAAGTTTTGTGCCTTCATGAATTTAAAGACGTCTATTTAGCAGAAAAAAGGAACTAGATACATTATCTGCACAAAAACCCGCCAACCGGTGCTCTCTATCACCTGATAGCAGTGTTCTGTGGAAATACGACAATTACGTCGTAATAATTATTCTAGAATATTGTCTCCTCTGCCATATAGTTTATCTGATTCAATAGTAAGTGCTATGCTACATAATGTTCTTAATGTTCAGGAAAGTCCTAAGAATTCTAGTGCCTCTCAGCTTCATATTAAAACAAATTCAGTATTCTTTCCTCTTCGCCCTAAGGAAATACAGCGGAAATAGAATACGAATTCCCGATAGAAAACTTTTCACCAATTGTCCGGATTGAAGTTATTGATTTATGATAACTTATCCCAATGGAGATTGATAGCTTATAAATTTTGATGTCCGTTTCCTCGTTCGTGTGTTTAGCTGGGGCTAAGGATCTAAAAGGCGTCAAATCACAAGTTTTTTGTCATACAAGTTCGCGCTTTAATGTTATTATGATATATCCAGGAGCTTTTAATAAAATAATCAATAAGGGAAAATGATATCGAAAACGGTTATAATTACTTTAAATACCCGTTTTAAACATTTTCCTCCTTTGGATGATAAAATGAATGCTAACAACATCAAAATCCTGCGAGAATGTTTAGAAAAATAGGAATTCTAGCAAATGGGTGTTTCAAACACGAAAAAATAGCTGAGTGCTAAATTTAGGCCAGTAAAGTTGAAGGCGGAATGAAAATTTGTTCGTGATTCACATATTATCATAAGTTACTTGTGGAAAAATTTTCAACATATCAGAAAAATTTGTCACTGTTCCCAATATTTTTTTGTTTTTTAAAAGCCTCAAACAGAAAAGAAAACGTGAAGAAATGAGTGGATTATTCTTAAATTCCAAATAGAAGTAAATTCCGTATGCTATTAAAAAAATTTTTTATGCTTTTCACCTTTTAGGTTTTATCAAATCTTAGAATAATTTCTGTTCTGAATGTGAGTGGAACTCTGGTACATGTTGTAAGATATTTTAGAAGTTTAATTGTAAGCGATATTCAATTCTGGAATCATTGCTTAAAATTTGGTGTCTGCCAATCAAAGGAAAGCAAACGGATAGTCTTAATTTCACAATCATGCAGTACGCTCTATTTTAACTGGATCTTCGAAGACAGATTTTCTCGAACATACGACGCCGGACTGACACTCCCTTATTTCTGTTCCCCGGTGCTACCAAAAAATGTTTATTTTTTATTACGTTTTTCTAACCTATATATTTAACATTGCAATGCTTTGAATTACATTACAAAAACGAAGTTTACGTTTGAAACTCAAATGAAGAAAGATATACAAATATACTTTAATTGTCAAATTATAATGCTACTTAAGAAAGTAATTTGACCCTTGCGAAAAAGAATCTATTAACCTAAAATAAATATAGCGTATTTTTGTTCTTTTAGAATTATTATTACGGACTCTTCCCAAAGCAGCTGCAACAGGACTAACTGCTTAAACATTATACTTTAATATGGATAATTTTGGGAAGATACTGTTGTGCTCAAAGAAAATATTCCTGTAACACCCTATTTAGAAACCATTTTTTACTGTATAGCGATTTGCATTTTTTACTCAACAGACTTTGTCTTTTATAAGATAAACTTTAGTTTTTCGTATCATCGGAGCTCAAATGACATGTGATTGGTTGAGCAATTTAAAAACAAAGAAAAACTTTAATGGGTGCTATGTAATACAAAATTAATATTTGACCAGTATAAAAAATCGATAATAACAAATAACGGATGGATTAATCAAAGAAATCAAATTAAAAATGCACATAGAAAATTTTATAGAGAAATCTCGGTCTGTCGACACTAACGAAACATGAAACATCAAAATTCAGATATACAATGATCTGCGCTATCCTGGACGAAATTCAAGAAGCAAATAGTTGCAAAGAAAGAGTGAAAAAATTTTTTTTTTCATTCTTTCCAGAAGTATGTGATTTTAGATGTGTAAAACTTGGAGGCATTTCAGCTTTTAAAAATTTTGAACAACTTGTTGTCACAGAATATTTAACCATTTGAGCGGCCGATGCACCTGAAAAAAGACACGAAACATTTTCTGCGCTCCCTATTAAGACGTGGTCATATAGAAGTACGACAGCAACGAAAAAACAATTCCTACGATTACAACAAATCCTACAAAATATTTCTATGACGGAACAATTCCTTTTCTTTTAGCAACTCAGCATTACCAACAATAAATGTGTTACTAGTGGTAAAATGTCGCTTCTAGTGCTCTCTTTTCTTTGCTCCAGGACCTAAGGCATTATGGGGCACAGCAAGTACTTCTGAGACGGACATCATGCCACTGAACAGAAAAAAGTAACTCAAACATCCGCCACCTTTCTTATGTTCGTGGTTTTTCTTATATTCCTTTTATCAAGTAATCAGTCACAAAGGAACAGTGTCGTCAATCATTCCCATGATTCGGATACCAGTTTAGGTGATAATTATTATGATCAAAGGTCTAAAAATATAAAATACTGATAATTACGATAATCGATGGTCTAAAAATAACAACCCATGACAATTGACAGTCCTATTAGTTGTGGGATTGCCAAGTTAATCGAAAGAAAATTTGTTTTCGCGTATGAAAAATTATTTCTGACAAGAATATTTCTTACGTTTCTACGTGGT
Organism: Macrothele yani; assembly: GCA_039090855.1. Lineage (NCBI taxonomy): Eukaryota > Metazoa > Arthropoda > Arachnida > Araneae > Macrothelidae > Macrothele > Macrothele yani. Next base: position 96,954,813 of record CM077033.1, on the reverse strand, counting down.
CAAAAAGCAAAGCTGCAATAAACGTTGAAGGTAATATCTTTCAGCAAATCTTTTCTAAAAAAATATCGTGTTTATGTTATCGGTTGGTCCGCCCGTTCTTCCGTCTGAGGACACCATATCTCCTCAACTATTGATTCTTCTGAAAAGTTCTTTTTGCATTGGGAAGCTTGACACATGTGAATAAATATCCTTTATTTCCTTTTTTTCACAATGTACAATTTCAACGCTAGAGTGCGGAAACGCAGATGATATCGAATTCAAAATACATATTATAATATATATTTGCTTCTAAGCATCCGATTGAAAAACTCTTTTATCATTCGATTCATTTTTGTCCAAGAATATTTTAGGTATAGTCACATTTTCAAGTTACGCATAGATTTTCCGCAAGGGGGAGTAGAGTTAAAGTGCGTTTTCTCTGATGTCTGTAGTTCTAAAACTCCAATTTGAAATGTGTTTTCTTCGGCGGATGCAGCTCCTGAAGAATGGTTTGACCACTATAAGGCTTTGATGCATATAATCTATTTGTCGATATTTATGCTTTAAGTCCGATTTTAAAAATTATTTCTTTGTTGGGGAGCGTTTTCGCCGCAAAATGTTTCTCATATTATTTCAAATTTGTCTTAACGCGCAGGTCTGCAACCCTCGGCGTGAGATCACGATTCCGTTTACAGCCGTATCTACAGGACTGGAAACCCGATTGCAAAACTTCTTTCTATTGTAAGATTCTACTGTTTTCCTTACCGGTTCCATTGATTTTGAAACATTTTGATACATTTAATTCGTGTCAGAACCGATTCAAAAGACGTGCTAATTACACCCGAAAATTCGGGGAGTATGATCGAAAAACGAGTATGTATGATAGCCAATAATAATTGATATGATAACATCATACTAAAACCACATAACTAATAATATAATAAGATAAAAATAATAATATAACAGGCAATATCATATGAATATATTTTTATTTAATTACATTGTTGTGTGTGCAATCGCACGTGAAAATGTAAATATTCCAAAATACCCCAAACTGTACACACTCAATAAGCACTTATAGCGTAGTAAATCCTTTTATTTCTTTGGAGGGACCGCAGATATCGTCGCATAAATATTTACCGAGACTTAGCTCTCCACTGGGAGGGTTTTTCAAGGCAATGGTAAACACAAAATGTTGGGAATTAGAACACGTAAACTAATGATTTACTTTTAAATAACGCGAGCGGCATCAACAGAAGTATTACGTGAATTTTTATCAGGCAATTTTGCTGTGTCACTTTGGGCTTTGGTCGTAACGTATACACCATCTACCAACAAGTAATCGGACACCCCTGCAATCGACGATATCTGCGGTCCTGATACACGTCACGGCCGCCGCCGTTAAATATCGTGTGGGAAACAACTACGCAACCAGTCGCATGCAAGATGCCACGCAGTTCGGAGCTCTCTGATTTCGAGAAAGGTGTAATCGTCGGGTATCACAGAAATGGTCGATTCATACGTGACATATCCAGCGAGTTGAAGTACCCAAAATCGACAGTGGCTTACGTGATTGGTAAGTAGAAGATGGGAGGTGACTGTCGGAATGTGTCTCGACCCGGCAGACCCACAAAACTGGGAGTTAGAGACCGACGGGTGCTGGCCAGAGAAATTCGGAAAAACCACACCAAATCGATGGGCCACATCTGCGAGGAGTTTCAACAGGCATCCGGGGGTGTTCTTTTGATGCTCGGTTATCATCCGGGAGTGTTCTTCCATCTGCTCGGTTATCATGGACGTGCTGCCGCCCACAAGCCTTTGATCACCAAGTCCAATAGCGCTGCTCGGCTAACGTGCTGCAAGGAACGTGGACAGTGGACCGTTGAACAGTGGAAACAGGTTTTCTGGAGCAACGAATCAAGGTTCACCCTCTACCGTTCGGATGGCAGGGTCTGGATGTGTCGTCTACCTTGAGAACGCCTCCAGCCCGAATATATTGTGCCAACTGTGAATTTCGGCTGCGGTGTAATTATGCTATGAGGGTGTTTCTCCTGGTATGGCACGGAACCCTTGGTCGCAATTCCTGGGAGACTCAACGCAGAAACCTACTGCACTATTTTGGATGACCATGTGCTCCCAACGTTGTGGCAGTTTTACAGGGAGGACCCATGTTACTTTCAGAATGACAATGCCACCTGTCATGTTGCCAGGTCCACCATGGCTTGGTATGGTGACAATGGGGTTGATCGAATGGACTGGCCTGCGCAGAGCCCGGACCTTAACCCTATCGAGTACCTCTGGGACGAGTTGCAGCGTCGACTTAAGGGGTGCCCCCACCGTCCGAAATCGGTGAAGGAACTGACTTGTCTTCTCCAAGCCAAATGGAAGAAAATACCGCTAGCCGTCGTACAACGCCTGGTTGAGAGTATGCCTCGGAGGGTTGCAGCTGTAATCGCCGCTCGTGGAGGCTCCACCAACTATTGAAGGTGAATAAACTTCATTTTCCTTTGCTATCACAGGTGTCTAATTTCTTGTTGGTAGATAGTGTATAATACAACAGAATTACACTTTTAGTAATTTATTCCCTAAGTAATTCATATTAATCTGAAATTGTCATCCACTCTTCGTATTAGACACGTGTTGTATTTCTCAGGGAGGAGGGCATTTTCACACTTCAAAAATGCTTTTCATTTAAAAATTTGGATTAAGAGAAAACATTGTGGGTGAAAATGTTTAATGCTTTTTAACTTTCATATTTTCTTAAATATTTTGACTTCAAGTATATTGCTTATTATGAAAAACAATTTTTATTTAATTTCCACATAGCAGAAGAATGTGATTATATTAAATCTTTATTTTTGAATTTAAGTGTTGCAATTCTTTCAAACTTAATGAATCAATGATAGCTTCATTGTAACTTATTTTTTTCGTTAACCTAAGGGCCTACAGTTTCCGTACTCTAGCTAAGAAAAGATTGAATGCGGAAAAATTGATTTCAAATAAAGATTTATATTATATTCCATGCCTATTTATTTCTTCAAAGAAAATAGTGTTACGGTCGTTTTTATCAGTAATATTATGAGAATTGATTTTGTTGTCTTTGTTGATAGAAGGCTGTAAGAAACACTACTTTGTTCAACATGTGGACATGGAGAAAACCATTTGAATTTCAGCATAAAATCATTGTTTATTTTTTACTATTTTTGCCAAAGGTATTTTAACTTAAAACAAAAATTAAAAAATAAATGCGGAATGTTTTTCGTATTTTCATTTTTATGTTATTATTTATTTTTTCATTGCATTTTCATCAGATAATTAGAAAAATCAAGTTAATCTTTTAACAACCAAAACCTTGATTTTAAATAATTCCCTGTTCCAAAAGTACATCGTAAGAAATTATAAAACCATCTTGCAGACTTTGATAATTTTCTGTTTTCCTAAACGCTACACAAATGCCTTTAAAATGTTCTCTGGCCAGTCAATATCAGACTTCCCCTCGCTTCTTCATGTCCCCTAGCAATGTCGATCAGTTATGGATTCGACGCTAGACCAGTGATATTTAGGGTCAGGGACGTTAGACCAGTGATATTTAGGTCAACGAAGCTAGACCAGAGATATTTCAGAACGTAATCTTAGAAATTTCTGTTGGATGCCTTTCTGTGTTGCTCTAAGTTTTCTGCAGTTTGTTGTTGATATGACTTAACAATTTCTGTTAAATGACACTTTCTACACGCCCGAAAGTCACATATAATCTTCCAGGAACTGCTTTGTTTTTTCACCTATTTTCCTAAAGGTGTGTAAAGTTTTGATCCAATTCATTTACTACAAAACGTTGTTGCTTTTCCTATATATCTAAGTGTGGTAACGCGAAATCCCAGCCTAATCAAATGCGAAAGCAAAAACAAAATTAATCTGATGATCCAAAACAGATCAGATCAGATCACATGTAGAGGATTTTAGGAAGATAGTGTCTGACTCCAGGTCTTAAACAACCCTTAGAAAGATTAAGCTAGGAGATTTGGGCTAGAGTGCCTCATTGGAAAGTGACACGGAGGAGAGGGGGAAAGAGACGCCCTTATTTATTACTGGGGGACAGTACCCGTGTTCGACGGCTTAACGTGCCCATCCGACGCACGGCGGGTATTTAGTGGTTACAGCGTTCGTACCTGCGTTGGGTATTTTGAGGCACTATCGATAGTTTTGTCCAACTCAGTACATCGATAGTTTTGTCCAACTCAGTACATCGACAGTTTTTCGTAACTCTCGATAGTTTTACGTTTTTCAATGCTGTGTGTAAATCACGATGGTGTAAGCTATTCAGCTTCCACCGATGGATTTTATGATTGGAACGTTCATTTTCACCTCATTTATACTAGTGCGAAAAACACTGAACCTAGCTATATTGATACATGATGACAATTCGAAACTGAAGTTAACTAAAAACAAAAAGTATAACGGTGAGGGTAAGCGGTTTTTGCACTTTGTTGTTCTTCATGTTGAGTCATGCTCAAGGCGAAAGTGTAAGTTTCAATCAGATAAAGAACAAGTCAAAAAGCGTCCTTCTTGTTGTTTGAACTGGAAGTTTAAAAGTGCGTCAGGTGCAGAAACAGTTTTTTTGTTAAAAGTAAGTAAGCAGTAATAATGGGTAAACGTAATATAACTTTTGTGTAACATTATTATTATTATTATTATTATTGGTAAGGATAAGTTCTATGCAGAATATAGCCTTTGCGGAAAAAACTACAAAGCGTCGGGCAGTACGTCATCTAAGGGATAATTTAAAACGACAGCATCCAGCTTCAGTCGTTTTAAATGACCCTGCCCCCAAGAAAAAGACAATTGACGAACAGCCCCACTCAAAATTTATTTATTCAGTTTCTCACGAATTATTACCACGATTTTGCTAAACATTATAGAAAAAATTATTTTTGCATACAAAACTGTAGAATTTACTTCTTTAGCTTTTATGAAGAGAAACATAAAATAGTCATACAATACAAATAGAAAATGAAATTTAAGAAGCCGCGAATCAGCTCGTTCTTCAGGCAAAACCGACTTTTTCGTGACCTTTGCTCCCTCACTTCGGGTACATGTCATCAAAACATAGATTCCACACCCCACTGACGCAGTGGTCTATCCGCTACCTTCTGACCCTTCGTCCTGAAAACAGTGGCCCTAAATCAAGGACGGGGGACTGTTTACAGCCCATCGTCCATCGTGTTGCTGATGGTGGCCGTTAAACCCCGAACCAAAAAAAAAAAAAAGGTGCTTAGTTTTAAAGTTTATCGGAGCTTAGCTTTCTCACAATGTGAAAAAGAAAAATTTATGTCAGAACTAAATTTCCATCCCAGAAAACAAATTTTCTCCCGAGAAACTTTGCCAACACACTAATGATTGTTATCGATTATTTTTTTATTATCGATAGTTTTCAACATCTACTGCCTGGGATCGAACCTGATATTTTCCCCAAGGCACGCACGTTGCTGACCACTATGACATCCGCCACCAAGATCCAAGTAAGATCTGATCATATGTAGAGGATTTTAGGAAGGGAGTGTTTGACCCCAGGTCTTAAACAACTCTTAGAAACAGGAAGCTAGGAGATTTGGGCTAGAGTGCCCGATTGAAAAGTGACGCGGAATCGAGGTAGAAAGGGGGAGGAAGACGCCCTTATTTATTACCGGGCGGCCAGTACCCAGTGTCCGACGGCTTAACGTGCCCATCCGGCACACGGCGGGTATTTAGTGGTTCGAACCTGAGGTTTTCTGTATGGCAGTCACGAACGCTGAACACTAGGCCACCCGCGGCACAAGATCTAATTAACTTGCATAAAAAAAATTCCAAGGAATATATTGTAAAGTACTTATAGGTAACTAGAATGGAAATTTGTTTAGTAAATTAAATATAACCATGCAAGATATCACTGAATTCTCGTATTTCAAAAAATATGTGTTATTAAATGTATTTGTGGAGATCGGAAAAAAGAGTTTCAACAAAATTGAAAAATTGGAGATCATGATTATTTCAGCGAGATTTGAAAATTATTTCAAAGGATAGGGAGTGACATGTATTAGTTGTTTTTACTGATAGTATGTGAAAACGATGCAGGTTAGAACGCAGATATTAGTATCAAATATTTATCTGTAATCTACCAAGTTGAAAGTTAATCTAAAATCACTATATTCAGATGACAGTCATCTTCCTTACATAGCTCTACGCTAAGGTATTTTAGGTTAAATTACTCTGAAATTTTAGGCAATTTCTACTTTTTGACAAATTATCAGCACTCCTATAGATACGCTGGGACATGGAGCACAACAATTTTATAAAAAAAAATATTGAATCTGCCTTTATTACATCTTCATGGTTTTATATTTTTATTTCCGCATTGCCCTATTTTAGTATGTTGTTTCATCGGAACGAAAGAATGACAGATATTCTATCGCAAATATGAATACAAAATTGGTTCATCCTGACGTTACTTTATACACAGTGTAGTCAGGTTATTGTGACTACCTCCTTTTGACGTCAACAGCGCTTAGCCAATGAAAAAATGAACGAGTCGTGAGCTGGATTGGTCGGTATATACGGTGTAATGTAGGCATTCTGAGAGTATTTCACTCGTTGCTCTCATTGATAAAAGGAGAGAATAATCATATTCGTTAAATGGCATAATTATCGGCTTTCGAGCCAAGGGCTGCAGTATTTCCGAACCAGCCCAATTTGTGAACTGTTCACATGCTGCTGTGTTTAAAGTGCATAGTGATTGGAGAAATGGCACTATTGCGAATAAGCGGTGTGGAAACTGGGGAGCACCGCGTGCCATTGATGTGAAAGATGGACGTCGGCTACAAAGGTGCGTGATGGCCGATCAACGCACAACAGGGGAGCAACTCACTGGCTTAATGAATCAGGGTGCTACCGGAAGTTTGCCTAAAACGACACGCCGACGGATGGGCACTGCACCTATGATAACGAAGGCGCATCGGCAGAAAAGACTTACATTTGCACGGCAGTATCGGAATTCGACCTCCGCTTATTAGCAAATCATTGCCTTCTGCGATGGGTCACGTTTTCTGTTTCATCGAACGGATGGACCTTTGCGTATAAGGCGAGAAACATCGTAAAACAAACAATACTCATCCATTACTGGCAGAACACAAGCTGGTGGGGGCTACGTTATATTCGGAGGAATGTTTTCGTGGCATTCTCTGTGTTCATTCATACATGTTGAAGGCATTATTTGCCTAATTCATTATGAATCCATTCAAAGAGACCACATACACCTATACATGCGCATTGTATTCCCTGGCGCGGATGTGTTCTTCCAGCCGAAAAAGGCGACGTGTCACACAGCTAGAAATTTTCGAGAGTGGTTGGAAGAGCACGATGTAGGCTTCAAAGTAATTTCGTTGTTCCCTAATCTCCTAGACTTAAATCCAATAAACATCTGTGGGACCACTAGAATCGTGTTGTTCGCTCTATAGGTTCTCCACCAAGCACACTTTAGCAAATGTCAGATACATTGCATTAGGCATGGTTCCACATACCTGTGAACACTTTCCACGACCTTATTGAGTCACTTCCAAGCCAATCCAGCTGCTGACCGCGCTGTAAACCGCCTTTACGTTGGTTATTAGCTGGTGGTCACAATAATGTGACTCGACTGTGTTGACTGTTTTAGTTTTCTTGAACTCTTGCTCGGTAAAATTATTCGCTTTATATAAATGTTATCTCTCCGAAGATACCGTAAAGTAGGGCCGCGAGTTGCCTAGTTGTCGGAGCAACTACTTCTAATCCGGAGAGACGCGAAATCCAGCAAAGCAAATCGAGTTTCTCAAAAACTGGATACTCGTCTTGAACCGTATCATCCGGCTAGGTTGTCTGACACGATATCTGCGATACACTCTCCCCGTGGTTCTTCATAAGCAATCCGCGCTTTGGTCCCATTCCAATGCCTGGCGCATTTCACGAATCGTCGTAATTTGCTACACGCTACTCTGTCAGTTCGCTCTGCTGTTCTGCCATCCGTAATAGTGCCTTACGTTTCCATGTAATGAAATATCGTTACCACAGGAAGCAACGAAATATCCGTGTGATACGAATAATTGCGTGTAAACTTTCCCTTGGGCACAAACCCATCGATAGTGGAAGAAAGAGGATGATTAAAAGAAGAAAGGATGGAGAGGAAAGAAACGATAAGTAGGGAAAGGAGACGAGGAAGAGATGAACCCAAAGAACGTAATTGCTCTTAATTAGTTCTAAAGATTGCCATTGCAATCGGTTTAAATGTGTAAAACTGTAATGTTTTGGAAAGTCATTTTGGTAATAAAATTATCAAACAAGAGAAAAATTCTACGCAGCCTCCATATGAATTATATACATATTTTTTCACTAAAATATTCGAAAAACATATTATTAATTATTAATTTGAGATGGAACTTTTCATGTGTTACTTGATTGTAATTATGTGAAATTCGCCAATTTGAATTCGCAACGCATCGTGTACTCAGCGGACAAAAAGTGAAAATAATTTTCGGGAGTTACCCATTTCAATAACTCATTTCAGTTTGAATCTTTCGCACAGCTTGAAATACTTCGAGACAAGCTTGGGGTATCGTTGTCTCATTGGGTAACATTACATCGGCACTAAACAGTTAGATATCGGATTAGGAAATTTCTATTAGATGGATGTCAAACGTGTGATCTGAAGGTTTGGTCATGAAACAGTGATAATATTTTTAATACCAAGATGTAGAAATTTAGCTGCGTTATAGCCAGGGTTGGCAAGGTAATTTACTCGTTACGTATTTTACGTAAATTACGCGTAATATACAGGTAATTTAGTTGGCGTAGAAAACCAGTTTTTTACACAGACGTAAAAAACTAATTTTATTTCATGTGTGTGTATAAATAATATAATATAAAAACCACTTTAATTATATTACATTTTAATCTTAAAACTTCTTGTATATTTCACTACGAAATCATTTTTCTCTTAAAATTGCTTATACAGCTCAGCCACCTATTAACATATTTCTTTTTAGAAATTATAATGTATCTGTTCTTTCTTGTATATTAAAAATGGAGAAAATAATCTACCTCTTGCACTAGCATCGATAAAAATCACAATGTATATTGAATAGAATTCAAGATTTTATTAACAGGTTTAAATTCGCCGAGTGTATTTTTATATTTATGTAATTCTATAGAATAAGCAATTTTTTGGTTAGTTTGTTCATCAAAGATAATATTTTGACATCATAGTTAATGGCATGTCTATAATGCAAAATATTAAATATTTCATTTATTAATACTTGTGTTTGACATGTTTTCAGGTGTACACTTCAAAATCATAATTTTACCCTTTTAAAACTCTAAACGTCTTTCTTATTGATTGTGCTATACTTATACCCTTAAAAGGAAAAAACTGTAGATTTGACAGAACATTAAACTACTTGTTTCAAATGTAACTCTTTAAATGTTTATAATTGTCACTCTCAGTTCTCACACACCCTTAATCACACTAATAATCTTCACTGTTATGATCTTGTAACTTAAGAGTATAATATATTTGAACACATTTCTCCGAAAGTTCGCAGCTGAGCCGGTTTCGTGTAGTATTATGGACAAAAGACCAATTAGGGAAAAGTCTTTCAAGTTGGGCTGAAGATGCTGGGATGATAATTAACTTCAAAGCAACTGCTGACAACTTCTTATGGTGCCGACTGGCGAAGTAGCAGAATGTCCGTAATGATTTAGCACCCTTCTTCATAAGCGCTCCAAACATTAAAGATTTTTCTCGATACCTATAGCAAGTTAATTACCAGCCCGAGGATTACATAGCAATTTAATTAACAGCACAAAACCATGTTTTTTTCTTAATTTTGTTACCTACTTTACGCGTTTTTTACGTTTTCTACGTATTTTGCGCGTGTTTTATGTGTAATTTACGTGTCGCGTAGAAAACCCTTTTACACGTAATTACACAACCCTGGTTACATGGTTAACTATTGTTTCTGATTAGAACAAGAAAAACATGACTATAACTTCTAATAAGCTCATGGAATATATATTTATGGTGCAAAAAGGTTTGTATTGAAGCACACTAATTTTAATACATGTTATTTCTTTGTCCTGCAAACATTTAAAGCTAAAGCCTGAGTTTGCCGTTTAACATGCTACTTATATATTCTGATTTTTATTGTAGTGGATGATGCGCTATGTGTCATCCCATTTCTATCCCTTTGCTCTGCGAGCCCCTTAACCATGAAGAATATTCTTTCATCGTACACTGTACGTATGTCAATTGTTAGCTTTGCACACTGATCAAGCATTGTTTCCTGTTCACCGTAGCTCTGACGCTTGAAATCGATGACTGGCAAACATTTTCTTATGTTACATACCTACTTGCCCACACTTACCCACGTAGGGTAAACAGTGGCAATGTAGTGATAATTTCAGAAATTTCCATTTTAACTACAAAAATTTATCGCCCATGTTTATCAAACCCCAATAATCCATGCGCATTTGTATATATTGCATAGTTTATTGTGGCAGAAGTTGGAAATTTTATTGTACATATTTTTTTTAAATAAAATGCTCACTTTTTCCATAAAGTGTTAATTACGCCTTTTAATTTCAGACATTAACAGCAGATTTTACAGGCGTCGCACACGAACACGTCGTCACCTTCATCTTAAGAGTTTCGGAAATTCATGTTTTTTTTAATATATCCTCGCTTTAGCTCTATCCGTAAAATTCGCCATCGCAGTTATGGCCATCTCTTTGCATGTGCACCTTAATAGAAACTGGACATATGAGCTACATCTTGTTACATTTCAGTTACATCAACTATTACGTATCACGCAGTTACCAGCTGTAGGTGAGAAATTCGTTATACCTAGGTTACGTCGTTCCAGGCTAAAATTAATTAATTACAAACCGGTAGTGAAGTGTCTATTTCAACTCCAAGTATCATGAGTACGGTTCCGAAATTAGATATTGTAGTTTAAATTATGGGGGAAAAAAGGTTATTTTTTGAAATCAACATTAATGCCTGAAAAAATTAACTCCCCGAAGTTAAGGATCAGGTGTTTGTGCCTAAGGCCATACACACTGTGGAATACTGATAAATGACTTGCAATTGCATTTTTTAATTAGACAGGAATCTATTCATAAACTGGGTTAAATATATTTTGCTTACCTCTATTTCCTACGTTGAAATCAGCTTTTCTGCCTTGTATACGATTATCTTGCATGCATTAATCTTAATATGTGCGCTATACACATTTATACAAGTATATAATATATCCTAGAACACACTCTTCTTTCTTCGCATGTCACAAAACCTTCAGTGTCAGCAGCAACCTGTTGTTATTCCCGCTGCATCCGCCAGTTGTACACCAGAAAAGTTCTCAGTTCCAGAACTCTAAATGCTTTAATTACTTTATGTAAACAATAAGCAAATCGGGCGAATGAATACTTTCCCACGTTAAAGATGTATTAATGAAGAACACATGTGCTGTCAGAATCTTGAAAGCGTAAATGACATCAAAACATTGTTTACAGAAACGCCAGCAACACTCTTAAAATTAACTCCCGAACGTCTCTTTTATTTCTGTCCTATGAAATAAAAGTAGCGATGATATCAGTAACATTACATTTTTGTTGACTTCTGAAGGCAAAATGTTAGTTCGATCTACTTTCAGCTACTTGTAGTCCTGAATTTGAGGCCTCGGCGATGCCCTGCGTCCCATGAAGTTAAATCCTTTTTTCTTGTATGTACGCGCACCTCTGCATGGGATACACTGCTGGAAAGAGAAAAAAGAGCAAAATTAAAATATCCAGCTGTCTATGAGATTTATGTCGTTGCAACAACTTGTTAAGAAAGGAAATTGAGCGCACATGTGAAGTGATTCATTGTTTATTTTACCTTTTGATGCGTATTAATGTGAACAGCAGGCATATTTTAATAAGGTGTTGCACTTCCTGCAGTAGAAATACAAACTTCTAGTCTGTCATGCAATCGGCCCGTACAAATGCTGTATATCATGCTAGGGGATAGCGTTCCACGCGCTTTCCCTTTAGACGCGTAATTTAGAAATGGACACTGCATGACGGTGTCCACGGAACAGTTTTTTTGTCAGATCCAGTTATAGCCATTCTCGGTTGGAAACAAGTCTGGAGACCGTGCTGTTAAAGGGAATTGATGCACAGCCTGAAGAGCACGTTGAGTTCGGAAAATTATCCAGCTGGAATATCGCATTTGGGATCGCACTCATAAATGAAGGACGACCGGCTGCACAATGTCTCTGACGTACGTACTGCTATTAAGTGTATCCTGTACAAACATCAGACTCGCACGAGAATGATAGCTAATTTCTCTCTACACCATAATTCCCTGCGTGGAGTCGGTGTGTCGCTCGCGGATGAACGATGGCTGAAGCGGCTGTTCCTGTCGCTTTCGAATGGGTATATGACCGTCAGTCGCTGCCAATCAGAATCGGCTTTTATCACTGAAGACCACAGATCGTCATTCTTCCGCTCAATGAACTCGTTCTTGACATCCTCAAAAACGTGCTCTACGGTGACCAGGAGTCGGTGGTGACTGTGACAGCGGCACGGGTGTCCGTACTCCTGCATCCAACAAACGATTCCGTATCATTCTGGTAGACACCCTTAATATGGCAGATGATCGAATTTGTGACGCCGCAGTCGTCCGCTCTTCCAACGCCAGCCTTCTAATACGCATATCAATCGTGCGTCTGTAACTCTGAGCTGCGCGGAACCACGTCTGTGAGTGCGTAAATACTCGTCTGACTACCGAGGCCACCACCTTACCACGACCGATATTGGTCCTTCCCGCAGACCCACTACACGGCTTCGCTTGAACTTCGATAACTGAATGAATGTTGCGCGCCTGCGTCGTGAAGGAAAGTTAGCTTCTTCAACGAGTACTGAACAACACGTCACCAGACAAATGACTTAGTTTTTCACGCCTTTAGTCCTTAAATACGCACTGCGCTCATTTGCACGTTCTTGTCCGCAGTAATGCCATTATTTCGTCCAATTACATTCCAACTTGAATCACAGTTTCTGCTGCTCTTAACAATTAACGTATAATATTAATAATATGGCATTACTACCGGCATTCCGTCTGGGAGTTCTTTTTTAACTTTCCGCCAGTTTATGTTCAAAGAAATGCAATTCCACTGAGATGTGTACCTGCACACGCTTTACAATCCCATGCCGTATATGGAGTGCTACCCAAGTGATCTAGGAACTCATGACCAGCACACGTCCTCCCTTAATCGGCTTCTTGCAGATGACAGAAGAGACTGGTGAAAACGCAGCTTTTTTCTACCTCAATTTCAAACATTAGAGACGACTTTCTAAGAACTTAATGGGTGCTCAAGGTACACACGTGCCTTTCAATCCGGACTTGAGTTCTGAGCGAAACAGATTCTTCTTCCGTGGAGCAGATATGTATTCTGCGCCTATGTAGTACACGTTAATGGCATTTTTCGTAGTTAACGGGGTGCTACTGTTATACGTCTGACAGCGTGAAATTTCTACCTTATTTTAAAAAAATGCTGAAATTGGTGAAATAAATTTGCTTCTTTTTAAATTTCATTTTTAAACTTTCACTATAATTCAGTCTTCAATTGTTGCATGACACTCATTGGAAAACCTTAATATTTCTTGATACACGGGGCTGTCGGAGCCAGAGGCGCTGTCAGCGCCTCTGGCTCTGATGAATTACAGACCAAAATCAGTAAAGGTTCAGTACCTACACTTGAAGATAGCTTATGAATATGTGGCTTTGGAGGAATTCTTGGTTTTTATTTTAATTAAATCCCGTTAAATTAATTCTGATGGATATCTATGGAACATATTAGTGTTTAATTAATATTTTATGCTTCATATGCGTTTTAAAAATGACCGTTTGAAGTATTTTTCGTCATCACTTCGCAACTACATATTTTAAATGTACTTGCAAATTTTGACGTGATTTAATATATGCCTTAGTCTCTTAAAGGATACTGGGGTTCCAACGGAAACTTGCGTACAGTTGTTTTAAAATTCAGTTCCTTATTGGCTTCCTTATAAAGAAGCATTAGCCACAGAGTTTGAAATGAAACATTTTCCCAAAGGTGTGGATTATAACTTTTTAGGAGTTTCTACATCTGTAATATTTTTGATATGAAAACATCCTGGAAATTAGAACTTTTGATGAAAAAATGGGAAAACAAAATTACAAATCAGTAAAATATACTTGCTAGATACTAAGATCTATGCTCCGAAGCGTAGCATGTTTAAAATATTTATAACGTGGACGCTAAAATATTTCTTTGGGTATTATGCATACTAAGGAACCAATGCCTTTGTCAATAAATAAATATCTCGACAATTGAAAGATTTTATTTAATAAATTATTTATATCTCGCCTACACGTAATGATAGTATTGTTAGGCATCGACACAATCACGTTTCATTGGGTATCGTGGAATCAGAGTTTATGTTTTCGACAACATGTAACATCACATAGCGAAACAGGAACCCAACGCAGCGTCGGAATCTTTCAAACAAATATTGGTCGTTAATCCCAGTTAAGTTCCTGTTGCACAACGACTTTTGTTTTAATATTTTTAAAGAATTTGATACGTTATATCGTTAAGTTTTTCATCATGATTCCATTGCTCCCGTTTTGGTTCACATAAGCTGGCAACAGTTTCCTCAACAACTTTATTGTTATACCTTCAGTAAAAGCTTTGTCATTTTAATAGAGATACTTGCTGCTATAAAAGAAAACACATGAATGTTACATTACATTGGCGTTTATAAGGCACTTTTCTCACGATTTTTGAAAATATCACACTGTGTCATAAATTGAGATTCACGTTTGCTGGTGAGTATCAGGCAGCCACCAGAATTCATGTTTTACTGGAAAAGAACAGCAGAAGAGCTGCTGGAGTCATCATCACATCTGAAATTCTTAAGGAATGAAAATGATACATAATACGTCCATCAGGTGTGTGATTCAATAGAGTGATTGAGTGTACGTTATTGTAACTAGGTACATTATTGTATCACACTACCATCAGACTTTCTTATGAGACACGGAGTAATGCAAAAATTCCGCCATTTACCGTATACACATTTTCATTGATGTCTATTCTCTCGCTGTAGTTTGGAGAAGAATTATTTCTTCGTTTTTCCAAGACTGCTGTAGATGTATTTCAGAGGGGGATTTTAGCATTCACAACATATACATTTAACAAACAACACACAGGACCACGTGTTGCCAGAGTACAACGTACGGTCTTGTGTGTTCATAGTCATTGGTACATGATGACTACATAAGACAGAATAGTTAAGATACTGTGAAAACGCTCTCGCTCTATGTGGGGTTGCTCGATATCCGTTTTTTCTTATGCGTCGAATGTATCTGTTTTCCACAAGTTTCTTCTCACATCCTGGTCTTGTATGATGACTCAACAGTATTTTTTCTTATGCTGCAATCCGCTTCCGTTTTGTTTCTTTAAAATTTTAGATATTATTGTTATTCCGATTAGAAAATTTCAGTCACAAGTTTCTCATTCAGATAGTGTTCAGTAATAAACGGTTTGGAATCAAGTTTTTCGAATTTTCTAATGCTTAGTAATTTCGATACAGGAAATATTATAACTTTCAGTATTTTATCGGCAACATAAAATACTTTAGGTAAAATGTCAAGTTCATCTGTTAACTTTTTCATGACGTTAGCTAGTTAGTATTTTAAAAGTTAGCCTTTGATTAGGCTCCAAAAGCCAGGGAGAAAAACGCAGCCTGAATATTACGTGCGTGATATTAAGGTACATTTTTACATACTGTATATTTCTTCTAACTCAATATTGCAAGGTGCAAGCACAATATCACCACGGTTTGTCAGAAATTACCAAGTCAAACAATGAAATTTTCTTGCATTGCTTCGAAATTTTTATCAGTGGCTGTATGCAACATTTTCTGTTTCTAATTCACGAGTCAGAAAATTAAAGCTGCTGAGCGTCAGTAAGCGTACACGTGATGTTTGCAAAGGGTTAAAGAAATATTGTGCATTCTTATAACTGCATTAGCTACGATAACCTCTTCTCCGAGGAGGGACATTGTGATATAACTGAAGACAGAAGTTTATTCCTGGAACATCTTTATTTTCTTCAGGATATAAAAGTACTTAAACATGACTAAGAAATCAAAAATTTCAGGTGTTGTGGATCATGAAAGAAATATAACATACACGTAGATCTATCTGCACAGCATTTTCCAGAGTTCCAGTCAACAATGTGATCGATAAGTTGGTAGAATTTTAATGTTTGACTCCATACAAACCAGATTGCGATTTCCAGCAGAGAGACTTTAGTAGCACTTGCATCACAGGATGTATATAAAGAATATGTTTGTAGAAACCTGCATCACACTAGTAGATGTATAATTTTGTTTTCTGGTGTGTCTTTTTTTACCTAAAGTTTTAACATTTAAACATAACATTGAAATTTAACCGAGCTTAAGTATATTTACAGTATTCTAAACGTAAGCAGCTCGTGGTCTCTGTCGGCGCGATATATACTGAATAGAGATAGGTAGCTGCACGTTGGTGTTCACCCCAAATGTTAACTACCGCTTTTTTATAAAGTGTGTGTTTCCTAGCAGGCGCCCGTAATTCCTTTGGGCTCCTTTTTTTTACTCAGGTTTGCAGGTATTCTTTCGGTTTTAAGATGAAGAAGTGCAAGAGTCTTTTGATGAAATTTCTAAGGACGAATATAATAGAATTTTCTTGTGCGGATTGCTTGCATTGCTTGGAACGTCAAGATGACCCGAATTTCACCCAATAACCGTCCGAATGGATTTATGCATTTGTTTTTGACAACTCTGGTTCCGAAAGAAGCACGTTTCATAGAAGAACGATCTTTGTTTCCGTACCCTTGGGACGTGGTTCCGTTATCCTCATATAACTCTCGGTATCGGCACGATGTTTGATGTCAATTATTTTTCAGTCAAACGTAAACTAACAGGATAATCAAATAATACATTTGGCACATTACATTCTGAAAGATTGTTGTTTTATCTTGGAACGTGTCACGTTACGGGTAATTAGGGAAAGGTGGTTGATAAAATCTAAAGACCTCGCGACATTTTCCTTGATTACTTCTTCTGTGGTTTATTGCTTCTGTTTTGTGTGCATCTAAATGTCTTTGGAGTGCGCGTTTCAGGGCATTTTGTCTCAGTGTGCATTTGCATTACCTTAAGAATACGTATGCCTGTACTTTTTGTTGTGGAGTGAGATAAAGGAACAGGTACTATGACTGTTGCTGTTTTTTGTTTTCTTGCATGTTTGTGTGGCTCGTTGCTGATCTGCTCGTTCGTTCTTTTCTTTTGTTTGGGGATTTACCGGCACTGTTAAAGTCGTGTATCTGAAAAAGCAGATAACGACACAGTGATGCTGAAGCTGATCTTTAAATATGCTACCTGCCGATGAACACCTATGCAGCGATGTGGGATGTGTGCCGAGTTTCTGCTGTTGCTACTAACTGCCTCGTATCGGACTGACCTGGTCGACAGCTTCCTGCTTACGCTGTCCGCTTCGTGTTATCTTTGATTTTCCTCTGCAAGCCGGTGAGCGTTCATGCAGCGAAGTGGGATGTTTTCCGAGTTGCAGCTGGTGCCACTAACTGCTTCGTATTGGACTGTCTGGGTAGAAGGCTCATTGACTATGCTATGCGCTTCATGTTACAATGAATGTTCACCTGCCTGCCGGTGAGCGTCCATACAGAGGAGTGTGATGAGTGCCGAGCTACTGCTGGAATTGATAACTGTCTCGTATAGGACTGACCTGGTCGTCGGTTTCCTGCTATGCCACCCGCTTTATGATTCAGTTGGCTTTCATTTGTCTTCTGGTGAACGGACGTGCAGAGAAATGGTGTGTGTGTCCAGATTCCGTGGATGCTGATAATTATTGTATTTTCTGCTTCGTGCTGCAATGTTCGGCCAAGAACCGTATGTTCCTCTTTTACGGGATAAAGCTTTTCAAGGTAAATTTGATAGTTCATTTGAAAGCTAATATTTTTTTGAAATTAAACATTTTGACAAATTGAAATAGTGTAGTAAAGTATTTGAGGACTGTGGATATTGTATTTAATTAACATGTCAAGTTAGTTAAGATAATCTTTCCTTCGGTGGATTGAGCTGGTCGGGTTGAGCATAAGATTTGTGCAAGTTGGACCGTCACAAACACTGCTGTTAGGTGTTGATTTTCGTAACCAGACAGATATTCACTGGGAAAAAATTAATGAACCTGTTTTTTTCGGCTGGTTGAGAGGAATTCGATTCATGGGGATGCAAAACATTTCCGTAAGAAAAATGCATTCGGTGTACGGACATAATTAATATTCTTGAAGGCAATTTTGAAGCCAGACAAAGCAGTAACGAAGCGTGTTGATACTGGTGTGTGCATGATATAGAATCAACAATGAGGCATGTGTGGTTTATTTTTCCTACGGTGTGGATTTTCTCCCTTGCGAGAAACCAATGGCTCCAAATTTGAGATTTGTGCCTAGTTTTGGCTACGTAGAGTTACTCAGGGTTGTCGCGAAATCCCCTTTGCTGTAAAAAGGGTCTTCTATTGATCATGAATTAAAAGAAAAGAAGATGCGATCTTGAAGGAAGTTTTATTTTTCTGATTTCATTCTTCTTCTTCTTAGAGTGTTGAAACGCCCTGCTGGGTATAGGCCCAACCCAGTCTTTGGCAACTTCCTCGATACCTAGCCTCAGTACACAATTTTGCACCTCAAAATTTCTAAAAGTCATCTCTCCATCTTGTTCTCTGGCACCTCCTTCTTCTCTTTCCATTCTCTAATTAATCATGTCCATCTTCCAGTTTACCAATATGTCCAGCTTATCTCCGCTTTGATGCTTTTACTATTTTTTAATCTATATTTTTCGTGTTCTTTCTCTTATAAATTCATTTCTAATTCTGTCTCTCCTTGGTATTTCCAACATTCTTCCCCAACTTTCTTAGCAATACTCTTACTTTTTCACATAGTTCGTGTTGTGACACTCCACGTTTCACTTCCGTAGTATAACGGAGATAATACATGCGTTGAATAATTTTCTTTTTAAACACAAAGGAAGATAGCCGGTTAAATAGTCATTAAGTCCCCAAAAGGTTGTATCTCCTTGGATAATTCTTCTATTGATTTCTATTCCTTCTCTTTCTTTAAAACTTATTACTTGTCCTAAAAAAAATGTATTCATCTTATATTTCGTTTTGTTTTCCTTCTATCAATATTTTTATGTATTCTTTTCTGTATTGTTCTGCATTCAGTTACTACTGTGTACATTGTCAGATTTTTTTAAGACTTTCAACCCATAAATCCTCTATCATGTTTTCCATTTCATTGTTTCTAGTTCTTAGTTAGTACTAGCTATGTCATCAGCAAATCTTAAGTGACTTAGGTACTTTCCATCTACGTTTAATTCTTCTTCATCATAGTTTAAGTTTCTAAAAATAGATACCTAAATAATTCTAAAGTTAGTGGTATTCCTTATGTAAATATTCTGTATTTTGAAAACTAAGCACAGATCCTCCAACTTTATTGTTTCCGTAGCTTTCTTGTATTTTTTATTATGTATAGCAGGTCATCGATGTATTTAATGTGTCCCGAAAGGTGTAATTTCATTGCTTTCGCAAGAAAAAATAAAACAATTCTGGCGATTATGGAGAAAATTTATGCGATTTTATTCTTTATGACAGCACACCGACCAGCCACCAGCAGCGGCTAATTTTTGTTGTTACCTCGGTATGAGCGCTATTTGGTGAGATTTTCGGCGTAAATGATTCCACGTTTTGAAGGCCGAAATAGCAGGCTTCTCTCACGAGCGTGATCTCCGTAGGCTATGGCCGAACTAATAAACGGTTCGCTGAGCACTTAGTAGTGCACATATTAGTTACAAACATGAAAACCATTACTTCCTAAAAAAATCTTCATTTTTATTAATCTAGCACCACAGAAAACAAAATCTCAATCTGATAATTTTTAAAGCAGCCAAAAAATTGGGCAGTGCCAAAGAATTTTATAAAACAGCCTCTATATGTGTGGATTTTTATTTTATTCTTATGCTCAAGCGTGATATCTCTTAAAGGTTCTTACTACGAATCCTTTTTTTTTTGGGGGTGGGGGGGGGGTGGGGGTGGAGGGAGACAATATCAACGGAAAATAACGCTTAAGTTATATTTCTAATAAAATTGAAATAGGTCTTTTATATCATAAGTGACAAGGTATGTGCGCAACGGTTAAGAAAACGTAAGTGCTTTCCTAGAAGGAATATGCTTGGTTTTGCTTTCTGCGTTGAAAACGTTAGCCACTTCAGGGCTGCATTTACCATTCTTTTCCTCATGTTTTGCAAGATTTGCACAATGTGTAGAATATTGTAAGAAGGTTGTGTGCTTTTCAAAGAAACAGGAAAAAGCCTTTCTGATTGCGAACAGAAGCGAAACAATTTTGAGAGAGCTTAAGTTAAAGGAATTCTAGAAATGTGGATTATTTCCGAAACTCTTTGTAACACATTCTGGTAAACCCAGCCGGAACGATCACAATTTTAACAATATCTAAATGCCACATACCTGTCTTCAACTCTAAGTTGTTTATCTACGAGAGATTATGTACGAGATAGAGTGTTTTCCATATTAACACGTATACTGTATTTATGCCCGTTAGTTCTTGGTAAACTGGATAAGAATAGTAAAATGCCCATATCTATTGAGTTTTCTAAGATAGATGAAAATAAAAAAAAAAATCCTGATAAAGCAAAAGAACATGTTTAAAAAACCCAGCATTTTTGAATCTCTAAATGCATTGAATTCCAAAAATTCAAGTATGGCAAGCATTCGTTGCCATAAAAAGCAAACACGTAACAGCAGGTGGAAACGTTCGGAATGTAAAGGGGCAAGGTCGATAGGGCAATAAGCATTTTATAACAACGGAAATGTATTTACACATTTTGCGAATACATGGTCACGTCCACAAATGTCACTCAGGCGAAAGATAAAAATGTAACTTAAAACGTCTCAATAGGGAATGTGTTCTCCTCATACGGACTTACAACGCTCTCAGCAATGATACATACATATTCATCATCAAGTTGCTAATGAACTTTGGAGCCGTAGAATTACATTCCATGAGGAGGGAAATGGTCAGTTTAGAAAGGTTTTGAGAGGAGCCTGAGTGTTACCCATAGAGCAAAGAAGGTAGGTTGTATTGGGTACAGGTCCGGAGTCATGGCTGGCCATACCAAACGCAGAAAATCCTCGCTATGTGGGAAATCAAGGACAAGATGATCCTTAGACCACAAGCCTTATCATCCATTAAAGGAAACAAGCGCCAACAACTCACCAAAAATATCTTACATAGTGTTATAGGGTCTCGTTCTTATAGCGCAGGCATGCGCCGTAGCTCCTGCGAATGCGTGGAGTGGTGTGAGACCCTTGAAAGTAATGCTACCCTACACGAGAATGTCTAACCCTTTAGAAAGATCCTCGTTCACAAAAGTTACTGCGATCATTAGGGTTTAACCATTACATCATAGAAACGGAGCAGTACTCTTTTGTAGGATGAATCTCGATTCGCTGTAAAAGTACACCGGTTCAGGTTAGGCTCCGAAACGATGTTGTCTGCAGCAGTTCCAGAAACAATGTTGTTTACACCTGTTCAAATGATATCTTCTGTGAGATGTGGCTGTCGGTACAAAATCCAGGGTTCCAATGGTAGGAAGGCCAATTGCAGTAATTCTGAAATGTGTCGCTCATCTTGATACCGTAGACCCAGTAGAAACGAAGTACTCCGAATTCAGTAGCTGGGCAATACAGTGAATAAGAAGCAGTCGGTCAAAGGGTTTTAACGGTCCTAGCGACAGTTCCTACTCCTGGGACAAGCTTGGCCAGGCCTTTTTAAAACTCTGCCAGTGTCTCGAATCGCTGCCAGGAAAATAAAAAAAAAGGGAAACCCTTTGTAATGAATCTTTAAGTCCTTTGCTACCTAAGAATAGGACTACGTTTCTTGTATGTGTACTATCGTTCGCCACTGTAGATCGTCAGATACACTTGTGGGAAACACGTAATAAAGATTTGAAGCCACTGGATCGGATCTTACACCCGCTGCCATCAAGAAATCCTCTTAACGATCAAGTCTGAGATTAGATATGTAACTCACCTTACATAATGGACATGATCAAGAAATCCCCTTAACGATCAAGTCTGAGATTAGATATGTAACTCACCTTACATAATGGACATGATCAAGAAATACTGGTACACAAATTTCATTACGATATCTCGTATCTATTTGCATATGTTCGGTGAACATTGTCACATTTCATTGATCGTTTGGGATTACTTGACGGTAATTTTCAGAACAATTTAGTGCTTTAGTGTATTTTCAAAGAAACTTATTATTATTTAATTTCAACAAATTTTATCCTTAAACATTTTTATAGTTTCAGCTTAATAACAGAAGTTCATTACAATTTATCTGCAGTCTAAAGTAAAAACACGTATGTACGATTTTTATGCTCCTTTTTGAAGTTTTCAGTTTTGTATTCGGAAAATATATTCTATTATAAATTAAGAACATTAAAGATGTAGTTACCCAGTTAGTCCTGATTTCCTCAAGTCTTTTAGCAGACCTGCCAGAGCAACTGAGTTCTGGTACATGTTCTTGTTTTGTACAGAACCAAGGCACTTGTTGGTTTTCTGGATGTATAATTAGTGAATCATTTACAATAATTATGTGTTCTTCTCCACACAAATATGTGTGGAATCAGACTTTTAATTAAACATTTCCTGTTGTGAGAGACAAACATGCATAATAATTCGACTTATTACAATTATGCTTAGAAACGTGGATTAATTCCATTATTTAAACATCGGCTTACTGGATCACAAACACGAAATCACTCAAAAGCATAAACATTATGACCGCCTGCACACGATACAAAATGTGAAATTAATGACACACTTAAACTAAAAAGACATAATTAAAAATATTTAAAATGCGTGAGACCTTTCGGGTCCTGCCTGCAGGTACCCATCATCAGACGCGATAAAAGAACCACACATCATGGAAGAGGCAATATATACAGGGTGATCCATTTAAACCAGCACCCTGAAAAAACCTTTCATTTTTGCAAGGGATCGCGCAAGGAACTTCTTCTTTTTTTCAATAGAAGCAGCAACTCCTGGAGAATGAAAACAGCCACCGTGAAGAAGATTGTTAACCGTAATTGTAACTCAGTTCGTGATTTGTTTGTTGTTGCGTTATCATTCACTTGCGTGCATTCAGAAACATCCAGTACTCTGTTCCAAAGCGTGTTTTTTTAGTGAAACCGTATTGGGTAACCAATTCTGTCACCAAAACGCAACGAGCATTTCGAAGAGAGTTTGGAGTTCGAAAAGTGCCAAGCAAGTCAACAATTCTGTCGATGGCAAAAAAACTGGAGCAATCCGATTCTCTTCTCAGCGGTAGCGGTAGACATCACCCTGATGCCCCAAACGCGTGTGGACGATGTTCGGCAACGTTTACTTCAATCTCCGACGATATCGTTGCGCAGATTAGGTCAACAATATTCGACGATTTAAAGTGCACGTAATCCATCAGCTGCAGGAACCGAGCAAGGGAAAGAGAGTAAGTTACGGCAAATGGTTTCAAAATTTTCTTAATTTGCGATCTGATATTCTCTCCATCACATGGTTTACGGATGAAGCCTGGTTTCATCTGTCAGGCTGGGCCTGGTACGATTCGTCCAACGACGATTGGTCCAATTCCGATTCATCCAAAGGGATGATTCCTCCAATGGACAATTGGTCCAAAGGTACGATTCGTCCAATGGGTACGATTGGTCAAATGCCGATTCGTCCAATAGACGATTGGTCCCATTCCGTCCTATCTGTCCGAATGCTACTCGTGTTATAAAAATCTCAGCTGTTCTGATTTTATCTCCTATGTTATACGAAAGTACCGGTAGTACAAAGAATGTAAAATAATGTTACATTTTATGCGTAATATTGTGGTTACAGATTTTTTTTTTTTTTCGGAATCGTGTTTTTTTGTTACACTGTCCTTACTGCCGATGAAGTAATTGATGTACGAGCCGTTCAATTAAATTCAATGTTTCTCTTTTGCATGAAATAATATAAAATACTAGTTTTCCATTTCTGTTTGTAGCATGCAGTGGGGTTCCGCCAACTGACCAATGGAAACGTTCTGTTCTAGTTCGGGCAGAGGCCTTTTCAACAGTTTTTATTCTAGCGATGTTATATTCATAAAGTTTACATATTAAATCAAGTTAATAATATTGCGCTTTTACTTAAGCACGAAATATTAATTCATAGGCCTAGGCGTAGGCCTTTTTAACAGTTTTAATTCTACCGATGTCAGATTCATAATGTTTACATATTAAATCAAGTTAATAATATTGGGCTTTTACTTAAACATGAAATATTATTTCATAGGCCCTAGGCCTAGACCTTATTAACATTTTTATTCTACCGATGTCATCTTCATAACGTTTACCTATCAAACAAGCTAATATTGCGTTTTTACTTAAGCACGAAATATTAATTCACAGGCTCTAGGCCTATGCCTTTTTGACCGTTTTTATATTACCGTTGTCAGTTTCATAACGTTTACCTCTCAAGAAAACTTACTAATGTTTTGCTAGTATTTTTAACTTTACTTAATATATAAACGTTAGAATATGACATCAGTAGAATAAAAAGTGTTAAAAGGCCTGCGGCCGAGGTGCCTTGTAAAGACCTGAGAAATTATACGATGAGTGCCTTTTATAAGGTTTTATAAAAGGTTTACAAATACCAGATATCTAGGTTGTAACTCAAAATCTTCTAAAAAGGCCCACGGCCTAGAGGCCTTGTAAAGGCATGAGAAATGATACGATGAGTGCCTTTTATTAGGTTTTATAAAATGTTTGCAAATACCAAACATTTAGGTTGTAACTCAAAATCTTCTAAAAAGGCCCGCGCCTAGGTGCTTTCCAAACAGCTGAGAAACGCTCCATTGAGTGCCATTTACAAGGTTTATGTAAAATGTTTACAATTACCAAATATACGGAAATGATCTTTCAAAAGGATATAATGAGCAAAATAATTTATAACATTATTCCTTTCTGGAAAATACAACATTTTACCGTTGGTAAGATGATACCATTGGACGAATCGGCGTTGGACGAATCGGACATTGAACCAATCGGCATTGGACCAATTGTCCCTTTGGACGAATCGGCATTGGACCAATCGTCGTTGGACGAATCGTCCGGGAACAGTCAGGCTACGTCAGTTCGCAAAACAGCAGATACTGGGCTGCCGAAAACCCACAAGTTATGTGTGAAACACCGATGCATTCACAAAAGGTTTGTGTATGGTGTGCGGTTTCGTGTACGAAAATTATTGGCCCCATATTTTTCTCTGAGACCATATTTTTCTCTGAGAGAGATACACTAACGTTTATTGCCGCATATTCAATGAATTTGTGGAACAACTTGATGACATTGAATTGACAGAGGGCTACTTTCAACAGGATGGCGCTACGTGTCACACAACGAAAGTCTCAATGGAACTCATAACCAGCTTCTTTGATGACAGATTAATTTCGAAAAACATATGGCCTCCCCGATCTCCGGACTTTACTTCCCCTGACTTTTTTATGGGGCTACTTAAAGGAGTGTACAAAACCTATCCAAAAACATTGGATGCATTGCGTGAAACAATCACGACTGAAATTGGCAACGTTACTGCTCGTACTCTACATGAGACATCACTGAATAAGGTGCGGCGTGTTCAAATGTGTTTACAAGGAAATGGAGGACGATTCCAACATTTGCTTTGATAAAATGATTCTCCAATACCACATGTACAATTCTCAACTTACTGTATGATTTTGTTGTTATTTTTTAATAAATTATAAGTAAATCGCATGGTACTGGTTTAAATGGATCACCCTGTATAAAGAAATTACACAGTTAAACAAATGACGGAATAGTGAATGGTCGAATGAAAAGTAATTACAATGATGCGTAAATGACGTGTCCGTGGATGGTCAAATGAACCACATGTGCCATGTCATCACAAGAGAGGGAGGTGGGTGTGGGAAGGATGAGAGAAGGGGGATTCAGAAAGGTTGAGAATGTATGGATGTGGCTGAGATCAGGTGTCTCCAGGGTCGAGGAATATTTCTGGGTAGTTCATCATTACAGCAAGTATCAGAAAATTTGTCTATGTATAGGCTTTCAGTGAACAATAATTGAGATTTGGTGTGAGGAGTTGTGAGGATTTTGGATTCGTCCCAAATAAGGGTGTGATTCGCCTGGAGTAAGAGACGTGATGGAGCAGTAGAAGAAGATCCATTGCGACAGTCGCATTGATGTTCGTTTAAACGAATGCTGAATGACCTGGTTGTAGAGCCAATATAACAGGTGTCATTAAGGTCAGGGGATTAGGATTTAGGGAGGACCACGTAAAAACAATGTCTTTGAAAATTTGTGGATCGGTCCCTGTCGTTCTTAATGAAAGTGAACACACTGGACATTTTGATACCAAAATTAAAATTATGACGATAGCAAATGGTCTTTAAAGGTCTGGCTATGGAGGGAACAAAAGGTAAAGATCCGACAAACTTGTGATTGGGACTTTTACCAATCAGAGTGAAACAGGTGGAGCAAAGAAATCGTTCGTCAGAGTGTCAATCAAATTCCTGGAATAACCAAAAGACTCTGCCAAGTCGCGGATGGTTTGCAGTTCGGTCCTACGGATGTCATAAGATGAGGAATGCGAAAAAGCACGGCGGATTAAAAAGTTAAAAGCTGAATATTTGTAAGCCGTGGGATGGGAGGAGGAGGAGGCCGGGATAATAATGGGGCAAGAACTGGGTTTGCGAAACACCCTGAATGACAGATGGAGAGAAGAACGGTGAAGGTTGAAGTCCAGAAAAGGTAAATAGTTGTCGACCCCCAACTCCACTGTAAACTTGTTGGAAGGGTGTTTGGACGAGAGGTGGTCGACGAAAGAGTATAGTTTTCTTTAGTGGAGGGCCAAAAAATAAGAATGTCGTCAACGTATCGAAAGAAAAAAAGGGGCTTGATGGGGAAGGAGTCAATCAGCTCAGTTTCCAAATCCTGTAATAAAATGTCTGCCAGAAAGGGTGAGAGGAGGGACCCCATAGGGGCTCCAGAGCACTGTTTATAGACATCTTGGTCAAACTTAAAAAAACGAGCGTAGTAGGGCTGACATTATGGCCTGAATCTCAGAGTCAGAAAGGTCAGTTTGAGACCTGAGCTTGTCAAAAATACGGTTATGAACAAACGGTACTGGGGCGTTAGGGAAAAGTGAAACGACATCAAGCGATGCCTTAAAAAATGGGGTGGAGTTGGAGGAGTGGAAGGCTATAATTTTGTTTAGTGCATCCATTGAACTAGAAGTTGAGTAGGGTGAATGTAAGATCAAGGGCTGAAGGTAACGTTTTAAGGCAGATTCCAATGGCTGGATCGGGCTGGTGGAGGCAGAAACTAAAGGTCTTACTGGAAAGTCAATTTTATGGAGTTTGACCATTTTGAATAGCTCAGGAACACGAGGCCCCATGGGTGGTAGCATGTGAGTTGAAATAGCTGACCGTAGCGAAGACTGATTACGCAATCTACTAAGGGCTGTATGGTAGATTGTGTGGGATCTTTTGTCACAACCTGGTTTTCAGTGATAGTGATAGCTTCTTTAACTTTATGGAAGTAATCTGACTTGTTAAGCACAACAATGTGGTTAGATTTGTCGGCCGAGGTAATGGCAAGATCGGGGTTGTCTTTAAGAAGCTTGAATTCCCTTAATTCCGCACGAAATTCACCCGGAATTCCGTTTGTGAGTCCATAGGATTTATTGTAAGAGTTCAGAATTTTATACCTGGCACAGTCTTGGTCGGAAGGAGGCAGCGACATATAATATTATCGAGTTTCGAAATGTCCTGTAGTTTCCGAAGTCCATGGTGGGGTTAGGCAAACTTAGCACCATGGTTCAAAGCAGTGATTTGAGTAGGGTTTAATTGCGTGTCACTCAAATTCTTGTAAAGTGGTACAGTCTCTAAATGTCTGCAACGAAAACTTGAAGCTCGGTCAATAGGTCTGGAACTGACCTCGGACGACACAAGTTGTCGAATTTTTTTATATGAGTGACGCTGCGACACTCAGACACTGTGGTGCATGATGCTGATATAGTAGTTAATAAACGATTTAACTGAATGGGATGAGTCATTGGAACACGCCTTTGGTATGCAGTATATAACTTACAGTTCAGAATATCCAAAAAATCCCGTTATAATCTTATTTCAGCTGAAACGCATTTACATTGGGCTGTATGAAGAATACGTCCGTCTCGCCAAGATATGGGTCGAGAACTTAAGGTAAGATATCTAGGGAATACACCAATATCTCGGCAATTGATGAGGAAGGCAAGGTGTGTGCCCTCTGTAGCGAACTTCAATTTGAGTTTGCGAAAAATTATTTTAGCCAGTTCCATAGTATGCGAATAAAAGACGTACAAACGTACCAGAGAGCGGTTCGTGAGGAATTCTATGCAGAAGACTTCGTGCTACGCGGGTAGAAGCATAAACGTTACGACCGTCTGCTCACAATACCAAAAGGTGAATTTAATGACACACTTAAATTCACCTTTTGTATCGTGTGCAGACGGTCGTAATGTTTATATGTTTACTCACGTAGGACGAAGTCTTCTGCATTGGACGAAATCACTCTCTACATAAATGAATCTTTGGAACTTTTCCCGAAATGTTTCCTTTGGAAAAATTCTTTTTCGTGCTCTAAATGAAAGAACTTAGTTTCCTCTTGGCTTGTTGTTGGAACGAGAACACTTAATCTTAATTAAAAAATCGAAAAAAGGAGAACTGTTGGATGAAGAAATATTTTTTACTTACACTGTGGTGTACCAAACCTAAGGGAATTGAGTTTAACATGACCAACTAGTTATGAATGTAAAGGCTATTAGCCATATTTAAGCATTTTACCTACATTTTGTTTTATCTGAATTTATATTGTGGCAGAGTAAGTAGTTTTTGATCAAGGAAAAAACGTTTCTAATAGAGTTGTATTACTTAATAATTTGTAATTTTTGGATCTCTTCATTTCCGAATAAATATTAAATGGCATGCTTAATCACAATATTTTTACATGTTAGTATGATTCTTAGAAGAATACTTTTCTTTTATTGCCATCCTTGCCCAATACGTTTCACTTTGAGCGATTCTTGATTTTCGATATTCAGTCTCATGCTGGCAACATTCTCCCAGGTTTTTAAACTGCTTCTTCAATTTTTCTTGTAGAAGTTGCTCTTGGCACTTGATCCCCACTTTGAGTATTCCGTTTTTTCAGATGATAGACCAAATTTTCGTAAAAGTGTGTTTGCTTATAAAAATAATTTTGCTTTCAGAAAATGTTGATTTCAATGAATAGAACATAGGCTTCTTAAAGTGATACATCAAGAACATCGGAGAGTACAACATAATTATACAATGGTTTATTTTTATTTTTGAAGTGAATGTAGCATTCGTCAAGAGCTCCTTCCGTGATGCTGTGACATCTTAACACATATTTCGCCACATTCACACACATACCCGCTGCCTCTGTGATGTCAGATTTCACTTGGGTAGCTGAGCAGCTAGCAGGCTCAAAAGCAAGTGTTAATCAAGATAGCGACCACACTATTTACCTCTATATTCACAATCATTTTTAATTCGCCCCTAAAGAGAGAGCCTTAGTGGCGTCATTCCATTGAGTGGTTAGCTAATTAGAGTGTTTGTACATGGGACTCGCTCCTGATTGGCAGAGAGTGCATCATGGCGCTTGATTTGTGACTGGTAAGTTACTGATGTAAAAACTGAAAAAAAGAGGAGTTTGAGGTTTTATTGAATGGATTTAGGACTCATTAAACCTGACAGTGAATCTCAGCATTTACTTCTGGGCGATTATCCTCCAATTAAGTAAAATGTAGGTTGTTTTGAATGGATGATCTACCCCAAAAATGATCAGGGCGACTGACCAGCAAAACTGCTACATAGCTCTCCGGTTTCAACCTGGACTGAGACCTACTGTTGCTGTTGGCGCGAACCGCAGCAGAATTTGCCACGATCGCTTTCCGTCTCCCGAATCGAATTTCCATATAAAAAGAGAGAAAATAAATATGGCTTGTACCACTTGGACTTTAGCAGCCTACGTTTCCAAAGAACCACTTCGACTTATGCATTCGAAGTGATCTTTTTGAAACCCGTGTTTCATAAGACAAGCCTTTCGACACATCAACTGGAACGGAGAGGATCTGTGCGTGAAGAAAATCGTATCTAAAGACTTAAACAAAAAAGCAGCAACCTGTGCTGGCCCCATCTATGGAAGAGAGACAACCATATATTCAGAAAAAACTAGAACATCACTTTTGGGACTAATTTAAGGTTAATTTGGATTCATCAGGTTTAAGCATGGAAGTCACTTCTATCTGGTGCATCAGATAAAGTGACTTCTATGTGTACATTAATGTATCTTCTCTTTTGACGATAAGTCCCGGCTTGTCTCAGACACCTGAAAATGGTCCTAACTCTAAGAATGCTTGCCTGGTTTTTCCTCCACAGGAAGTCACAGGGAATTTGAGAAAATAACAAAATAGGCAGCTGTATCCCAATGTGGCGGTAATTCCGTAACTTTTAATAACTCCTTTTTCTTCGACTTCTCGCCTTAGTTCTATCATGTTCATCTTCGCATCGCAGAGGGTGTGAAATTTGACCAAGGCATTGCCAATTCGTTTTACATGTTTAAAGTGAAAAGTGGATTTTTAAAGGCCAGAGGGACGACTGCAAATAACACACCTGATAAATTTTGCTTAACTCAGTAGTAATGTAAATTAGAAGGATTATTAGAATTTGAAATGCTTTTGTTGTGCTCAGAGTAGCCGATTGTTAAGTACTGTTGATTCTCGTTTGATTTCCTACTGTAAGTGCAAATTGCACATTAGCGTTTTATTGTATTTTTTGTCCAAGCAGTATATGTATCTATGGCTTAAAGGAGTTCTTAAGGTAAATAACGATTTAAGCTTCTGAAGAAAAAATCATTTCCATAAATTGGTAAGCAGTCGTACACTGCGAGAAAATACTTGATCCAAACCATATTAAAATCGGTAAATGCAAATTAAGTAATACATATATATAATTTCTTTCGGGTAATCATTTTGAGCCAAGTATCAATATCGAAAAGTTTGTAAGCACCCAGTGTGAGCAGCCAAGATGTTAGCAAGTCACCGATGCTTCATGGAAAGCCTCACTTCAAGGGGACGAAAAGATAAAGTGACACTCTTGCCTTGCCCCACGATTATAGATATGTCTTCAGATCATTCGATCATAGGTCGTAGGAGAAAAGCACGCTCATCTTCTTAAATAAATGTTTACTAAATTTATTGAAAATGCATATCATATCTTGATGACCTTAAAACAAATATAAATACTCTCATCTTTTTCAGGTGAAGAAAAAGAGCTAATAATTACCACAAGTTGTTTTCTTCTTCCACTTGGACAAACAGAAGAAACTTTTTCAGGTTTCATTAATTTGAATTTTCAGTTCTCAGAATTCGAAAACAAATGAAGTGCAGGTATTTTCGTGAACGCATTGTTAGTTGAAACTTCTGGTCTCTTTGATTTTCAGATGCTGTACCATCACATATTTTCATTCGACAGGTTTTTCGTAAAACCTCGAACACACCTTTTGGGCACTCGGAAACCAGCTGGTGGCCATGATAGCAACTGTCATCAGACACATCAGATTTCAAAGGTCAATTTTATAACACTCGGAGTGGCACATAAAAAGAAATTAGAGTATAAATCAAAGACCTGCTTCATTAAATAATTATGTAACTTTTTGGTTTGCACTTTTGAGCTATAGAGATAATATACTTTAAAGGCTACATTCAGAAATAGTAATTAATAAGGTAATTTCAACTTTTAAAAAAGAGGATATACTTTGTTTTTTTTTATTGCAAAGTTTATTGACCACCATGTGCAACTCAACGGCGTACAAGAAGTTGCCAGTCCCTAATTGAAGGCCACTGGTTTCAGGAAAAGGAGGGAGTCTGTGTCGTAAGACAAGTACATCGTTACTGCCACACCGGGATTCGTTCCCGAACGGATGAATTGTCAGAAAGTTTGTATAATTTTTATTTTTATGGTTATGAGGCGTGATCACCTAACAATTCCTGCCGAAAACAAAATTATAGAGAAAGGTAAAATACTATACAAAGATATTATAACTAAAAAACTCCTTTTATTCACTCATTTTTTAATGATAAGAATGATAATATTATCGTTTGATATAAATCGTTCAATGTTACGCTACATATCTATTTGTAATAAAAGTTTATTTCCTTCTTTTTTACAGTTTACGGGTTAAATGACAACCGTGAGCTAATCTAAGGGCTATAAGCTGCCGTCTGTCTCAAATTAAAGAAACTGACTCCAATTAAGAGATAGGACTAGTAAGGTGACACAAACAGGCCACTAATGCCTCACCAGGAACTTGAACCCTACCACTTTTGGACGAACGCTCTGAATCAACGTTTAGGTGACTCCGTCACCGCGGTGAAAACAAAATTAATTATTACAATACGTTACTTAGAATAACTTTAGAAGAATACAGAAATTGCTAAATTTAATTTTTCCTTACTGACCGTAATTCGGAGCTTGAGAGGATGACGTCCTCCTGGAAAAAAATCACATTCTTGCCCGAAATTACTGCCGTTTATTTCCCTAAATAAAAACTGTTGCATTTAACAAGAAAATTGCCTTGTCTAAGTATTTCTGCAAAACAAGAAAAATGTTATCTGTGTATTGCATAGATATAGTTTTGGAAGAAACTCAGACTGTTTAAGAAACTAAAAAATATTCTTGTTTTAAACGCATAAGTTTTGCTGTAAGATATAGTTAAAAGCAGCCTCTTTCATACAGGCGTTTTTCAGGACTAGTCGAACACGGAAAACGTAACCCTACTTGTTAAAGTCCTGACTTAAGTTTAGATTCCCGGTTCCAATAGCGCGCTGTGGCTTTTGGCAGGAGAAATATTGGGGAAAGAAATATAGAAGCGGGAACAGGTTGCCCTGATAGAATAGTGTGAAAGGAAAGTGCACAAGAATTTGAGTTCAAGAAGTATACGGTTTCCTGTTACGAAGTGAAGATATAAGCTACCCTACATACTTACCTGCATTCTCCGAGCAAAAATGTTACCCACCAAAATTGTCCGTCAAAAACCACAGTAACCGGGGAAAAGGAGGGTAACGGGCAAGGGAAAGGGGAAACCTGAAAATTAAAAAAGACAGCACACACAAAATAGTTTTCCAAGAGGAACATCGGAGTTAGGCTCCTCGTAGAACAAAATTTTTGTATCCTCAGTGTTCAGTCAGGAGTCGGCTATTTGTCTCAACACTCAGGAGCCAATCAGAGAAAAAAATTCCTTTTGGCTGGGAATTTGCCCAGAAATATTTTGCAAGTTTACTTTTACTGAATCTTTCTGTCGATGGTGATATTTACTATTGCTAAGGTGGTGTTAATATTAACATTTTTACCATAGCTAAGGTGGTGTAAGCAATAGCATTACACCAACTGAACTTTAAAGTCATAATATCTCTATTGCTCAAATGTGCAAACCAAATAGTTACACAATTATTTAATGAAGAAGGTCTTTGTTTTATGCTCTAATTTCTTTTTCTGTGCCAATCCGAATGTTATAAAATTGACCTTTGAAATGTTGATGTGTCTGATGACTGTCCTTTAAGTTCTAAAAAGAACCATGTAAAAGTTGATGTAAACATTAGTGAAAGGCCTGCTCAGTAAACAGACGAAAACACAGAATAAAACGGCCTTCATCAATTTTAGTAAATTAGTAATAAGTAGGGCTAATCATTCATACCACACTCGTTTCATTACTTAACTACTTTGTTGTTTCACACAAGTAAGTATATTTCCAAAATGATTTTCAGTGTTTGACTGCTTTTTTCCCTTTTTGCTGAACAATAATTTAGCAACCCTGCTTCAGCTATGACTTATATTAATTTTTCAAAGATTAGACTGGACACATCTCTTCAAATTACAACAAATGCATTGATTGTGCTACCTTTCACTGAAAAACATCATTGAATAACGATGTTAGCAAATTATATAATTTTAAAACATTTTATGAAACATTGGACTGAGTTATTCGCATCATCTACCCTTTTCTTTCAGCATTGTAGTACAAACTCCCTATTCCAATTATCTTCCAAAAAATTCTTTCTTAAACCACATATTAGGCCGTCGTGCTTTCTAATTTAATCCACCATTCTCTTAAGGGATCTCCTAATAATATTGCCGACAATAGTTTCACTGTTTTTTGAAAGCAAATAAGAAATCAAATAAGTGTAGCTGCTGCATGGATATGCGTTCACTTCTAGAGAAAAAATAGCTTTACTTCTTTTATTCAAGTTCGAAGAAGAATTTCAGAAAAGTTTTAATCAGCGCATTAGTAACCGAATTACCATGTGCTGAAGTGATATACGTATTATTACATCTAAGGCGTCATATAATTACTTCAGTCCTTTAAGTTCTAAAAAGACCCATATGAAAGTAGATGTAAATGTAAGAGAAAGGAGATAAGCATATTCTGAGTGCTGCAGAAAAATGTCTTATTGCATTTCACATTAACAGGTTGCTCCTCGTTTTTCCAGGTTTCTCATGAAGAATGGTAATGGCAGTGAAATTGGACTGTCATAATATATTATGTAATGAAAAAGACAGCAAAATAATTTATTCCAAAAATCTTTATATCACTTCTCGGAATATAAATATGACAGTGTCATTACTTTTTCAGAATCGGTTTTACCTTTTTTGTGATTTTGATAACCAGAAAGGAAGAATATTAATGTGCCAGTATGACGGGAAAAGCGACCCCGGAATCTTTACGTTTTGCAATACAATCAGAGTTTAAATACTTGTCAAGATATTGAAAGTAGTGAATCAGCCACATAAATGTAACAAAAATAAGACATTGTTGGTTTCAGCTGAAAGCACTCTAGTTTTTCAATCAGAGAACAAGATAATCCTTTAATTCAATATACACTGCTGTTTACAGAAATTGCCACACGAGGAAGAAATGCTCGGATTTGCACGAAATTTGCCGCGTATATATGGCACAGTGAGAGATGCAAATGATAAAAAGTTGTACCTCACATGAAATTATGAGTCGCGCTCAACGCCATCGCAGATGTCCGCAAGGGTGTATAAAAGAAGGCCTACAGAACGCAGGTTTTTTAACTAGCTATTGCCAAAGCCGACCGTACGCAGTTTAAAACATGTAAACATGCCGCGTAGGACAACGAAACAACCATACGAACACGTGACGGAATTTGAAAGAGGTAGAATCTCTGCACTCAGAGAAGTTCGTTTATCATGCCGTGATACTGCTGCAGGCGTTAGGCGTAACACAAATACCGTTAAGCGCACAAAGCGGCAATGGGCAGCCGATGGTCCTACGCAGCGCCATTCCGGCTCACGTCGAGCTTCATAGTCTGAAGCGCTGTCGCGTTTTATTTACTCACTTGAATACTACACATCACATCCACACTGAACAGCCAACGCTACATCACGGAAATGTTGGTAGCTGAAATTCTACCCAACTGTCAGGCGATCCCGGGAGCTGTCTTCCAACAAGACAATGCCCGTTCCCATGTTGCTCGTACTATCCAAGCCAGTGATGGGCAAAATACGGCTCGCGGGCCAGATGCGGCCTTCTTACAGGTTCAATGCGGCCCGTAACAGAATTCTAAATGCTATAATTTTTGTATTGTTTTTAATCAAGAAAAACGGGAAAAAATGCATTTCGTACTCGATTGAATACTAATTAATACGCTAAGCACCCATGAAAGTTAATGCGCTAACCATCCATGAAAGTCAATGCGCTAACCAACCATGAAATTTAATGCGCCAGTCATCCAAGAAAGTAAATGGGCAGAGTGCAACTTGCAAGGGTGCTTTGCTATCAAAATCGTTACCTTCAACCCAATGTGACATACAATTGGTTGAGAGTAACGATTTTGATAGCAAGGACTGTCAGCCTTCATTTACTTGTGTAGTAAGGTTCAGGTTTTAAAACTGGAAACCACGCCAGTTTTGGATGTCCACACTTTGTTCCACAGTTGTGTTGGAAACAGACTGACTGACAGACATTTGTCTTCATTCCTGAGGGTCACCTCGTCCCAGTTGCTACCAGACTTTGAAAAATTGTTAGAAGCACATTCACAATTCCACTCATCTCACACTCCTTCCTATACACTTCCTACACTGCGTAAATATTAGGAAAATACCTGTTAATATAACAAAAGTTTTGTAAAGTTTGTCATTTTAACATTTCAATGAAAAAAAAAATATGTTGGCCCGCCTCATGTATTTGTTCTTTGCTCTTGACCCGCTCCCATAAAATTTTGCCCACCACTGATCCATGACATACCCTTCACACATCAAGTCGCTGGTCTTTCCTGGGCTGTTCGCTCTTCAGGTTTTTTTACGCCTGTATGGAAAGTCTTGGGGTTACCCTGCAATGAATACCTCGAATATCCTCACCAGCTGTCACAACCAACGAATCGTGGATACATATAGAAGCAGAGTGGAATACAATATCGCAAACGACAATCCAAACTTTGTTTCATTCGATCCCACGGCGTGAGTGGTATTGTGTGGTATACTCAGGGTGGATTTACTTTTTACTAATTTTTTGGCTTTCCTCATCACGAACCGGTAATTGTGATCGTTTGTAGTGTGTACCATAACTAATCACTCCAATAAATGTCATTGTGATTTCTTGTTTCTTTCTTCGTGTTGGAATTTCTAATAGAAGGAATGTATTTCCTCGGGGTTAAAGTTATAGCACGAAAGTACTAACAAATCTTATATCACTGTGGACAGCTATGGAAACTTCATTCTCAGATGGATGTGAAAATTGGCTTCCAGGAAAGGCGAAGAACATCATGCAAAAAAAGGAATCGATTTTATCAGGAAAAATATGAAAGAAATATGTAATTACAAAAATCTCCGAAAAAACAGGCCATATAATAAAGAGTGGGTAATTAGACGAAAGTATAAAACATCGAAAGGAAATCGTATGTGGTAGACCGAATGTATCTGGGGGAGAGATGTAGAAAGTCATATTCGAAAAGTAACAAAATTGGAGCAGTTAAAAAATGGGCACTGGAAAAAAACAGAAAAACATGTTGGGAAATTGTTAATAGACGCCACTAAAGACGTCAAATCAAAAAAGGAGAAAGAATGCACATGATAAGAAATATACAGGAAACTTTGAACTGTACATCTTGTAAGTGTCTGTGAGTAAACCTTCTTTCACGAAGAAAGCAAATGTACATTTCTTCTTAAGTAAGACAGGTTTCGCTATTTATGCCTAAATTACTGTTGTTGTGAAAGATACAAAATACCGGGGCATGTAATATTCTTCTTTTCTGGTGTACGTGTTCGACTTACTAGGCCACTAGTATCGCTTGAAAGTCATTACGAACTACAAATTTTGAATGGATTCACACAATCATGAGCGCTCATTCATCGGAATTGAACGGCATATCTCAAAAAGAACCTTTCCGGAACTTCACATCCCGAAAGCATACGTGACTTTCTGGTGGCAAAGCAGTCTATGATCTGGTTTCCAACCATTCGGCCGAGATGGGTTAGCGTTCGAATGCTCTTAAGGCATATATGTTTTTCGTATTTTGCAAAACTGCATCGCCGCCTTCCCTGGAAACGACGAACGTAAATCCGGAACTACTTATAGCCGACAGAGCTCCTCACGGTTGTCGCTAATACCCCTATAAAACTACCTTTCGACAGAAAAATATAAATACGATTACGGACAATTAAATTTCAACACCAAGAAGAAGGCATCGGATTGAACTGAAATTTTATGGACGTAATGATACAGAATAATGATGAACATGGTGGCAAAAACAGAGCTACACGACAATTGCAGAGGGATCTGCGGTACACAGTCCGGTCATCTTCAATAGCGCGTCACACCGCCTTGTGCGGCGATACATGCGGCAATACGGTCCGGCGTGGAGGCGAATAAGCGCCTGATGTTGTCTTGTCTTGCGGCAGGGGACATGTTTCCTGGGTGCGGGAAAGCTCTGGAAGTGTCTGGATATGTAGTAGGCCGTCCTGGGCAACACGAACCGTGTACGGGTGGGTATTATCCTGCTGGTATAGCGCACCCGGAATCCCGGAAACTAATGGGAGCACATGGGGCTGTTGGGTCTCGTCCACATACTTCTGGTCAGTCGATGATCCACGTACCACTACTTGAGCTGATCGGATATAGTAAGCTATTACTGTCCCGACCATAATTCTTGCAGTGGGGGAGGTAAGGCGCTCGATAGCAAGGCTGGGATTGTGCCGTTTACCCGAGGACTTCCACACCAGGGCACGTTGATCATCTGTTTCCAAAACAGAGCGACACTCATAGCTAAACACCGCACATCGCCAGTCTGTGGCGTTCCACGTCGCTCTGGCCTGACACCACTGAACACGGAGACGGCGATATTCCGCTGTTAATCGCAGTACACCTAAGGGCACTTGGAGTCGCAGATTCGCTTCTGTGATGCGTCGGGAAATGGATCGTCGGCACACAGGAGCAGCTACATCTGCCAGTATAGTGGACCGGGTCTCCGTGGGATCCGTTCGTGCCTTGCGCACGAACCGTCCATTCTCTTTACCGGTAGTCCCTTGGTCCGTCCGGAGCGGCTAATCTGTGTAGCAGAGCCGTCAGGTATCCACTGCTCTCAACACAGTCAGACGGTATGGTCAAAACGATCCACGTGGAATGCTAAACGGCGCGCCCACTATCCTGAGCTTTTCACCCAGATGATCCGGCCTCTCTCAAAGTCCGTAAGTTGCGTAAATCGACGTCTCTGGCGTCTACCCGGCATTCCTTCCACTCTGTACACTTTTTTTGCGTCAGCCGGTGCTTTTCGGTTTCATGGGGCATCGACGTCACTCAGGTTTGTGCTTGCAGCGCCACCACAGGGTCTGTTGTTGTCCTCACTCAAACTAAACGTGGATCATTTGCATACGAGCCCGCACTCTAGCAATTGAAAAGTTTCGCGGTTGTAGCATGTTTTCTTCTAGGTGAGCAAATTTAATTGTCATTGAGTGTACTACTGTTGATGATCGCATAACAAAATGCAGGCTCATGAATGGAATACGGGATTACACCATACAATACAAATTTTGAAGATGACAATTTGCTTTTTGGTGTAAATATGACAAGGATAGTAAGTCAGATAATATCCGAAAACTATCCTATTCTAAAACTTGTCATATTCACACACACAAAAAAACAAAAAAAACAAAAAAACGATTGTCATCTTCAAAATTTGTGTTGTATAGTGTAATCCCGTATTCCATTCATGATTTATTTGCTTCTCTGGGCAATCACTGGTTAGGAATCTTAACCTCCAGATTTGCTAAACATGAATGCCGATTGCTTTGAATACCGAATCCTGTAATGGTTATATTCAAATTCATAGGAAACTTGAGACCTGGTCGTTCTGGGTGATGTAGTGGTTAGTATACCCTGGCTATATGTGGGATATGCGGATTCGATTTCCGCTCCAGTACGACGACATTTTTAAATTTTTGGATATTATTCGACTTACCATCCTTGTCATATTTACACCAAAAGACGGATTGTCATCTTCAAAAAGTGCAAGTTTTTAATGTATTATTTGCTTATTGCTATTGGGAAAATATACAAGAGAAACTGTAAAAGCAGTTATATAGATTTTAGCCGATCGTTTCAATGTTTACATAGTACTGTTTAGTAAAACGCAATAAAAATAATTTCCATGAATGCATATCAACGAGTTGCTTTAATCATATGTGGCTTTTCTTACATTTGAGACAAGGATCCTCGAAATCGGAGGAGCATGCATCGCAATGTTTTTTTTAAAAATGGCAAATATTTGCCACCGTTTTCTTACAATTTCGTTTACTTTCAGTCAAAATAAAGCAATAGACTTTTGCGTGGGAGTCCCATTCTGTAAAGTTTTATTTAGCTGAATGAGATATTTTATATCGTACAGTGATACGAGATTCGATAGAAGTGAAGGAATTAACAGTTAAAGTGTTAGTGAATGGAAAATCGAAAATTTCAGTATTTTCATTGAAGTACGATTTTGTCTAGTGCCCTGAGTGGAATTGGTTATTATCTCTTTTCTGAGGCACAGGTAACTACTTGTTTTTTTTTTTTGGTAGGTTAACAAAACATATGTGCAACACAATGGATCATAAGCTGTTCGCATCAATAATTTAAAGCCACTGGATTGAAGAATAAAGAGAGAGAAAGAGCAGCCTGTATGAGAAACTCAACAACCATGTCACGTGCGAGACTTGGACCACCCCCATCCAGCTACAGGTTAGCGATGCAATCATTTCTTTCTGCCAAAACGATTGTTTCAGTGTCGCTAAACAACACTGAAAATGTTTTCAACAAGATAGCACCGCATTCCTAACTGATATACATTTGTTCGTTTATGTAAGTTACAACCCTTCGTTCTTCCGATCCGACTCGATGGATTATTTGCATGCAATATCTTCCATCATCGACAGCAGCTACAGAGGATGTTAAATATTCTTCATTACAGAAACTTGCGTTTTTCTAAATTTTAAATAACATCAAATAAAATGATTTTTCTAGGAAACTACTGAGAACTAATTTTAAACGTTTCGATAGAGTACTCACTCTCTGTTAATTAACACAGCTGTGAAAAAATTATTTCGACTTTTAATTTTTAAAATGTGTCCCTTAGTTGCAATGGGCTACTAGTTTCATTTGGCACTGCTTTGCAAATAATGTGCGTGTCAAAGTACGAAATAAAACCAAATAATTAGAGGTCAGACAGTGTTACTCTGGTAATTTGTATGTACTGGAGCATTTCACATGCCTATTGTGATTAATTTTACATACTCATAGTGCGGTGAAACGTAAAAAAATATAAAAAATTCGTTCTTTTTGAAGTCTGTTGCTTCGTTTTTATTCCATTAACTATTGACACTGCAATAAAACAACACTTGTTCTTTGAGAAGTTTTAGCGAAATAATGTTAAACTGCCGTGGGGAAACCTATACTACTCCAGCAGTCAATCGCACTCTTTATAAATTCAGGTTTAGTGGAGTCTTGTCGATTCATAGCTTCAGCTGATCAAGTTAAATCTATAATTTCAAACCGATATATTTAATATGCAAACTTTTACAACATTAGGAGATTTATAAGGAAAGTAAGATATCAAAAAATTGCAAAGTAATAACCTTTCCGAAATATATAAATTACCATCGAATTACATTTTAGCATTAAAATTCTGTATTATCTGAAAACACTAACTGGAATGGAAAATTCCGGATTATCTGAAAATACTAATCTAAATTTTAAATTATTTATTTATCTTTTCTCGAATTATCAGCTTATATAGTTACAATGCGTTATGCTAATAGTTGCAATGCGTCATGCTAATATTATTTTAAAATTTTTTATCTGAAAAAATAACAAAGGGCATAGTAGCAAATGTGCTGCGACCTACAACGTGGGGCTAAGTCAACTGTCTTTCGATGAAGGACGTAGAACTAGTGAGACAGTGTCATGAAATAGCAGTTGACGTTGATCTACGTTGTACGTTGCGGAAGAGTTGCTACTGAGCCCCTACGATTTCTTTTTGTCAAATTCGGAAACGTTTTAGTGCCAGCAGAGGACAATAGAGGATATCGTGATACTGGGGCTTAGGAGAACATATGTTATTCGGGATAAGGATATTGGGACAGGACACAAATTGAGAGGGAAATATCGTGTTCGTTTTAGTGGGAGGAACATTCATTTGTGAAGTATGTTCCTGTATTCAATAATACTTAAAAAATGATCTCCGAATTAGAATACAAATACAAAACCCCTACAATAAGAAAATTACAGAGAAATTCCGAAACGGTCACAGGCAGAGCTACTATATAAGATTTAATTCAATCTCATTTTACAAGCAGTTTGCAGAAATTTCTTTCACTGCAGAAATTTCTTTCAAAAATGAAAGAAATTTCTATGAAAATACACGCGGACATTGTAAAATGTCCGCGTGTATTTTCATTCTTAATATAAAAGAGAACTTTATTTATAAATAACGTTGGGAGAAATATCAAGCCTATGCAATAACTCAATTGAAAAATTGAGCGAAACATATATATATTTTTTTCAAGCGCAAAGAAGAAGTATTTTCGTGCTGAACCATCTCTTTGATCTTGATTAATTGTCATACCCACATCTCCAAAATTAATGATTTTACCATATTCTTTTGTTGACGCTCAAGTATAAGCGTAAAGTTTTCGTAGCAGTCAAGAAACTAAGATAACACTATTGCGCGTAAGTATCTTGCTTCTAAAGACGTGACTGGCTAAAGATCAGTAATACGCATACGATTATTTCATGCAAACTCATCCAACGACGTTACCATTAGAAAGCAAAGAATGTAACTCTCGAAATACACATATTCGTGTATTTTTACATAACTTCTGTGGATAAGATACGAAAAATTATGCGTTGAGCTAAACCAAATAATAATATATAAGTTAAGTATATCTTATAATTATATCTCTAAGGGAAAGCTTTCAAATATTGTAGTCATAACGTTACAGAACTAAAGATTCTACAAAGTACATTCCAGAAATTTCCTAAAATTTAGGAGCTATTTACAAAATTGTCGACGCAGATGATTGTAAATTTAAAATTCTAAAACACCATGTAAAATATTATATTTCACGACAAAAGAACACTAGGAAAGATAAAGAATACAGGATGAGATACTGATTCCCTTTTTGTTTATTTTCTTTCTGTTTTGCTTCAAATATTAGGTATTTTAATGCAGATTAGTTGGCGGATATATTGTGCGATTCTACGTGGCAGAATTTGAGAAATGCTACCTCAGTGTGGGGTTTAATATTTCCATAACGTTTTAGCAAATACAAAGGACATCCTGAAAGTAATGCCTCGTCCCTCATAAGGTTGTTATTTGTGGCAGCAAAAATGTCAAACTTGGTGGCAAAATACTTGCACATGTTGTTAAAAATGCTAGCTCATTCAAAGTGTTGTCTATCACTTTCTAAACATTTCCGCTATCTTTCAACCCACTGTTGAAATCCATTTTAGAAGAATTCCATAGGCTCTCATTTCTCCCAAGTGTTCACAGCCAGTTTAATGTCTGAAACATCGTCGAAACGTTTCCCACGAAGGGGTTCTTCAAAGGGGAAAACTGAAAAAACCCAGAGGGAGCCAAGTCAGGACTGTGGTGGAGTTTTGAGTCACTGTCCACCCCATTTGTTTTTGATTGGAGGTTTAACGACCATCTTGAGCAACTGAATGTGCTATAAGCAGTCGTCCGTCCCTAATTTAGGGACAATGGTTCCAAGGAAGGGAAAAAGCCAGAGTCGTTAGACAAACATGACATCCATGACTCACAGGGATTCAAACATGGACCCCTTCCGGACGAATGATCACAATCCATCGCTTAGACCACTGAGCCACCAGTCCGGTCCCCATTTTGGCAACAGCCTATAAAACCTCCATTGAGTTGTGGGGACGTTCGTTATCATGGTGTAAAATAACACTACGGATTGTAATGTCACGCCTTTTGCTTCTGGTAGCTTCCTTAAGTTTTTCAATGTCTGCACATAGTAAGCACTGCTTGTTGCACCCTGTTCGTTCAAGGAAATCTGTCAAAATGTCACAACGCATGCCCCAGAAAATTGTCACCATCACTTTCCCTGCGGAACGAGTTCTTTACTCCTTTTCTGTGGAGTTGAAGATATGCGTTGCCATTCCATTGACGCACGTTTTGTTTCTGGGCCATGAAATAACACCCAGGTTTCATCCCCTGTCACAACATTAGAGAAAAATACCTTTCCCTCCCTCTCATAATAATAGAGGTTCCGGAACATGTCCACCGTTTGCTCATATTGTGCATGGGTTAGGTTTCTTGGTATCCACTTTAAACATATTCTTCTGCAGCCCAGATCCCTAATTAATGTTTCCATAGCACTATAACCACAATGAATTGCATCATACAAATCCTTGATGATGACGACATGACGATCAGCTATAATGAGATCTTTCACTCGTTGCATGTAGGCATATATCTGTCACTGCTGGTGCGGGTCTTCCTCTCCGTTACTAATCCAACGCTGAACTTTCTCCCTCTCGAAACCTCTTCATCCATCTTCGGACATTACTGATATTGATTGTGGCAGCTCCATGGACCTCCGGCAGTCTTCTGTATGTTTCTAGAGCCTTTCATCCCTGTTTTTCCAGGAATTCAATTACGGCTCGACGAATTTATCGATCATTAATGATCATTCCTTCCGATTCCGAAAAC
The DNA here is from genome assembly GCA_039090855.1 of Macrothele yani. Taxonomy (NCBI): domain Eukaryota; kingdom Metazoa; phylum Arthropoda; class Arachnida; order Araneae; family Macrothelidae; genus Macrothele; species Macrothele yani. Next base: position 96,910,265 of record CM077033.1, on the reverse strand, counting down.
AAATTGTTCCCACATTTGTATTATAGCATAGTACATGTCAGTGCAGTTTCATTAAAATGACTACAAAATTTCAAAAGTTATTAAGGATGAGGCATTACTTTCTCAGGATGCCTCATATAGCTAGTCAGCTATAAATTAATCTGAATGTCCTGGCCAATTCTAATTCGAAAAAGCAAAAAGGAAATTTATGAACTTCAAAATTGTGCTACGAAATACAGTAGTAGACAGAGAAAATACCTCACAAGTACATGTTTGTAAGAGCGCCACTCAGATTAGTGATTATTTGTGAAAAATTGGGTATGTAAGCATTTGGAGTTGCGAAACTACCACATGATAAGCGGGAAAGATGATAACCGCAACATTGTTTGACATTACTAAGTGTGATCGACCTCACCTGGCGTTACGCACTATTGCATCAGTGAGATTCGGTGGGACAAGCATGTGTAAAGAGTGAAACATCATCAGGGAAGCAGACAGATCTTCCAGAAACTTCGTACGGCAGTTTTGTTAAGGCATCGTATCACGGCAAAAGAGCATCGGGAAGCAGCAATTGTCTTCTGAACGTTTAGACCATTTTCGGAGGAAAGTAACATGTGTCGCCCTAGTGAAACTGAAGAACGTAAGAGTACGTCGGACATCTCAACTGAGGAATTTAATGGAGAGTCACGGCAGCAAAGAAAACTCTTATATACCATGAGTTAGTTCCCTTTGTTTCGTTTCATAAAATATTATTACAATTGAGACTTTTACAAACGGCTTTCAGACAACTTGCTTCATGTACTGTTGTAAGTCGTCTCTAGACTGCAAAGTAAACGTCTACCTTTGGGCTTAACTTTTTGTAAAGATGTACCCCGTTTTCTAGTTAGAGTTTTTTTTTATTTCAATTATATCCCTACACCTCATTTGATTTTCGAAAATTTACTTCGTACTTAATGAATTCATTCCTAATGCACTACTCCTGCACTAAACAAAAACTGCGAATCGTGCATCTTATATGAGTTGTGCATCTGTTCGTTGCAGCATTTTCAAGGCCAAAGTGTTCTTTTTTATATATAAATACCAATAATATCCGTATAGAGAGGGAAGTAATTCATATTTTCTTTTCATATCTACTTCCTTTCTTGTATTTATTATTTCCCTTCTTTTTCCATATTTATTTCATTACGTTTCCAAGATATATTTTTTGAAGTATTTTCGGCAGAATAATACTTGGAACCGTTTTATAATAAAGGTTTGCTCTTTTCAATCACAGTATTAATAATGCTTTTTGAATTTGAAAAAAGCGCTTTTACCAGAGGATATTAGATGGTCAGCATTGATGTAAGGTGGATGAGTTAACTCACACAGCAAATACAAATTCACAAATTGTAATTGCTTTTTACATACGCTTACCTACTGTTCTCTGAAACTTTGTAGTGCGCTTTGCACATTTTTGGAAGTAGTTATTTGCTGGAGACTCATAGCTTCGGAAAGGTACAACATTTGATTATTAACATAAGTTTTTCACATAAGCAATTGGAAATCATAGCAGTTGTAGAAATGAGATTAGATTGACGTCTTTGTTGAGCAACAACAAATTTTGTCCAAAATGTATCTAAAGATTATAGAAAAGTAATTCAATACACTAAAACAAGTGATGATAAATTTCTGATATTAACCCACATTCAGCATTTTGGGAGACAACAGGAGTGGATTCGAAGTTCAAAGGCAAAAAAAGAAAAACATTTAAATAAGGTGTCACGAATTCGCGAACGTTCAACCCTGATGGTTAATAATGATAGGAACACTTATGTTTAAGAGTAAATCATGGTTATGGAGATGAAAAGTGTAATGAAGGTAAACAGTGCATCTAAGGCGTGTAAAAGAACAATAGCTGCATGATGCATTTACAAACGTTTATTTTATAGGCAATACGTAAACTATGTATGTAATACTAAACGTGTGTTGCATCACTCCAACTCTTTAAAAATCATGTGTGGCGGATATCTCTAAAGCTCTCCTTAAACACAAATACCAAACAGAAATGTGTTCTTTTGTGATTTGCGGAGAAAGCAATTTTAAACTAAATAATACCTGTATTTGTAAATACTTTAAAGAATTGTGTCATTGTTATTTGTTACTGTTCTTAGCTCTGAAAATTCAACCCGGACGATACCACTCAGCAGAGTGGGACAGCCCGAAAAATATTGAATGTAGTGTTTGCGTTATTAAAGGAAGCTTTGAACCCATATCCACTAAGTTAGATTTGCTTCAGGAAGACCCTACGGTTTGCATATTCATGTCGATAACGAAGTACAACGTGATATCTACGTAAGGTGGCTAGTACAACATGTGACGCCTATCCTCTGCACTTAATCTGTAATTGCTTTCCATTAATGTGGAAACATGACGATCTAAGACAATGTGATACCGGCCAGATGCAAGTTTTTCGGAAATAGCCGCACTCGTTGCCTCCTCTTGTATTACTATATCAAATGTGTGCCAGGACTGGATTGATTATGAACACATATTAGGATAAAAGGCTCTGATCGGTCAGCTCCGAGGATTGATCCTAGAAATGAGAGTTGAATGTCGTCTAGCTTCTCAGCACCGACGTGCAACAGTCACCTAGCTCACCCACGAGTACAACAGCGGTGCACTTTGATCTGTTTACACATCCACAGTGTGCTTTACCTGGCTTCGTTTGAGGTCTCATAGCCGGAGAGTAAGGAGGGCACTCATGATTATGTCTAGTCCTCACAAACAACGCCTCGCATGGGCCAAGGAACATCGGCTGTTAAAGGGATTTCGTATGGGCCAGGAGTATCTTACTGTTGTTAAAGGGATTTCTATGTGCATTCAGAAAGCGCGATTATTATCAGGAAGATCATGAATCCACCTTTTTTTTTAAGCAGTAGTGGGTAAAAGTTTTATGCAGTGTGAAAAAATTCTGAATTTACGAGCCACTAAATAACTAAGAATATTTCTAAAAAGTACAACATTTCCCCTAAAAAGACCTAAAGAAACTTGCATTTCACAGATTATTTGGACCTCAGGTAATTTCTGAATATTTAGAACTTCTACCGTTTCTTCTGTTGACAGTAAATTGTCGTTTTTAAGCTGAGTTAACGGAAAATTCCAAATTTTCTGAATCCTTTCCGCGATTCCTTTCGTATGTTAACGGAAAAAAACTCCGTTCTAACAGTTTTCATGTCAATATAACGAAACATATCCGGCTGTAGGAGAGATTCGCGAAAATATTTGAGGTTTGATTAATTGGTAAATTTCTGTAGTCTGTCGAAGAATCTGATTTTGAAGATGTGTAGCGAAATCGGATATTGTGGGTATGACTTTTTAGTTATTGTGGGTATGACTTTTTAGTTATTGTGGAATAGGATATTTCTTCTCTTCCCGTTTTGTCAACCAGCTATTATGTATTGTGTTACCGTAAGAAACCGGGTACTTAAATTATTATTCAGGTGATTTATTCGATGTTTGTATATCAGTCTGTGGAGTGATTAAGACAAAAGCTATTAGTACATGTCAATAGTAAATTTTGCATTTTGAAGTGTAGTGAAATAATATTCCAAAACACTAAATTCCATCTTCCTCAAAGATAATTGAAAGTGATTATCAGTTAAAAAACAGTTCCCAAGTGCCAAAGCATTCTGTTTTTTCCGAAAATCACGACAAGAAGAAATATTTAATTTGTGATAAATCCTCCTACAGAAAGCATGAAATGTTTACAAAAGTACTAAAAATAATAAGCTCCAACACAAAATAAAATGGCTAAATCAATCATATCATCGAAAAAAAAAACGATCGCCGCGCAATTGGTTTGACCTTCAACGTAAGAGGGATTCCGAAGGCATTCTGGCTCAGTCGTTAACAAGCGCTGTTTCCAGTCCAAACGAGCAAACAACATGAGCGAAAAGATTCTCTGGCGAAAATGCTAAAACATTCAGCCTTCGATTTTCCGAAATTTCTGTATAAATTTGGAAAACCTTCGGAAGGACTTTTCTGAAATAAACGGAGTTAGTGACAAAGGAAAATTTCCGAAAATGCAGAACTGAAAATAACAGGGAAATTTTAAAAATGGAAATCTCGTTAAAAGACCGACACTTACATGCATCTTTGCTGCACGTTGTTTTCAGAATTTTCCGGTGAATTCACAGTCCATATTTTTTCCAGTGTGGTCAACACTATTGAGGTGAGAGAGATGAAGAAAAGCCTGTACATTTCCTGTAGAGTTTGAAACTCCTGCCGCTATGTGAACCTACCTGTTTGACGAGGGCAGAATATTTGCATTATTTGGTTCAGGTACATCGGCCATTTAGAGGTTAAATGTTCTGTTGCTTCAACGAATTTCATGGCGAATTTATTTATTATGATATTTCATATGAGACAAAAATAACTAATGAAATTCTCTATTTTATTTACGAAATGGCAGGCAGATATCTAATCGCTGGATATTTGTGAAATGTCACTTTTCTATAGATTTAGGCTTTTGATAACATTAGTTCAGGTAATTGACTTAAAAGCGAGTTAGTGTTCATTTAGGATTTCGTTATACTCGTTATTTCATTGAACAAATAATGGCACTTGTAAAATAACTAAGTGCTAATAGGTAGGTAGAAAGCGTCGGCCAAAAATTACGAAAATGCAACTGTCTATTCCCAACTGTCTGGACAGTGAATTCCAGGACTCGCACTTAACCACATTCCTCAAGTCGCAACACTAGTAATTAACTATATTCGCCAAGTTGCAACACTTGCACTAAATCACAGCTTTTTCTTCAACTTATAATTCTGAACCGGACAGAGTTACAACACTTATTCCTGGACTACATAAATCCTAAACAATGTCTTGCACTTCGGTATATTATTTCAGCATATAAAGTTTCCCATTTCCAACGCTTGCGTAGTCAAAATTTGTTAAAATTGCTAAATTATAGGAGATAATTAGAGAATTAACGTACCTACCGCTGAACAAATCTTGAAACAAGAAGCAACGAAATGTACAAAAAAACACAGAAATTCAAAAGGAAGGTTACTTAGAGGAAATAGGATATAAATCATAGAACAAAAAACTTAAAGGACATTATTTTGTTGATGATTAATTGATAAATACAGGTTGGGCATAAACACACAGAAATTCTTGAACGAAATCATCAAACATTATGTTTTTAGAATTTTTCTAAAGTCTCAAGCACACTTTTATGAAATTAACAACATGCTCAATATCTTCCAAAAAAGTATAAAAACTCATTAGTAAATCGTATTATTTAACAGCAGCAATTATTGCGCTGAAATGTACATACGCACGTATATTTTGTTTCATCACACATAGAACAGAACCATAAGACTAATACTGGTTATTGAGCAATCGAGCACCATATACGGTTTCTGCTGTATTTTTACATTTACTCTGGGGTTAAATACTGCTTCATTACAATAGAAAACGTCACCTGCGACGATGAATCGTCATCAATTCATCATGAACCATTCTGCATCAGCATTTCGGTGAATATCTCGCAAATTCTTCTAAGTCTCCTTTTTTCAGCAGTTCTCTTTCAAATCCCTCTGGCATGTTTCCTGATACATTCTTTGCAAAAATAGAGATTGCCGAAGAGATCGTCGATCCTAATGAAACGCAGCATGTAATTATCTCAGGGCGGAATATATAAATGATAAAAAATTATCTATCAGTATTTAATAACTGTCCTGCCACAAAACATAGGAACCAAGCATCGAAGAGAGCATATCAAGATCCAAGGTTCCAGCTGTGTTTGAATTAACCTCCAAAACTGCAGGGATGACTCTATGAGGAATTCGTGCACATTACGAACAGTCCAGCGACTTTTGGAGAGGATTGAAGAGATCGTCGATCCTAATGAAACGCAGCATGTAATTATCTCAGGGCGGAATATATAAATGATAAAAAATTATCTATCAGTATTTAATAACTGTCCTGCCACAAAACATAGGAACCAAGCATCGAAGAGAGCATATCAAGATCCAAGGTTCCAGCTGTGTTTGAATTAACCTCCAAAACTGCAGGGATGACTCTATGAGGAATTCGTGCACATTACGAACAGTCCAGCGACTTTTGGAGAGGACTTATAATTAGGCTGAGAGAGGTTGGTTAAGATCATTTCGTCAAATTGCCAGGCCTTTGGATCGGACCGACGTGGCAATCGGACGAAATTACCGCCAATATGTCGAGGTGACCTCATTCCAACAACACGCGGGCAGTGATGGTTAACGAAAGAACGCGAATATCGAGCGATCGTGAGAGCTACACGAACAGAACCGAATTCGTCGCTCTCAAATATCTGTGCCCATGCTGCGTCGCATACATGAAAGGAAATGGCAATCCGTACCTCTTCTAGACGATTAGCGTTAGGGTACTACGTTCGGGAAAGACACTCAGCCGCATTCTACCTTACAGTGAAACGGCTCATGGCTTGCACACCGAAACATACTCTCTGGGGAGTCATTTCCTTCTTGGTAGTCCTGTGTACTACCCTCTTGGCTGAATAGTACGTCGATGACATTCAACGACCTGCAGTGTTTCCAATCCTCTCACAGCATCACCGAGCAATTTTTCTACAGGATAAGGCTCTGCGACACACGGCACTACTCTCACAGGTCTGCTTCGGTGATGTCGACACCATTCTATGAGCTGCCTGATGACCCGACATCTCACTGATTGAACATGTTTGGGAATGATAGGACGCCACTTAATCCCATCCCGGAATGTCGGCAAACTTGCCTGCAATTTGGACTCCATCCGGCATTCAATACCTCAAGGCAATATCCGTGAATTTATACCACCCCAGGTAACCGCTTCTATCAGAGTAAGAGGTTGAACTACAGCATATTGGCCTGTTCGACTAGCGGTGCTGTGTTATCCGACTAAATGTCTCAACTTCTCTGGAATTGCATTCGTTTCCAATTCTATACACGTACATCGCACATAGCAATTTTTACCTCCATTTCATGTTTTCTTCTGGGTGCTTCGTTTTTGCTTTTGTTTTTCAAAGAGAGTTCGTTCCACCCTTTTAACACGGGTGCATAACATTTTGGTTTCCAAATTAGAAGATTTTTCTTTCGGAACAAGTCTCTTACTTTTTTAAGGAAATATAGTTCTCAGTATTTAAAAAAAAATGGTTTACATTTAGAATTAGTCGACTTTTTTCTTAATTGATCATGTCGTGGATATGTTCTTCCTTAAGCCTTTTGGAAGGCTAGATTTCAATCGGTGAAATTTCGTAGTGAGCATCTGAGACTATGGTTCATGAGTGATTTGTATCAGAATTGATCAAACTGACTCAAAACATACATGAATACCGACATGGTCGTTCACAGCACGTCGTTTAGAAAGACTCTTCGGTCAGAAAAAAGCGTTTAAGTGTGGTCCAAGGCCTCGGAATTCGCAAGTTTAAACTATCAGAAACTAATAGGAAAGAAATGCGATTGTCCTTCCAGACCGTACCTATATCCACAGCAGGTCTCCAAGGTAAACAGCCATTAGCCGTTAGAACAATATGGGTATGGGAAGTTGATCTACAACTTCGCTTTCAGCATCGGTACCCCTAGTCCGGTGAATTATCCTCCAAGAACAGTGTTACGGGATGGTAATCCCATTCGTCCTGATGATGTCGAGCCAAACGCTCTCCGAAACTATAGTCGAGGCTAATAGAGCGTTTAATTGTGAATAAATGTTGATAATTTGTTCTTAATCTCTCATAATGTCAAATCTGGGGGATGACGTGCGACCTTGTGGCCAGACCGATTCCATATCCGCAGCAAATTGGATCCGAAAATATCAACAGGGAAGCGCACCAGTGGATGGAAATGTAGCTAATGAGTCGTAAACGTAGCTGTGAAAATTTAGCTTTTATTTTCATATTTACAAGACAAACAATGCTCCTCGCTATTGTTACTTTTTTAATCTCCGGATGCGTATCACGTGACAGACATTAGTTATTCATGTCCGACCGCTGGAGCGCTAGTGACCGTAGTGTTATTTGCTTCAGTATATATTGTTGTCTGGTTTACTCAACACAAAGAACACTTTTTTACATCACCTCCAAATTTAATATTTGAAGTCAACTAATTTCACAAGAGTGAGAGTGAAACTGCAATTTGAAGAAATACAAAGTGGTTAGCTTTGTTTCAAATATTACACCTACGACTTCATCAATATGTTAATGAGCACAAATCTGCTAATGTTAGGGTTAATAATCGCTTTTCGTGAAGCATTGTTCGTTGGTAGCGTATTTTGTTTCGTAGAAGACAAAACATGGATTTCTGGATAGAGTTTGTTGTTTTCAATTTGTTGAAACACAAATTATTCTTAATTTTGGGTTGTTATACAGATATTTAAAAAATCCTCTTAATTTACGTAAGAAAGTTTTAATGGTTTCAGTTACTTTGAGTCTGTTTACATTAGTAGACCGTCGGTTGAAATATTCTTGTGCTTTGCTTCATACCATTTTTTGGAATATGTTCTATGTCGATGAGGTGTTTCATATTAACAGCGGTGGGCGTAGGTCATTAATATATCAGTTTGTCTGGTCTAGTTGTCCGGTTCTGGTGGGCATTTAATGACTACTGTGAGTCAACTCCACGGGCACCCTTTCCTGAATTAGGTCAAATGGTTATAGGGAATGGAGATATCCAGTGCCGAATGACAAACATAACATCCATGCCAAAACGGGGTCCGGACCTGTACGCTTCTCGAACAGATAATCGGAAGCCATGCGGGGAGACTACCACACCATCCTGGCGGTTGTTTCACTTTGTGCCGGGTGTTTTACAGATAGAGGAACTTTAAGCTACTCGTATTTTTTCTGCGTTTGTGCGTGTGAGTATTAATTCCCATTAATTCTATTATTTTTGTCTAGTTCATTATCATGTTTGAGAACGGAATGGACATTGTTACGTAGCTCATTACTTTCCTAACTACTTACCGTCCCAAGACGGATATCGCAATGTTTTTGATTCTCCCACTGAGAATAAATTAAAACTGGTTGATCTCAAGTTTTTTGTTTTGTCCTTGTTTTTGTCGTTTCCTTTATTTAGGCATTGGACGAGTCATAGAAATCTACGTTTGACATATTTAATACATTTTTGTGTGTTCTAGAATTTTCTTTGTCGTAACCGTGTGTCCAGAGGAAGAAAAAGACCTCTGATAATATAATATTTCAAGAACTTCATTCAATCTGTATTCTGATACTTGGTAAGATATATTCGTGGAACGGAAATCTACATGCCAAAACTGGCCGCGACTTAAAGATTATGAGGTAAAAGATATGTAATCGCTTTCCAATTTCTTTCAACCTGCACCCAAGCGGCCTTCTTCACTAATTAGCTGGGAAGTGTAGTATTTCAACGTTCCAATAATGCATAGTGTTTCTAGGTAGATTAAAAACCGATTAGATTATTTTTTAATTTTACTTTCACGATGATGCGATCAAATTTGGGCTTTTCCTGATCCGTGTGATCCCTTCTATATATCTTTGTTAACTAGGGGTTGAAACTGTGCATGCATTTCTGTTTTACCCGGGATTAGCATTTGTATTTAAGCTTTATGTTACTTACCACAAATAAACACACCCAGTATGCATTGAATAAACACAGTTTGTTTAAGATATAAAAATCAACCTCCGTGAAAATTCTATGGACTTCAGTGAAGTGCTCTTTAGTTAAGTTTAGTGCCTTCGTGAATTTTTGATTCACTGCCGTCCTCTCATGATATTGTGACGATCCCCCCCCCCCTCTCGCATAATTAATTGGCGAGAGGCGTGGTTAATTAACGGTAATTGAAAAACTTGATTGGGGGTTTTAATTAACAGAGAGTTATAATTTTAAACACTTGCGAGGGGCGGTATATTGAGAAAAGATCTTCTAGCACTTTGAATTCAAGTGGCGAGTTTTAGGTGTTTGCCACGAGAACAAAGATCCCATAAACGGAAATGGGACGGGTCAGAGTTTAAAAGCTATTTCCCATGACTCGAAAGTGTTTGGATGGCAAAAGCGTTTAAAGCTTTTGTCTGTGCCGCGCGCGAAACAATGGAAGCTCTTAGACTTGAAGAGCGGTTTATAATAAAAATGTCGCGGTTTCAAGTGTTGGAATTCACCGTTAACCAATTTCTTTGAGAGGGGAGATTGCTGTTAAACACAGATCCCGTTTGATATCCGAGAGAACTGGGCCTCGATTTTTCCTCGTGCTAGAAAATGCTTGCCGTCCGTCTGCGTGCTCCTACAATTCTGAGCATAAGAAGTGAAGCCAGCTGATAAGCATAAGCTGATGAATAATAACCACCAGATTTACCTAAAAACTTTCTGATCCTCGCTGGACTACGGATATCTGTCCTAAGGAGCGATTTCAGGTGGAATGCCAAGAGAAATAATAATTACGGAATATCGCCTCACTCATGCAGAGAGAGAGAAGAGAAACGCCAACCTCGGAACCTGCAGAGCCTCTTCGCAAAGAAAGCGGGGAGAGAACTTTTGTGCGTGTGTCTGAGTACGTCCGTTCAGCGACTAGGGATGATGTCGTTTTGACGAAGAAACCGTAAGCAACACGGCCTCATCCAAAAAGGAAAAGTGCTACTCGTAGTGCCGACATATTAGTGAATGTGAGTGAGTGTTTGTGTTGTTTTCTGAGTGCCATCCATACTGGGATACTCAAGAACCTTAGTAAGTACTTTTTACCAGTATTTTTTGCGGCTCATTGTGATCGAACAGACTTTTCGTTAGGACATATTTTCTGAAACACCGAAGAGGGCCAAAGCTGGCCGGAAATTATAGCTTTGTAATTAGATGAGGAATCCGGTGTAATTTATGCATGTATCTATTAAATCCCTGTTTTAATTGTTATACTGTGCCTCCATTGGTTAATTGGTGTACTGTGTCGGCTAATTGGCCAACGAGGTATTGCCGGATCCAGTGATTCGAATCGCAGTCCGGAAGTAATTGGGCATCCTGACCACTAAAACCCAAAATACGCAACAAAAGTGGTGATCAGCATTGGGATCCGTATTGTATACCTCAGAAACACAGTACAACCGGAGCACAGTATTTATGCCAACTTTTGCAACTTGCATAATAAGTTGAGCTCAAAGTTTCAAAAATGGAAGGGATTACCAAAATATTAGATGAACTGAGAGATGAACTCAGAAATGGACTGAAAACTGCAAAAGAAAGTTTTAAGCAGCAGCTCAAACAACAACAAGAAAGTTTTGAGCAAAGCTTTCAACAGCAGAAAGAAAGTCTTGAGCAGCAGACGGGCTGCATAAATCAGCTGATAGCTAGAATTGGGGGTATGAGGAACAATTCGATAAAATAATAGAAGATACCAACTTGCGTATCGATCAGTTGGAAATTGGGCAGGCAAAATGCGTAGACCAAATAGAATAATGTACCCAAAATTTAGAGAGCGTTCGTAACTTGTGCAAGACTCAATGTAGAAATGTAAAGGAATAATTTTCTGGGGAATTTAATGTTACTAAGTTAGAACAACTAAATTTTATAGGGATATTGAGAAAAGGGTACAACATTTGGAGGCAAAAATAAGTTCGTTGGAATTTAAGTCACCGGGGGTGATAAGCGAAGCTTTGAGTTGGCCGACCCGAATTAAACCAGGTGCGCTTGCCGGAAAGACTAGCTGGGGAGTATACAGGACCCAGTTCAAAATGGTTTCGAGTGTGAACGGCTGGAGCGAAAAGGAGAAAGCATGCGCCCTTGCGGCATCATTGAGGGATGCAGCTGCTGATATCCTACAAACTTTGTCGGAAGAGAGCCGTTTAAAATATTCCTGTCTCGTCGCTGCCCTGGAACTCAGATTTGGGGAGGAACATTTAAAGCAACTCCGTGTTCTTCAGTTGAAAAATCGCCGGCTGGTGGTCAACGAGTCACTTCAAGAGCTCGAGACCGACATCGATCGGATGACAAGGCTTGCGTATGGGCAATGTACGTCGGAAATACTAGACACGATGGCACAACAACATTTTGTGGAAGCGAATTCTGATCCAGACATTCAGCAATCAGTGCGAATGGCGGATTGTGACTCACTTAAGTCAGCCGTCTTGCATGCAATGAAATTTGACTCTTCGCGCCATTCTAGGTGTTCTAGAAAAGCAGTTCGTATGCCGACTGTAGCAGAAAGTCCGATTAATGCAGCAGTCGAAACTAAACTCGAAGAGATTTTGGATCTCCTTCGCAGAGATGTTACACATCGTTCTGTTACGTCTCCTGGCCGGGGAAGAAGTGATACGCCGTCTAGAAAAATGGAGTGCTGGTATTGTAAATTAAGAGGGCATCGCAGTATTGAATGTAGAAAACGGTTGAGAGAGGAAAAAATTCGAAGGAACAGGCTTCGGGAAACCCTCAGAAGTCAGTTTCGAGGGGCGAGAACTGACGCGGCAAAAGCAGCCCCTCACGGTGAAAGCGCACGTCACAGGTCTTTCTGGGGATTACAGTGGTTTAATAGTTGAGGGGATGATAGATAAAAGTAAATGCCAATTTGTGCTGGATACCGGGGCGGATATTACATTACTCCGTCGGATTTTTTCGAGCAAATTAAAGAACCTGTAGATTGTTTGAAGAGTGAGCAACGGGTTGAGATTCAAACTGTGAATGGTGATGGTTTAGTTGCTCTTGGAACCGCAGGCATCGATATACGAATTGGAAATGAATGCTGCAGACACACGGAAGTGATTGCTGATATCGTTGAAGAATGCATCCTGGATCTCGATTTTCTTAGTAAGAACGGATACGTTTTTGACCTTAAGAATGGAACCCTGATGACGGAACATGAGGAAATAGTTCTCATGAGGAGTCAACATGGGCACCTGAGGTCGCAAAGGGTCACAGTTCTCGCAAAAGAAAAGTGTGTTTTACCAGCAAAAAGTGAAACAGTTCTGGCAGGATGTTTACCTGATCTTTCACTAGAATTTCCTATGGCAGTATGCGAAATGTCTGATATTTGCCCGTTACCAAAAAATGTACTTTTAGCGAGAGCGCTGGTAAAAACAGCGCATTGCATCCCCGTAAGAAGAGTTAACCTGGGTGACGTCGATGTGAAGATAAAGGAAGGGTTAGCACTTTGTTTCTTGAATCCAGTAGTTTCGGCGCGTACCTATAGAGTAAGGGTCCCACCCAACTCGAGCGTGGAAGCGAGTGGCGAGGTGCCGGAGCATTTGCGTGACCTCGCAAGGGAGGCCACGGCTGGCCTGAGTACGCATCGGTTTCGAGAGTGGACCGAGATGATATGCGAATTCGCCGATGTTTTTCCGCAAGTGAAGACCAGATATAACGTGCAGGCTGCAGAGAAAGTGTTTAAGGAGGAAGACTTAGTCTGGCTCTATAACCCACGTAGGCGAAAGGGAAAGTCACCCAAATTTCAGCGCCCGTGGGAAGGTCCTTATGTAGTAAAGAAAAGAATAAACGATGTTCTTTACCAAGTTCAGTACAATAATAGACCAGTTACAGTTATACACCTCGATAGGCTTAGACCGTATAGGGCAGGAAATACCGAATCATAAACATTTGAAAGATGAGTGTCTCAGGTGATTGGTTAGTTTCCCGTTGGTTGAGTTAGTGATGTGAAAGGGTGAGAATCGGTGAACCCGAGAACATGGAATGAGTTTGTTGGTTGTAATAATTTTGTATAGTGTACCCGGTGTTGTGTTCTATTGGTGGAAATATTTTAATATTGCAATATGTCGTGTGACGTGGTAGTGGAACTGTATAATGTAAAATAATTATGTAGTGTCGTATTTGTGTACTGCCCTGGGGCGTGGCAGGGTAAATAATTATGCAGGTAGGTATGGAATGTGGGCCTTCCCTGAGATTCGTTAGAAAAGGGGATGTGCCCGGGGAACTCCAAAGACCAATTCAAGGCGATTGTTTTTGATAAGGGTAGAGACGATGATAGGCACCAAGGAAGAGGGGTACTGATGAGTTGTTATCTAGGGTAGGCAGTTCCGGGTGGTGGAATCGCTGCGAATCACATGTAGCTTATATGCACTCGAGACGAGTTGCAATATCTTAGTTCAAGACAGGAACACCGACTGCTTATTTAAAAATCTGCTCCCTTAAACTCTAAATCTTCTGTTCCTTAAGAAATATTTTACATTAATTTTGTAATATCTCCTTTTGCTTGTCATCCACTTCTTGGATCATTATCTGCAACTCAGTGTGAAGGATGGACTGGGAAAGAAGGATATGCCATTACCTATTTCCATTAATCACTATTTGAATCAATATTAGCCTTTGTTTTGTGAACATGTGAAAAGTGGGAATGAGTTTTGAAAAGTAGCAATATACACTCCAAGCGTTGTGATTTTGTGGGAACACACAATTTCAAGGTACTGGTGGTTAACGGTTCAGGAATTTATATTTCAACAGTTTTCACGGGTATTTTAAAAATAGTTTTATTCGTTTAAAACCCAGTATTGCGTTTCATTCTGTAGCGCAATCTGCAGTTACTTTTTTAGAAACATGAAAATAGAGGAAAAAGTATTTTCTATAAGCACGTTTTACAGCTTATCGTGTGGTTGTTTCAAACCTATCTGAATAGTTAATTGCAATGTCGCTAACTTAAAATGTAACATGTATTGAAAGCTATTATGTTTCATTCCGCATCAGTTTACCTATTCACCTATTTATTGATGCTTCCTTACTAGCACAATATTTAAAATTTTAAAATACAGAGATAATTTTCCGATTAGTATGTTTTAGAGGTTATACCGTTCAAAGTTTATATCAATGATATTTGCTCACTCACTTCGGGAGAATATCGTGAAAACGTAGATTCCCCTGCCCGGTGGCGCAGTGGTCTAACAGCTGGCATCTGGCCGTTCGTCAGAGATGGGCCCGGATTCGAAACCCATGAAGAATAGATGTCGTGATTGTGTTTGTCTTAGAGCACTAGCCTATTTTCTTCCCTTGCCTTAAATCAGGGATGGGCGAAAGCTTACAGCCCATCGAGTCGCCCAGGGTGGTCGTTAAACCCTAAAACAAAGGGGAAAAAATTAAAAAGGTTAGTTTCAAAGTTTATCGGAACTTAGCTTTTTGGCAAAGTGGAAAAATAAGAAATATCTTACCAGAAATAATTTTTCTTCCGAGAAACATGGCCAACAAACCATCGATAGTTATTTTTAGACTATCGATAGTTCTCCATCTCCAGCTACATTATTCTAAGTCAGCGTATCTAAAGGCGACCCAGTACATTTAAAGGAACTCAGAGATGATTGAAAGTTCAGCAAATTAAAGCTTTTTAAAATTAATGTTTGAGAAATTAAAGTGCACATGTTTTGAAAACTATTTTGTTTTATTACATGGAAACATAGGGCGTTATAATTTGAAAAAAGAATGCATACTTAGAACTAAATTTACAGCATATCAGAAAATAAGATTTCAAATCTGGGATTATGGTGAATAATAAATAATTCGGAACCGCATTACTTCTTTATTGATTAGTGTAAACGAAACTTAATATTTCCTAGGATTATATTTGAAGCAGTAAGATTTCATTATGTTTGAAGGAAGGCCGAAACGTTGCATTATATTTATAGCGCTGCACAAAAATTTCGTTTTACTGTGAGGTTCTCTTTGACAACCAAGTTTAATTTTAGTAAAGTTCGACCCTCCTTTTTTAAACACATTTTTAAACTGTGGTGTTGAACCTTCTCCTAATACTGTAATTTCGTAAAGGCACGGTTACTTGCAACTCAAGTTGTGAAGGAACACTTCGTGCAGTTTTCCGGTGTGTCCAGGTATAATAAATCCTCTCTCATACAAAGCAGCAATGATTAATAAAAGCAAATATATTCAAAGCATATAGCAAATATATTCGGTAATGCAAAACGTGTAAAGAACATCAGGCATGATAAAAAGCAAGTAGCACATATTTCTGCGAATAGGCAAAGAACTCCAACTCTCCGGAAAACGCCATCTATTACGTTCTTCATGTTTACTGAACCAAAATAATGGAAATGGTACTAGAAGAAGAGAGAATCGAAACGCATTAGATGAACAGAAAAAAAATTAACCTTGGAATTACAAAGTCGCATCATAATATTTTGACAGCACCCTGTATCGCCGTGTACCATCCCAGGTGCGTCACATAGTGCATGAAAGGAATGATCATCGGACACCGCGCTAAGAGTGGAAGCATCTCAGAAACAACAGACTTCTTGAGCTGTTCGCGAGCTGTTAGAGTAAAGGTGTACCACGAATGGTCTTCTGCCACGCCGAGTACCACACAGCGTCATAACTGAGAGCACCAAAGAACATCGACCCCAGCGGAGGACGTCGCCTACGTCGAACAGTAAACTGGAATCGACGAGAAACATTGCAGGAACTGCTAACGCAAATGAACGCTGGGGCACCCAGATAGTGTCCCGGATAACAGTAGAACGAATCCTGTAACGCATGATTCTCAGGAGTCTACGCCACGTCAAGGCGCCATGTTAACCCGTACGCATCGGCAACGATGCCAGCAGTTCGCCAGGGACGACCACCATTAGAAATTGTAAGAGTCGAAAAATGTTGCTTTGTCCAAAGAATTGAGGTTTCTACTCCACACAAGTGATGGGCTGTGGTGGATACGGCGCCGGACACACGCGTATTAACACCCGGAGAAGCTTATCCGTCAATCAGAGGCCGGTGGTAGCAGTGCGCAGGTCAAGGGGAGGTTTTTCTGCTATAACGTAGGATTGGTACCACTGGATGAGTCCCTGAATCCCAATGGCTACCTGTCCATCCTCGCTAACCACATGCATCCCTTCCTGTTGACCGTTTACGCTGGTGTTGATGGCTTCTACGAAAAGGACCTTGCGCCCTGCCATGTCGCTAAAGGAATGCGTGACTGGTTGCACGAACACGACAACAATGTCTCCGTTTTCCCTTGGCCGGCGAAATCGCCCGACCTCAATCCCATAAAGCACTTGTGTGACTACATGGGTCGACACTTCAGGTTTGTTCCAGCTGGCGTCAGTTCGTGAGGGACAATGCGGCAGCTCCGGTAGACAATGCCGAGATCCCGAACGTGAAGAACTACGGTGGTCAGTAATATTCCCTGCCCGCCTGATAATCTCCGAGTACTTGTTGTCGGATTTGCCTTTACGGCCTGACGCACAGCATCCGAATCCTCGGTAAGCGGCCTACCTGACCTTGGCTGATCGTTGAAGTTTCTGTCACCTGAGCGAAATTTCTTGAACCATCAATTTGCGGTGCTGTGGTCCACGGAACCTTCCCCTTTCGCATGACAAATGTTTCGTGTTGCTTGAGCAGCGCTGTGGTCGAGTTCGAAGTCGTAAAGCAAAAGTTCCCTAATTATCCGTTTGTGGCTGTTCATCTTTTACGCATCCCAACCACAGACAGAACGATGACATGCAATGCTATTCACAGCGACGTACCAATTCATATCCCTTTCGATTGACTGCAGTGTGTGACTTGAACAAGGTTTGGCATGCTGCAGCACATGAGTTTATGCAAATATTGCAAAATTGTCGATTCACCATCTGTATAAAGGCTAATAGTAATAACACAGAATGTTCTTTCCCTCAGTCTGTCAAATTAAATAAAAAAAGTTTACGTTCATATGCTTGGCTGATCAGAAACATTATCTTTTCTGGTCTGAACAATAGCGTCCTCATTTAGTTTCCTGTAGCTCCAGTAGAACACCGTTACCTCGTACAGGGAGCGCGATGTGCAGGTTACACAGCAATATAGATCGACCTCAATAACTGCTCTTCGTAATTCAGATGAGATGGAATTGATAATTCAAACGACATTTTTAATTGTGACTCAAAATTTTGTAGTAAATACAAATCATAACACTTTGTGAGCAGTGCACGCCTAGCATATATGAAAAGAATGACATCTCCATAGTATCTGAGATATTTATAAAACCATTAAGATCTCGATTATAATTAAAACAACAAAAGGCAGCTTCATATCGACTTCAGAACAAATATATTCCATTTTATTAATTTTCATATCAAGGCCATTATCATTTTCTTGTGAGAGTTGTATCAATGCAACACCATAATTATCCTAACATTATTATTTCCGTGAATTTTGGAACTTCTGTTCTTACTAAATTTAAATTAATACAGGGTGTCCCGTAAATTCGTAGACATTTCAATGATTCATAAAAATCTGAAAAAATTACGGATTGAATGTTTATGCATCACAAGGAGGGGAATTTCTTTTTGATGGGGAAAAAGTTGTGTTCAAATTTTAACCGATTGAGGGCGAGCGCAGTGATGCCAGAATGACATTGAAAACTATATATTCGTCAGCAGGAAACCCATTAAATATCAAAAGAGTAATTGTTCAGTGTGTCCGTTGCCACAAGAAAATACATTTCGCAAACTGAAGAGAATGCCACCAACAGAAGTGTGAAGCATATATGGCTGCATGCAAGCGACTTCGTGGAGACTGACGTCTTTCAAATATGCTAGGGAAGATCGTATGCTGAAGTACACGTGGACTTTGAACAGCCTTCCACAACCAAACCTCCACTTTTGTCAAATCGAGAGACCTTGGGGTCCATAACATTTTGTAATAACGGCTGATTTGTTGTTCCTGACCAAATGTGCTGAAGAGAAAATGCTTCACGGAAGGTGCGACATATGATGGCGTTCTTCCTGGATGAAAGTGACTGTGTGAAGGACATTTTGTTCCCGCAAGCAAGGAACTTCGTTTTCGCATAGCAGTTGAAAGCGTCACTGTTCATTTACTGATTATATCTTTCAGCCCCTAGTTGCCCTTTGTTCTTCAAGGAAAAAAGAACCGACATAGACGGATGCAGTAAAACCACACCAAACAGTGAGGTTTTACTGTCTTACAAAAATCAATTCAGCGAGATGTTAGTATGTAAATTTAGGCATTAAGAGATATAAAGTATGGTCTAAAAATATCTCTTACGTTGCATGAAATTTTACAAATGCATTGAACTCATATAGTGAGTTAAACTTCAAAAAAACAAAAAACAAAGAAAAAAAAACACTTATCATAACCAAAGCCGTTTGTTTTCTTTCACAACTTGACAGAAAGGTGATATATGTGTGGTCGGAAACAAAATATACAAATGACATTGTCTCACACCCATTGTTTTAAAAGTCTAAACCATATAACCAATGAGATATACTACACAGTATTTAAATGTTTGCAAGTTGCTCTTCAATTCTGAAATAGGGTTACATGACATTTGCTGCCACCTTTAGTCATAATGACAACTCAGTCGACATTATGACGATTGAAATTGTTGGTTTATATAGAATAAAGCGCAGCAACAGCGCGTCCTTCGGCCCCATACAAAAGGTTTTTAAGCACATGAAAATAGTCGTATTAAAAAATATTACCACATACCTAAATATGAGATTAACCACCCTTGGCCCGGATAACAGCGGCAAGACGCCGTGGCATGAACGCAAAGAGGCCCTGGAAAGTGTCCCGAGGCACACGTGCCCATTCGGATTGTAGCAGATCACGAAGGTGTGGAAGATAACGTGGCTCGATGTCGGCTCGTCAAACCTGTCAAACCAAATAGTCCCAGAAGTGCTCTACAAGACTGAAGTCGGGCGATTCGCCAGCCAAGGGATAACGCAGACATTGCTGTGGCGTTTCTGGAAACAGTCAAGGATAACCTTAAAAAAGTGGTAGGAAGCATTGTTTTGTTGTTAGACGCCATCACCACCAGAAGATACATCCATGAGGAAGGTATGTATGTTGTCAGCGAGGATGGACAGGTAGCCATGAAGCGACATTCATTGACCCAAGATCATACCAGGAAAACATCTCCAAGACATGAACACTGCTACCGCCGACCTGTACGTGACCGATAATCGTGTCCGAGTATTGTCTTTCCTGTTTCTGGCGCCGTATCCACCACAGCTTATCACTTCTGTGGAGTAGAAACCTCGATTCGTTTAGGAAGGCAACCTTTTTTCACTTTTCTCCTGCCCAATGACGGTAGTCCAATCGTAACTGCAGGCATCGTTGCCGATGGACCTGGGTTAACATGGGCGCCTAGACGGAACGTTCACTTTGGAGACCCATGCGTAACAGGCTTTGCTCTACTGTAATCGGGGACAAGAACCTGAGTTAAACGATATATTTGCGCTGTCAATTGCTTCACTGGTGGATGGCGATTGCCCTTTACCAGTCTAAGGAGACGATTTTCTCCTCTGGGGTTGATGGCCTTTGGGCTCCACAGTTTTGGCGTCGGGAAGTACTAGATGTGCCATCGGTCGATTCTTGCTTTCCCTACAGCACCTCGCGAACAGCCAACGAAGTCTTCTGTTTCTGAGATGCTTTCACTTTTGGCGGGGTAGCCGGTGACCATTTCTTTTTGAACTTCAGTAAAATCACTTTCTCTGCCCTTTGTGCTCACGTAACGCACTATGGCTCATATTTCCTGGCCGGCCGCTTATATCTCCAATATATAATCGGTACATACCAAACGATGACGTTCATTGCCAAGACATGCTATTGAAATTTCCACTTTATTTCACTTCCAATTAACGTTTCTCCTTTTAAAGCAGTAAAAACATTCTAGTAGGGTGCATTTCTCATAAGATATAGCTCAGAAAATTGAAAAAATGATATTTTCAGATAAATCATGTTTATCTTATAGATCACATAAAAATAAATAGTATTCTGCATTGCGTTTCAAGAAAGATCGATATGCTTGCCCATTTAACTTTTATTTCCGTAAGTAGATTTATGTATTTGTTTTTCAGTGTATGTAAGAATCATTAAGTAATATAATTTTTGTGCACCTGACCTTTCTTTTATACACCAATGTTTCTGAGAAACGGATTAGAGAAGCAAGCATTTTAAACTGTAATTCGCCACCAAATGTAGTCCCACAGAATTCCGCAACGGCTCGAAGATTCTTATAAAAATTCACATTTTTGCCTTGAAAATTATTCCGAAATCGAAATATTTCCTTTCTCCTTTTATTCTGAACTAAAGGATCACTTCCAAGACAGCGTAGCCTATTTTTAATTTTAAATTTCATTTTTCTGATCTCAAAGCATGACATAATTTTAATGTTAAAAACGTGTATCGAATTTCATCTTCCAAGTGCTACATACTTTTAGTTTAATTTCTGTAAAATAATATAAACTGACGGAAAAAAAGAATCCCAACACCAAGAAGGAGTTGTGTTAGATAAACGACAGTTGGTAGGCGGTTAAATTACATCTGTAAGATGACGTCTATGAACATTTCGCGCTCAGCGCATACGTGTGGCGCTAGTAGCGCCCTTCGGAACTTGCAAAGCAGGTTTGCTGTAAATACGCGCTGTAACGTTCAAGAGCGTTACCTAGCGTTGAGATTCGACGTAGTGTGTTGATGTTAGTCAAGAATGCCTTTAAGAAGACGAAAAAGTTATTATCAACATCTCAAAGGGTTTGAACGAGGTCGTGTAATAGGGCTACGAGAAGGTGGATTTTCTTTCCGCAATATTGCACAACGACTTGGCAGGAATGTAGCCACTACGGCAGCAATTCGAGCTGCAGTTGTCACCACAGTGACACAACGAACTGTTACATATCGGTTACTTGAAGGACAGCTCCGAGCCAAACGCCCTGTAGCGTGCATTCCACTTACTCTAAACCACTGCCGTTTGTGACGTCAGTGGTGTCAAGTTAGAGTTTATTGTAGGACGGAGTGGAGATTTGTTTTGTTGTCTGATGAAAGCCGATTCTGCCTGGGTGCCAGTGATGGCCGTGTGTTGGTTAGAAACAGGCCAGGTGAGCGCCTGCAACCAACCTGTCTGCGGCCGAGACACACTGGACCTACACCTGGAGTTATGGTCTGGGGAGCAATTTCCTATGACAGCAGGAGCACTCTCGCGGTTATCCCACGCACCCTGACGGCACAGTTGTACGTCGGTCTTGTAATTCAACCTGTTGTGCTGCCATTCATTAACAGCATTCCAGGGGGTATTTTCCAACAGGATAACGCTCGCCCGCATACGGCTGTTTTAACCCAATATGCTCTACAGCGTGTCGACATGTTGCCGTGGCCTGCTAGATCACTAGATCTTTCTCCAATCGAGCACGTATTGGACATCATTGGACGATAACTCCAGCGTCACCCCCAACCAGCATTAGCCGTCCCTGTATGGACAGACCAAGTGCGACAGGCGTGGAACTCCATCCCACAAACTGACATCCAGCACCTGTCCGACACAAGGCATGAACGTTTGCGTGCTTGCATTCAACATTCTTGCGATTACACCGGTTATTAATGTACCAGCATTCCACATTTAAAATGGCTCTTCTCGCGCTTAGATTAAGCAGTGATCTTGAAACCTTAATCGATTAAATATGTTACCTATGCAAATGTATTGCCGCCATTTCATTCCTCTACAACTATTTTTTCGTGGTGTTGGGATTTTGTTCCGTCAGTGTATATTAAGACCTGTTTTCAAAACGTAATGTTTTTTTCAAGATGTTTAAACCTAATGGAACACATTTTAATAGGTTCAAATTCAACAAGTGTTTAAGGTGGATTCGTGAGGTTGCTTAACGATTTGTTCTTAGGAAATGTTTTTTTTAAAAGCTGCCCTTGGCTCTGTTTGGATGTTTAATCTAATGGTTGGCCCGAGCCTGGAACGTATGCAAAAAACTGGGAACTAAGAATTCATTCCAATGTAAACCCTCTTACTCTAAGTTTTGCAAAAGGCCTGCAAATTGAAGGATATCTATTTTGGAAAACCAATATATTTGACCAATAATAAATGTAAATTATTTTATTGATATTAATGTATGAGCTAAGACATATAACATGCATCTTGACTCTAAAATCTCCTTTAAGGGGGTAAATTCCAAAACTTAGTATATGCTGACCTTTTGCTCTCTGCTGGATGGATTCATCTGGGCTTAATTCTCAGAGCTTAGAACCGTCACAGACAACGCTGAAACAATTCGAAAATTTTGGATGCTTTGGTACCAT
The DNA here is from genome assembly GCA_039090855.1 of Macrothele yani. Classification (NCBI taxonomy): domain Eukaryota; kingdom Metazoa; phylum Arthropoda; class Arachnida; order Araneae; family Macrothelidae; genus Macrothele; species Macrothele yani. Next base: position 96,887,295 of record CM077033.1, on the reverse strand, counting down.
CAATTCCATCACGTGAAAGTCCGTGATAGCTCACGTAATATGGGAACTATATTACATGTTCCTCCAGTATTTATTCAGAATATTTCCCCGGGCATTGGTTTTTAACGTGAAGAGCGTTATTTGTGAATAAGTAGAAACACCTCCTCTGTCTCGAAACGGCGGATAAAAAATTCATTTCCCGTCCTTCATTGGAAAGTTTTATGAGATTCAGACTTGTCCGTCTGTCTGGACATTTTACAATTTGAGTCTCGTTCAGAAGAAATATCTCCGATTTAATAATCAGAGCGCAGAATATCTTTTTGTGGATGATTGAAGGTAATGTGTACATTATCAAGCAGTTTCCTACCGTTCAGCCATCCGTCTGTCCGAATGTTGAAACATGAATTGAGTATTAGAAATTGATATGTATTTGTAGGAAATGGACTGACAGAGGAAAACCTTAAAAATAGACGACAATTTATGAAAGTAACGATAATAAACTTTGTAAAATAACATGTAATAGCGTCAAAGGCGCAGTATAGAAACTATTTTATAGCTCACAGATAAAAGCGTTTGTCAAAATATTAAGCAACGAGCCAAGAAATCTGTGGTATAACAGTTAAAAATTCCTGACGTTTCTTAAAACCAAGGAAAATCAGTAGATTCCAGTGATTTACGAAACTCTATCAGTAGATCGGTGGACATTAATTGAAAGCAGTAGATCCACTGACAATTCAATAAAATGGCGACAGTGTTGTGGAAGAACTTATGCCCTTCAAATCTGGATGGAGCAATATGAAATGCACAGACGCTACAATGTACTGTATGTGCATTCCTCATTGCTATTCGTTCAATATTTCCCTTTTCTTGTTGAATTTTGAGCGATTGTTTGTTTGGAAATCTAGCTTTCTACCACTCACGTCGTCTGCCGATATGCTTTTTTAAACACATGTCTAAGAGATTTTCCTGCGCCAAATAATTTCCATTCTTTTTTTAAACCGAATGGTTTCTGGATAACACAAATGTAGTTGATTTACGGATAACTGCATTAACCAAACGAACCCTTATGATCTTCTACAGTTAAATGCTAGTCATAACAGCGCATTCGCATTTTTACTGAGAGAGCCACCGTTTTATCGTAAATTATCTTACTTGCATAAATTATATTCGCCGTATTGTAAAATGGTCACTTATAACAATGCACACCCTACATCGCTAATTTAAAGGACGATGTTACCTGAACATAACAGCTGCTAGAAATTATTTTAAAGTACACATTTAGAATTTCCTAAAAATACGGATTCTTTATTTTACGGATGTTTTACAAGCTCAGAAAAATCTGCACCAGCTGTTCTTAACCTAAGGTCCACGGATCACCCACGGTACCGCGATGTCCTCACAGGGGGACTGCGAAGGCTTGAATGTTTTGTAGTTGAAATAGAAAGAGGGAATTAATGAAAGGAGATAAATATAGAACGAATTCTTAATTTCCCTCCCTCGCTTCTTTGTGTAAAGTTTGGTATTTCTAACCTACCGCCTCCATTAAAAATAAACAAGAGCAAAAATCTCTTATGCAAATAACTATTTGACAGCAGGACATGTGCCGTAATTTTCGGCACACAATCCGCGGATTATCTGTTGTTTAAAGTTGATATTTTATCTGCTGCGGATCATAGGAATGTGCGTATAATGCCGCTTTTTGTTATAAGTTATATGTTGACTTTTTTTATCCAGCGTTAACCTTCTGAGGATGATACGGCGAATTTAATTTTTGATGCTGAACTTTTTCCTTCTGCTGTTTATACGCCGTAAATTACGGTACCCGAGCTGTTGATATTTCTGCACACGGTGAGAATATGCAAGTGAATGGCGCTGAATGGCTAAGAGAAACCACGTGGTATTCCTTGGTACTATGCATACAGTCAGAAATCGCGGAAAAAGAGAGTAGGAATCAGTGTTAGTGAGTGTTCGGACGGATTTCGTTGTCTTGTTTCTTCTTCGATTTTTGCCAATAAAATCGTCTGGTTTTTGTCAGGTGAAGTGAATTTTCAATATTATCGTAGTGATTTTTCTAACAATACAATTTGACTGAACCTCAGGATGGATCGCTGGCTGAATTTGAAATGTAAAAGAACTGATGACGTTAATTACGGTGCATCCTGTTCAAAGCAAAATGAAGCTTCTTCCAGTGGTTTAACCCTTTAAGAGGCCGATGTACCTGAACCAAAAGTTTCCCGAATTCCCCTGCGCTCCTCAAACAGAAATGTTTTAATAGTGACCAGGCTTCGGGAAAGCTACGGCAAAACAATTCCTTTCCCTCTTTCATCTCAGAAATATCGACAATAAATCTATTGCTGGTTGTAAGTACTCTCTTGCAGTCCTTAGTGTTACAGTATGTAGTCTGATTCCCTTATAGTCCTTTATTTTCTGTTCCATCACAAAAGGAACGATTGGGGAGGAGTAATCCCTTGGACATGAGCATCATGCCACAAGGTAGAAAGAACTTACTCAAACATCTTTGCTCTTCTTTGTTAGGTTCGTCAGCCCTTTTTATAGCATTCTTAACGGAAAAGACAATCAGACGGGAAGGGTTAATGCCAATCAGACCCCTAAATGACCACTCAGATTGACAAACCTAAAGTAAAAGCGACGCTTTCAGATGTGCAATTTCACTCGTTTCTATCGCGTTCGGCTCACTTCTTAAACAGCGATATATTGGTTCCAACTGATTTCAGCCTAATTTGTTCACCCCGAGTTAATTCGTTCCAGCCGTTTAAAGGGTTATAAAATGCCGCGGTTATAGCAAGTATATCTGTTGGTTGGCTTTACGTGTACAGGTCTCGAAGACTATCAACTACGACAATGTGTGTTGTGTTATGATATATTGTCAAACGAAGCCAAGAAACTGTCAAACTTAAGACGGCATTTCGATACTAAACATAACGAACAAAAGTCATTCCTTACTGCTTGAGAAACAGAAAAATGGAATAATGGCAAATGATGAAATTTAAAAAAGTAACAGCAGTAAAGGATAATACGGGTAGAAAAAAAACTATGAAGGACAAACTTAATCAAACGAGAGAGGAAAATGTCAAGGTTATTAGATATCTCTTTACGTTGTCCCATTTGGAATACGAGCTGCTATTGGCTGGCGAAATGACGTTAAACTGGAAGCAAAACAGCGAGAGGGGATAGCCATCGCTGCTACCGGTTACACGTTAGCAAGGAATGTAAATAACAAACGCGATAGAAAATGTTTTTCAAATAATAGTAATTTCAAACTTCAGAGATTAACATATTTATCAGTTATCTGTTATTTCCTCTTTCATGAATTAATTAATTTCGAAAATAAAATAAATTAACAGATTTTGTATAAAGAAATATAACGTCATTGCTGTAATCAAACATACTGTTGAACTTTGTAGTTCAGTAGTTCGCAGGAAGTTATATTTACAAAAAGTTATTGTCAGTGCAAAAGTAAATTCTTAAAAATTCAAGCTATTTAAAGTCTAGCCTTCGGATTATCAGCCCATCAATTAGTCCTGTTAACGGGCTAAACAAACAAGAAGTAAATATGTTATTTATCATTCAGCAATTCCTTTTTTTGCTAACTAAATCTCATTGTTGTTTACATAATTTCCCTTAGTAGCCTTCAAATACAAACAAAAATTCGCACGAAATGTTCGTTTTTCAATTTATTTTAATAGGTGTTATTAAAGCACAGAACGCTATCAAAAATTACATAACACTATTGCAATGGCAAGCATAATTTAAATGAAAACAAAAATAAAACGTATAGTGTGCCACGGTCCATCCCTTTAAAGAAGTTTTAGGATTTAACAGATATAGCCCGCAGTGTAATTGCTTTACATATGTCATCCTTACCCCAGTGTATTTTTTTTGTCATAGAGCAAACAACGAATCTGGTTTTCTGTAAATATTTTACGTAAGACTTTACTCACGTCACCTGCCACTTGTGAACCTGAGGTTTTCAGACATTCACGCTAATCCCTTTGACTAGATGCAAGTTTCTTATTAAGACACTTATTTTGAATTCTTCATTAGGTGCACTCAACACTTAATCTTTTATTTCTTATTTCCAATTACCTTATCTTCGTCATCAGAAGTTAAACATCAGCTAAAGATGATGACATAATTAATATCAGTTGATAGAGATTTATATATATTTTTTCTTTGGAGATACATTGCGAAATATTTCCAATGCTCGTTTTCTTACTTCACGTCCATGTAAACTACTTGCTTTAGGACTAACATTCAGAACGCTAGGAATAGAGGATGACGATTCTTGAATATTAGCAGTTGTAATATGCTTATGGCCAATTTGACCTAAGAGATTGACGATAGGTACAGCATCTGCTTTCAATTTCTTTCTGCCAGGTAATCCAAGTAATTCTGATTTTAAGTCACGAACATAACTGTCAACAGTAAAATCTTCCGAGCAAATTCTTGCATTTTTAACTTTAAAATTATCCTTTCGTTTACATTTAAGTACCCACAGTGTTTCCAAATCAGGATATGCAGGAAAATAATAATAAATAATATCCGCACCTTGAGTCTTCCTACTGTAGGATAAATATCCTGCTATTGCACATCCAGGCACATTGTGCTACACTGGTATAAGATAATAATATGCACAACTGATGTTGAGAAATAGCTAGTTATGAAGTACATTTACCAATTATGACGAAAAGAAATGAATTGCAAAATATCAACTGGCCAATTCACCGAAGAGAAACGCTTTACTAAGCATGTGAACGATTTTTAACCCGCCAAGATCAATTAGTAATTATGAAATATATTTACAAATTATGAAGGCAGGGTAAATGCCAAACATCCACACAGGTATATTAACCAAAGTGAAATACTTTTTCATCTAATAACCTTGGCTTTTTCTAAGAGTCTGAACGAGTTTGAGTTTGCACTCCCAAGTCAAAGATTCTGTGCGGCGTCGTTATCGGAAAGGTTATCTGGTGTCGTGTTTGGCGGCGTTGCCTCCCAGTGTCAAATCATGAGCAAATCCCAGAAAACGGAGACTGCAACTGCACATTGAAATGCACCCCCTACCGTGGGTGGCAGTATTTCTGAAACAGCACAGTTTGTGAACTGTTCGCGTGCTGCTGTGTCTTAGGGTATCGTGATTGGAAAAATGGCACAACTGCGGATAAGCGACGTGCAAACTGCCGAGCACTACGCGCCAGTGATGTGAGAGCTGGACGTCGGCTTCGAAGGGGCGTGAGGGCTGATAAACACGCCACAATTGAGCAACTCACTGGCCGAATGAATCATGGAGCTATCGGAAGTGTGTTTAAAACGACAGTCATGAGATCCAATACAGACGGATGGTCACTGCACCTATGCTACGAAGGTGCAGCAGCATTAGAAAAGGCTTACATTTGCACGGCAGTATCCAAATTGGACCTCCGCTGATACGCAAAGGATTGCCTTCTCCGATGAGTCAGTTTTTGTGGCATTCCCTTGGTCGACTGATACCTGTGGGAGGCACTATGGACCGAATTTGTTATAAATCCATCCTTGCAGACCACGCACACTCATACATGCTGATTGTCTTCCCTGGGGCGGTTGGGATCTTCCAGAACGACAGTGGGACGTGTCACAATGCTGGAAATGCCCGAGAGTGGGTGGAAGAGCACACCAAAGACTTCAAAGTACTTCCCTGGACCCCTACATCATTTCACTTACACCCAATTGAACATCAATGGGATCACGTCCATCTCGTTGTTCGCTCTATGTATCCTCAGCAGCTGTCAGATGCACTGCTCTCAGCATGGTTCCACATACCTAAGAACACATTCCAACACCTAATTGAATCATTCCCAGCCCATCTAAATGCTGTCCGTGTTCGTGCTGCACAGGGCAGTTAATCTGGATATTAGCTGGTATTCACAATAATGTAACTCCCCCGTGTATATGGTTACAACATTTAGTTTATTGCCGGAAAAGGTGTAATCACAGTGGAAATCGTACTGCTGAAATAACGTGAAGTCTTGTTCCACACAGTTCGATTGTGCCTTGCAAATACACTGCTGAACAATTGCTAAGGTCGGATCATAAACGGCTATATAGCGCATAAAAAATAAGTGTGGTTGGATGCCAAGTGAAATAAAATAATGTCAGAATTCCAGGACATTACAAGAAAGACAATTTATTGTGCTTTGAAATCCAGAAGGCTTTGGAACGAGTTCAAGCTACAAACAGGCCATTTTGTGCAGAATACGTAAACGTGAAAAAAATGGAATTACCGTCAGCACGAGTTCCGGCGTAAGATGTCAATACGGGATATGGCCACCATGGAGGGCGATGCAAGATTTCACACTTCGTGTCATGCTTTGCACAACATTATCAAGCAGCTGTTGGGGTAATTTATCCCATTCCTCTGTCAGTGCACGGATGAGGGTGTCCTTGTTTATTGGAGGGCATTGGCGACCAGCAAGACTCCTCCCCAAAGCATCCTACACATTTTCAATGGGATTCAAATCTGGAGAACGTGCTGGCCATACGAGGCGTTAAATATCCTCGCACTCAATACACTCCTGGACAGCGACTGTTCGATAACATGTTGCTTTGTCGTCCATGAAAATGAATCTATCTCCGACAGCACCACGGAACATGCCAACATGAGGTAGCAGAATATCATTAATGTATCGTTTGCCAGTCATAGTCCCAGTTGGAAGCACATAGAGGGACGTACGGCCATTGATCATGATACCAGCCCATACCATGACACTACATGTCGGATATCGGTCCCTTTCCTGTATGTTTGCTGGACAATAACAGTACCAGTATCACGCCAGATCAGTTGTCGTCGACAATCAGACGATAGACTGTATCTATTCTCATGTGAGAAGAGGACAGCAGACCAGTCGTTATCAGTCCAATTGCGATGATGATTGCACCATTGCAAACGGGCGGTACGGTGACGTCTGGACAATGGGATGCACACAACAAGACAGCGGGCGTATACTCCTCCTTAATGCAAACGTCAGGCGACAGTTATTCGGGAGATCCGCTTGCCAGTAGCAGCCATAAACTGATTTGCTACCTCACTAGTTATGCTGCGCCGGTGTCTTTTTGTTTATAGCACTATGTACTGATCTTCTGCAGGTGTCTTACTGCGAACACGACCTCCCCCGTTACGTTTGCTACACTCTCCATTTGTTTGAAATGATTTCCAATGCCTTCAAACAACACTGTAGCTGACGTTGAACTCCCTGGCAACATCTGTTATTTTTCTCCCTTCTTCAATCTTGCCAATAACACGGCGACGCGTAAAATCATCTAGGTGATGTCGGGAAGACATACTGAAAATTGCAGGTTCGTCAATTGATTCTTTCCCTTTCAAGTTTGCGTTTGAACAACAACGGTCAATACGCGTCAAATCCTTTATATCTCTTATCAGCGCTCTGACGTCACGAACAAGTTCGGCAATCCAAAATGTGCATACGCAAAACACGACTTACTGTATCCCGCACTTATGCTAATTTTCACATTTTCCTGCCTTCCATTTTATGGTTGCTATCGTTGCAGTGTAATAAAAGACATGTTCCTTGCAATCGAAACAATGGGGTGTGAGATACTGAAAGGTGGGCGCCCGGTCCTTTTGACGGTACGAAGCTTGGCCGAAGAAACTAAAGAACAGTAGTGGTCCCTTTGCGCTCCTCTCCCTAGGGAATAGACGCTTTTCATCCCCAATGCCAAACGATGACCGTAAGTTATCCGAAGAAATATATTTCGATTGACATCATTTGCTCTAAGATGTCTGACACAAATAACGCTCAAGGCAAACATTTAGTGAATTTCACATTTGTAACGTACCAGGAGATATGACGTACCTGCCAGCAGGACGCACACGACATAAAGGCAGATAGGAATCAGAATAAACGTCCGCGTAGCTCAATTGGTAGAGCGACTTATTCCGGAATGAGGGGATCCGGGTTCGAATACTGGCGTGGACAAAAATGACGGAGAAATTTACTTCGTTATAATGGCGCCCGAACAGGAACTCGAACCCTGGACCGTTAGGTTAAAAGCCAAAAGCTCTACCGACTGAGCTATGCGGACGTTTATTCTGATTCCTATCTGCCTTTATGTCGTGTGCGTCCTGCTGGCAGGTACGTCACATCTCCTGGTACGTTACAATCTATTTGCAAGTAATCCTTTATCCCAAAGAAAAAGCATAACAGCTCGCTTCTCCTCGGTTGTACATTCCCCGAGCACCGTCGCCATTTCAATTTTTAGCTAGGCATGAGCATGCGATACGTATCGTCTGCTTCATTGAACTATGAGTAAGTAAGGTTCTAATGCCATTTTTGGAAAATAATAACCACCGCTATCAGCTATCCATGACAGTTTGTGTTTCATTACCAAAATTTCTCGTATAAGGCTCAGGGAAAATACACAAAAGTATTTATGGTTACAATAAATGATGTTTAGTTTTTGAAGTTTCTGTATTTTATACATACGTTGCCTTGTTTAGTTCATTATTTCATTAGAGACGTAGAAGCGTTATTCAAATAAATATGTTGTGCGTTACTCACAATCCAAAAATTTCGTGCTACCTGGTTTCTCGATAATGCAATTTCAATTGAATCAAATTCAGATGCCGCCCCTGTGGTGCAGTGGTGTAAGTGCTGGCTTATGACCATTCGTCCCAGAAGGATCCGGGTTCGGATTCCAGTTAGGCATGGATGTACTGTTTGCCAAGTTGCTCACGGTGGTCGTTAAACCTTCAATAAAAAAAGTGCAGATTTGCACAATAAAAATTTGCGCAATAAAAATTTCACAATAAACAGTGCAAGTATTTACGTTCTTTTTTTATACGTACGAAAGCCGTTGTTTTGCAGGTTGTCTGGTTGGCCAAGGAAAAACACACAACTCAGGCTACACACGCTTGATTAATAATGCGGCATTTACTACGAACTACAGTTTGCTTGTTCATCGTGTCACGTTTCTTGCCGTATACAAATGTAACATACCTAGTATATATGTATGTATTGAAAATGGCTATCGTGAGATTAAGCAGACAGGTGAAACAGAAGATATTACTTTCAATAAATAAACAAATGAAAAAGAAGAAACTATGTGCACCTTAAAGTCCAAGAAACGGGTTTGATATAAGAAAGTTATCAAAGAGTAATGCTCAGTCAAGAGTTCATTCAAAGTTTCCTGGGAAGCTCATTGAACACTGAACTGCCGATCTTAAGTAAAGATATAGAAGCAGAACGTTTAGCGAAATACATGTGGGAAACGCGGCACAACAACAGGAGCTCAGCGCAGTACGCACAGCCATTTCTTTTTTGAATTATGTCACGTAGGACAGCGTTTTCCCAGACTAAATTTCCTGCAAAAATAGGTATGACCACATTATCTCTTGTGCTGTAGATACAAACAAATTGCACACGATATTTGTTTTTTTAAATGTTGCAAAAGCAGTGTTGAGAAATGAAAATATTGTAAGTCCTGCAGAATCATGAGTTTTTACAATTAGAACTAGATATAACGCGACAAGTAAATACGAGGCATGTTTAATAAGAAATGACTCCGCGAAAATCGTCCCTAGAAATAAATGTATACGGCATGATATTTCACATGGAGTTTGTCGGATTTCCACATCTCATGAATACCTTTCTCGGTATGCACTTTCAATAAGTAAATTTTGAAAGTTAGATCCTTCTGAATCGCATAATGTTTCATATAGTATCTGATACCGGTCGATATGTGTATAAATTCCAACATCAAAACCCTTAGAGAACAGCAAAATGGTTGCAAATGTGTGTGTGTGTGTGTGTTTAGTTGATATTGAAAAGTTTTATATCACTTCAATACGATTCTTAGAGCGATATCCTGGGTACGTATATAAAACTTGTATATTTTACATACAACGGAAGAAAACTTAAAGTAGCCTATAGAACGAGTGTAATAATAATTGTGTATATTCACCTGAGCTGCAGTAAAAAACTCTTAGAACATTTGTCCTTTGCATATGCTTTAATTTTGAACATGTGTTTGAAACGAGGCTTAAATAAAATTAAAGAATGATTTCAAAGAGCATATTCTTGATAAATGCTGCATGAAATTTATGGAAATAAGTTTTTAGTTTACTCTTCAAGTAAAGTGTTATAAAGAATTGATAAAACCATTGTGGAACACGAAAAGAGTTTCCCGATATTGGTTGTGAAGGCTTTTGGCCCTAAAATTATGAGGAAGAAATTATGTATACCGCCAAATTATCCATAGAGGAATTAGTCAAGTTTGTATGATACCAGAAAGCTAAACTGAAAAACTGGATTTCGTCTTCATATTATCGCATACGCAGATGTATGGATTACATATCAGTTGTTTTACTTATAATTTAAGAATTTAACCCTGCTGAACTTTGGTTCTAAATATCGCTATTTGTTGGTTTTAAAAACTGTGTTTCTCTCAATTTAGTATTTCATTTCTATCTTTATATTCCAGATTAAAAAGCCAAATATGCAACCTATTTTTTTCTTAATTTTCCTTAAGAGACAAAAACTAAAGCTAAAATCAGCATGTTTTTTGCCAAGCAGAAATATTGACTTGTAAAGATGGTTATTCCATATATGATTTAAACATCTCTATGTCAGAGAGGCTATTCATGGAGATTGTAACTCAGAAAAAAAAATGAATCTCTTGACAGAGTAAGGATTCCATGCAAAGCAAGATGCCTTAATTCTGTTATTAGCAACTGAGAACGAATAAGAGCACAAAAGGCATTGAATCATGACAAAGATAATAATTATCTCCCGTTTCAAAATTTATTGAATTTGTGCTGTCTTATGAGAATTAGTCAGTAAGCTTTTTTAACAATTGTGCAAAATTAGGCACACACGTACTAGTATACAAAACAAAATAATGTAAGCACCTCGGATGCCTTTAAATAAAGTTTCAGAAACTTTTTCCCTTCGGAAAAATACTCAGCAAAATCATAGAGAGCAAAAGCCGTTAGGCTAAATGGAGGATGTCATTAATGCTTTAAGTTTCAAAAGGCTATATAATGTACCTACGTTGGAGGATAATATTTGACGCTGAGAGCATTATTACAATTCGAAACCGTTGGCAATGACAAAATTCAAAAATTCGTTCTTGGCGAGTAATATGCGCACAGAATGGTAGCTACTGGGAAAATTTTTTCCACTAAATGAATTTAGTACATCTGAAACACGATTGCGCGAAATCTGAATAACCGGTATGTCATGTTTATATTGTTTTATATTGCATACGTGTAATCGAAAGGCGTAGGTCTAGTTGTCAGAGTAGTAAATCTTTGACAATGGTACAGCTGTTTCTGAAATCTTAAATAATCACCATTCATCCCATCAAACAAGGTCATGCATGTGGAAGAGAAAGTATTCAAGGCGTCTGGTATTTTTCAGGCCTGTAAGCTTTAAATTTTATTCTGGAAGTGCTGGCCAACCCACAGCTCACCTTCCCAGTGGCGCAATGGTATAAGCTCTGGCTTATGACCATTTGTCCGAGAAGGGTGCGCGTTTGAATCCCGGTGAGACATGGATATTGTGTTTGTCTAAAGGCACTGATTTAAACTTCCCTTGAACCAGTGGCCCCAATTTAAGGACGGGAGACTACTTACAAACCAATGAGTTGCTCATGCTCCTCGTTAAACATCCAATAACGAAACAGCCCATGAGTTGCTATCGATCGACATTCTGTAACACACAAACATCTCAAATGATTGGGGAAAAACCTGAAAGTTGTCCAAAATTCGCACGAGACGAGAGGCGGAAGTTCTCTCGGCTACATCGGAGCAAAGTACAAACAAAAAATCATCATGCACGGCCAGAGACCTTTTTAATTTTCAGCCTACAAATATTAGAAACCAGTGTGAGACTGTTTGCTGACATTTTGTTCTTAGCCGCTGCGCATCCGTAAAATGAGATTGGCTTTTATTTCTCAAATGACAACACTAGAAACGCCACGACAGTAATTATTTGCTACCTGTATAAAGCTTCTTTATTTGCTAGGGTAAGGTGGACACTTCCCTAATTCAGCCAACCTTCTGCAAATTGTTGAAAGGCCGTGAACTTCGAATGGCCATTATATCTGCTCATGTTTGTGAAACTGGAATGAGTGAACTTTGCAAATCCCGATTTTGAATGAGTAAAACTTAGATTGGAATTCGTTCGTTTTAGTGTTCCTTTTTGACAGATAATTCTACAGATGGAAGACGTCAGCTAAATAGCAAGAATGTAAATTCAGCCGACTGTATAGGCTGTAGGAAGATGTGTTATCCCAGTCTCTTTCAGTAGCGCACGTCCGCCATTGGGTGACGAAATGAATAGCACTTTTGTACAAAGTCTTAGAAATTTAAAGCTACATAGCATAAGGCTAAATTCACAATGTTTACAGGAACGTTTCCCTATTGAATTATATAACATGATCAAAATATCCAGATGCTCTTCTCAAGTGGTGGATTTGCTCATATAGTTCACAGACATGGCCAATGCAGATACAAAACGACGCAGGTGTCTAGGTATGCACCATGGAAAAGAATGAACAATTTAAACGGCAGAGTACAGTGACTTTCATGTATGGCCAGATTAGCAACAAATCAGTTTCAGAAATTTCTGCCATTAATCCTCCTCTCATAAGTCTTAGGGCGCCATGTGTCTCCTCTTGCTAGTAATTTAGGAAAAACTTGTCATAGTATGAAGCTTGAAATAACAGAAAAAATAATTTCTGCATATTGGTGATATTTCCGATGATGTGCCCACCCCCCTCCCCCAGTTGTAAATTCTAAAGTTGTTCAATCTAAAATGCATTTCATTCCATACGTTTGATATTAAATAACCGATTTATAAAAGCATTTTTCCCTTCGTTAATATTTGTACCGAATACCATTTTGGCGCAGCCTCTATTTACAGAAATATACAGTTTTCTTTCCGAGGAACCCTTATTTCAGTTCCGTTTAGCTCCATACAGATGCCTCTATAATTATGATTTGAAAAAAAAATTTCTTAAATGCTCTAAGTACGGTATAGAGATATATCGTCTTGATAAATACAAAATAGGCTGCAGATTTTATATACACAGCCAAGTCACATTATTGTGACTATCTCCTTCTTTTGAGGGCAACAGCGCGTAGCCAATGAAAGAAGGCACGTGTCGTGAGCTGGCTTGCAGGGTATGTAAGGTGTGCTGTAGGCAATCTCTAAACATATCATCCGTTGCTCTTCTGGATAAAACGAGCGATTTATCAGATTTACAAAAAGGAGTTATTATCGACTTTCAGGCCAAGGATGACTGTATTTCTGAATCAGCGCAGTTTGTGAACTGCTCACTTGCTGCTGTGGTGAAAGTGTACCCTAATTGGAGAAATGTCCCCTTTGCGAAAAGGCTACTTGGAAACTGGTGCTGAGCACCTCGTGCCATATATATGAGAGGTGAACGTCGGCTTCGAAAGTGCGTGAGGGCCGATCGACACGTTAGAGTCGAGCGCCTCATTGGCCGAATGAACCAGAAGGTTACCGGAAGTGTGTCTAAAACGGTAGTTCAGCGAACCCCTGTTTCGTTTCAGGCTCCTATAGAGACGGAGGTTCACTTCACCTACACTAGCGAAGGTGCATCGGCAGATAATGGTTATATTTGCATGGCAGTATTGGAATTGGACTCCGCTGTTTTACAAATAACTGCGTTCTCCGACGAGTCACGTTTCCTGCTTCATCGAAGGGATGGACGTTGGCGTATAAAGCCAGAAACATCTGGGAACAAACGCTCTTTAGCCATTGCTGGAAGGGCAAAAAATGGTGGGGGCAACGTTTAGGTCTGGGGAATGTTTTGTTGGGCATCTCTGGATCCACGCATACCTATAAAAGGCACTATGGACCGAATTCCTTTTGTATCCATCCTTTCAGACCACGTACACTAATACCTGATGATTGTCTACCTTGGGGCGGATGGACTGTTCAAGCACGCGACGTGTCACGCAGCTAGAAATATCCGAGAGTGGATGGAAGAGCACAATATAGATTTCAAATTACTTCCCTGGCTTCTAATTCTCTCGAGTTTAACTCAATTGAGAGTGTTTGGGCCCACCTTGATCGTGTTGTTCGCTGTATGAATACCCCACCACGCTCCCTCCAACAGCTGTTAGATGCACTGCTGTCAGCATGGCTCCACATGACTGTGAACATCTTCCAGCATATTATGGAGTCACTCCCAGCCCCTCTAGTTGCTATTCGACCTACAGACGGCGGTTTCTCTGGATATTTGCTGATGGTCACAATATTGTACCTCGACCGTGTGTATGGACCAGGTTGCATGAGTTCTACCTAAGAATAAACTACTATTTAAATTGACTTTAGGGTTGTGCGAAGTCTTAGTTCTCCACACGTTTCTGTTTGTAACGTGTTTTTTACGCTTTCCAACCGTAGGTTGAAGAAGCGTATATGCTCCAGCTTTGTCCGTCTGTCGGCACGATAACTGGCGGAAAATTGGGTCGATTTCGATGAAATTTTAGTATGTGGTAGGGGACCACCCAGGGACGAACCGTATTGAAAATGGGACAAATGGGGTCAAAGGTCACGACGTAGGAGCGGGATCATTCCATTACGCTTATGCGTCATAACTTGCGTAAATATGGTTCGATTTCAATGAAATGTTACTATGTGGTAGGCGACCGCCTGGGGACGAACCCTATAAAAATAGGTGAAGTGGGGTCAAAGGTCAGGACATAAAATCGGGATGCATTCCATTGCCCTTATGCGTCATAACGTGCGTAAAAATGGTTCGATTTCGATAAAATTTCAGTATGTAGTAGGGGACCACTGGGGACGAACCCTATTGAAAATGGATGAAATGTGGTCAAAGGTCAGGACATAGGATTGCGATCCATTCCATTGTCCTTACGCCATATTATTAAGGTGGACGTCAAGTAATTTTGCTTCCTATACTTCCAATGGAAAAACTTTTGTACACATTTCCTTCACAATTAATGTGTTCCCAAGGATGCGAATTTGAACATCGATTAAAATAACTTCATATTATAACTTGTAAAACTTAATATTTTCTAAAACATAACTATATTTATATTAAAAATCAATAACTTTTCCTTTGGTGGTGTTGAAACCAGAGAAAAGATAGCGCGACCTGTACTTTGATGACGTCAGTGGCCCTTGACGAAGCCGACAAGAGGGCAGTCACTAATATGCTTCCCTGCATTCTTTATTCGGTACTTTGCATTGTTTGAAGCTAGACTGGTTTGGGTGGTGTATTTGGTTATTGGTGTTCTTTCTATTATTTGTATTTCTCTTGTTCAAAATTTTGCTTTGTTCTGGCGTATATATATATATATTATATATATACAGAGAGAGAGAGAGAGAGAGAGAGGTGTAGCAACGACAAAGGATTATCGAACATAAATTTTGTGAAAGCAGAAACGTAAAAATATAAAATAAAATAAAATTGATACTGAAAAAACCAGGTTGCTTTCATCAGAAGAGCAACAACCCGGAAGAGTGGATTATCTGGTATCACTGAACGACTAGGAAAAACCAATAGTCGACTGATCCTGCTCCCGAAGTCACTAAATATAGATCAGTTAGAATGAGAACCATCCGAATGTAAAAAAACTGTAGAAAACCAAGAAGTGGTAACCCACCCGAAGACAGTTTTTAACATATGGTTTTCTGAATGTTTCTCATTCTAACTGCTCTGGATGTGTGCTTAATTTCTAAGCAGTGTACAATATACACTAAAAGATTTGTAAATTTACACATTTCGTAGCTTTGTTTCTTGTAACACCTGAAGTTATTGAAAGTTCATGAAATATATATATCGGCTCACAGATGAGTGAAAACATGACCAAAAATCTGTTTTTCGTCATGTTTTTCATTTATATCGCAAGAATTAGCTTAGCTGAAGCAGGTAGCTTTCCTCCCATAATTAGTCATTCTTTTTTTTTTTATTGTTAATTCAACTTTTTTGTGTTTGTTTTCGTTGATCTAAGTTGAATTTTGTTTAAATCTTGAAACGAAACAAGGCGTTTGCAAACCAATATCAAACAGGTGTTGATAAAATTCCTGAATTTTTGAAATTATGTGTAACGATATGTGTTACTTACCATGTTGAAACCTCTGCATTTCAGTTCAGCAAAGTTTGACTTATTGCTGTTTGTAATGAGTTTATAGCTGTTTTCATTGAACAGTTATTAAAATAAATATTAACTGTTAGCTTTCCATAAAAAAATTTACATTACTAAAATAGTATTTATGTACATGAACTCGTATTTTAGTTTAAATGGAGATGAATAATGTTCTCGTTTTTTTTTCACGCAATGTGTTGCTTGA
This sequence comes from Macrothele yani, assembly GCA_039090855.1. NCBI lineage: Eukaryota > Metazoa > Arthropoda > Arachnida > Araneae > Macrothelidae > Macrothele > Macrothele yani. The sequence continues at coordinate 96,870,952 of CM077033.1, read as the reverse complement.
ATAGAACGCGATAAATGTGTTTTCCACATAAAAGAAGAGATGAGCTTCGGTTTTCAGCTTTAATGGATTACTCCAGGTTGAGATTCGTAAGCACCGAATTTCCAGAAATGAATCGTTCCGACAGATCACCTTTACGATGTAAATAAAGTTACGTTTTCCTTTAAGTGTAAAAATTTGTTAAGTCTGGTTTTCTTCAAATACAGAAAATATATAAATAACTTCTCTTCCTGTTCGATAATATAAATTTTATTCCATTTGTTTTTAGTTTCTTATACGAAATCCGTATGTGTTTCTATTAAAACAGAATCTTCCTTTTTTGATGAATCCGCAGTCCGCTACATCTCCGATAAAAATTACGCAAGGGCGACAGTTATGCGCTTGAATATCATATTTTTGTAGCCCATGACTACTGTAATTTATATAAAGTTTGTTTAAACCATCACATAACAGCTTTGGTACTGCACAATGCAGTAAGAAAGTATTTAGTATGTAGGATAAAAATACAGTTTTTAAAATTTCTCTCGATCTCAGCTTTTAAACGAGCGGCTTACATGAAATTTTTTAAGCATTTTATACTAATTTTCAACGAGTGCTGAATATTGTCTAAACTATTACGTTAGTACAGATCAGTGTTTTTACGCGGAATCAATCTTTCACTGCGAATTCTTATTCTGTAACGGAAATACAATTATCGGAAGGTAAATGACGCGAAAAGGGAAATTAAGGAGCTATTGTTATTTTATTTTCAAGTGTACTAAATTGAGTAATTTTAATATCTTAGTAATGACGTAATATTTTAGCACTTACATGTATACGGTGGGTCCAGCTTTCACTTGGACGTATACCCAAAGACAGTAGCACTATCAGGGTTCGAATAACACTAGATTTGAAATTAATTCCAAGAGATTCACTTGAGAGAATAATCCCGTCATCTCATTGGTGCTAATAAGGAAACTGCTGCGTAGTTTGTGTTGCGATCTTCCTTTGAATGAATGAATAGGAAAAGCTTTTAAAGAAATCGATTTGTGGCGAGGACGAAACGGATATGCGACAAGATGTCAATAAGGGTAAGTTATGCATTTACGAATTCTGTTTTTTATAGCAAAAAAGGGGTCTGTTGAAATCACCGGTAAGATGAAATGCAAACAAATTAGTCCACTCATTGAAGACGTGCTTCTGAGAGGGATGGTGTTAACAACTAAAATTATCAGGAAATAAATGATTGGCAGCGTCTTACATTTTGCTAAGAGTGCTACACAGCTGTGCTTACAAATGAAGGATGTAAATTCGATGGCTCACACGTCGAACACGATAGTTCTTTTGCAAAGTTAGTGCCGATGGAAACGTGGTCTCCTCATTTTCAACGTTTGTAATTTCCAAAGCATGCAATGAGCAGTTTTTCCGAGTTTAAAGAAGTCATCAACATACAAATAATAGGTAGCTGGGTATAATGCTGTTGGATCTCATCTTTACAGGTTGACATGGGCGCGGTACCATTTGAGGTATCCTGTGCAATAACGCTCCCGATGTCCACACAAGAAAAAAATGAAAAAGAATGAGAGAGAGAGAAAAGTAAAGAAACTTTGGTAAGAATTTTGCACCGCTCCTCTGCTGCTCGTGACAAGCAAAATGTTTTCTCACTTGCATTGGCAAGCAAAAACATACAAGAACGAAATTAAAGATCTGATGAAATCTTCCCGTAAAACCCGTGTCGCGAATGGGTATGGATGCCTGAATTTAAATGCAGCTCTTCCCAAATCATCGAAACGTCACAGCATACTAATTTCCACAAGCCGAAAATTTCCAAAATGGGAATGTTATTGCCCCGAGTGTTCCTTCCTTGTGACGGGCAATGAAGAAATCATCACCCACATTTTGGAACCACTCAAATCATTAGAAGCTGGATAAAATTGGTTTTCTTCTGAAACGTATTCTGAAGCTCGATACGTTATCAAGAGAACATCAAAAGCTGAAATAAACAAAATAGTCACTTAATTCAAAAAAGTTCGTTTTAGCACCATGAAAATTAAATGGAATGTGTTAACATCACTGTGGATGAATTTTTTGATCCTCGCAGGTGTGTTTGAAATCGTGTGAAACAGTTAGTTTATGTGAAGCACGACAATGTAAACACTTTCTGTCAGTAAGTGAGCAAACTATACGTTCTCGTAATGTACTTCTATGATTTCTATGTAAACTACGATACACACTGCAAACAGACTTTTTGAACGCACCCCTATATAAATATACGGTTATGTTCATTTATAAATTGAGTTCCGAATTCATAGTTCAACCGAGATTTCTCCGGGTGCGGTCTAATTATGTAACTTCCGGATTGTGTAAAATTTTTGATCCGTTTCCAACTCTGTATGTGACATAGGCCTCCACTGTTATGCTAATCTTCGGAAAGTTGATGTTCGGTCCGCCATCGGTATACGATGGAGATTACAATCTTCATTTGTATTCTTCCGTCGTATCAAAGGAAGGTCGTTATCTTGACTTTCCTCTTCCTAGCAATGTCTATCACCATTCCAGTGCTTGCGTTTTGTCCAACAAGAACAGAAGTGTCGCTGAAAGAAAGTTCGCCTTTCCGCATCCCAAAACATCGGTCTCGTTCAATGTCCGTCAACTGTACGTAAGCATCAGATCTACTGAGGCGGGACATACCGAGTTACTACTATTAGTTTACTTTAACGATACACGTTAATTTCTTAAGGGTTATTGTAACAAATTTACTTCCCCAGTACACGCTATTTTTCTAAGGTAACGTGCTTTGTACCTCCCGATTTTATGCCTCCTGCGGGATATTCACGATTATCCGAAATACAGTCATTTGCACAATGTTAAGACCACCTGTCAATTTATTGAAAATTGAGATTTTCAAAGAAACAACTAATTACTAGTCAAATATGTTTGAAAAAACTGACACCACTGATGAATTGTCATATTCGTCTTTAGATCAGAAAAAGACTAAATTAGCACTTAGTGCGGCCAGCTATGTTTTTCATAACGGACAGAATACGATGTGGCATACTCTCAATGAGGGATTTTTAGTATTAACTTGAGATGTCTTAGCACCACACGTACTGTATGGCGAGATTCAAAGCTTAGGAATTCTGCTACTTTGTCTAAAATGTTCCACAAATTTTAGTTGGGATTAATTAAGGTCGGATTGTTACCGGGCCAGCTAAGCACACTTGTTCTTTTCCTCTGCTGGCAGTCCTCCAATGTGTTTGATCTGTGGCATGGGGCAACGTCATGCATGAAACTTGAACATCTGTGCACTTGCATATGAGTTAACAGCTTCTAACGCACCATTTCCATTTAAAAAGGACAAGTCATGGTAGTGATTGTCTGCACAAAAGATGATATTGTTGTATCTGCTGCTTACATACCAGCCCATATCATCTTACTAGGTGGATGTCTGACGTTGATAACGGTGTATGTTTCATCAAACCTTTTCGCCTTTTTGTGCTCGAACATGTGCTTCACGTTGTTCAAAATGACCCATAGTTGATTCTTCGAAAAAAGGAACTTGTGTCCAATTTTCATCAGGCCACGATTGATGACGCTTCGCAAACTGGAGTACCTTCTTTTTCATGACAGAGGTTAGCCTAGATTTATCAAAATCTTTGCTGAGACGTTGGAAAACAGTACTGGCATGTGACCCTTCTGAATGTAGAAAGGTTTTGATTTTCTTGCACGAACTCCTCGGAAAACGCATAACTATTCACCTTATGATATTGTCATCATGTACGGTTGTTTTCCTTGGACATCCACTTCCCTTTCGGTCGCTAAGTTCACCTTATCTCGATACCGCATGATGGTATTATAAATAGCAGTCTTTCTCACATTCATCTTTCTGCTTACGTCACATTCGGAATATCCTTCATAATATAAAGTCACTATTTGTGCCCTCTGAGTAGCACTTAATGACACATTTTTGCCCTCGTTTCGCTATATACACTCTCTACCAACAAGTAATTGGACACCTGTGATAGCAAAGGAAAACGAAGTTTATTCACCTTCAATAGTTGGTGGAGCCTCCATGACCGGCGATTACAGCTGCGACCCTCAGGGGCATACTCTGAACCAGGCGTTGTACGACGGCTAGCGGTATTTTTTTCCACTTGGCTTGGAGAAGACAAGTCAGTTCCTTCACCAATTTCAGACTGTGTTGGCATCCCTTAGGACGCCGCTCCAACTCGTCCCAGAGGTGCTCGATAGCGTTAAGGTACGGACTTTGCGCAGGCCACTCCATTCTATTAACCCCATTGTCACCATACCAAGCCATGGTGGATCTCACAACATGACAGATGGCATTGTCATCCTGAAAGAAACATGGGTCCACCCCGTAAAACTGGCACAACGTAGGAAGCTCATGGTCATCCGAAATGGTGCAGTAGGTCTCGGCGTTGAGTCTACCAGGAATTGCGACCAATGGTCCCGTGCCATACAAGGAGAAACACCCCCATTGCATAATCCCACCGCCACCGAACTTCACAGTTGGCACAATACATTCCGGCTGGAGGCGTTCTCCAGACAGACGCCAAACCCATACCCTGCCATCCGAACGGTAGAGGGTGAACCTTGATTCGTCGCTCCAGAGAACCTGTTTCAACTGTTCAACGGTCCACTGTCGACGTTCTTTGCACCACGTTAGCCGAGCAGTGCTATTGGACTTGGTGATTAAAGGCTTGTGGGAGGCAGCACGTCCATGATAACCGAGCAGATGGGCTTCCTTACGGATGGTATTCATCGAAATAACTCTCCCGGATGCCTGTGGAAACTGCTCGCGGATGTGGCCCATCGATTTGGTGCGGTTCTTTCGAATTTCTCTGGCCATCACCCGTCGGTCTCTAACTCCAAGTTTTGTGGGTCTGCCGGGTCGGGATAACGTGTTTTATCATTCTCATTCCTCAGTTTTACTTAATCGGCTTGTTTCTCACCATTGTACCATGTTTTTCATACTGTTTGTTTCATTGTCTTTTTTGGCCCTTCCTTTGTACTCATGGTTCGGTTTTACTTTGTCAGCCAGATTTTGCGATTTATGCCCCGTTTTTTAATTTTGTCTGTTTGTCTTGTATCTGGCGCTCTTTGGCCAACCATGGCCCTTGCGCCAATAAAATCTAATAACCAACCAACCAACCAACCTGCCGGGTCGGGGCACATTCCGATAGTCACCACTCATCTTCCATTTGCCAATCACGTAGGCCACTGTCGATTTTGGGACTTCAACTCGCTTGATATGTCACGTATGGATCGGCCATTTCTGTGATACCCGACGATTCCACCTTTCTCGAAATCAGAAAGCTCCGAACTGCATGGCATCTTGCATGCGACTGGTTGCGTTGTTGTTTCCCGCACGATATTTAAAGCCGGGGGCCGTGACGTGTATCAGGACCGCAGATATCATCAATTGCAGGGGTGTCCAGTTACTTGTTGGTAGATAGTGTATATAGAAAATGCCTACGAAACCTCTAAGCATGAAAACCAGAAGCAATCTGACGATCCCACGCTTCCACCAACTCAATCAACAGCTGCCGCTGTAGAATGATGCAACACCAACGGAAGTTGAGTAATACGGAGAGTAGCTGCGCCATATGCAGAAATCTCCAAACATACACTTTTGAAAATGACCGTAAAAGAGTTATTCTACTAACTTCGACGACCGTTTCTTTATGGAACAGAATTAGAAGGGTTGTCCATACTCGAATTTTAAAGAGGACATCTATTAGAGAAACAGTTGAAATTATGTCCTAGCAATTAGCATGCGCTAGTTCAATCTATAAGGTATGAATTACCTGTGGTCTGGCAAGCATTGTTAAGTGACAGAAACACGTTGCAACACATCATATAACCTCATGATAAATAAACTGTAACAGTGCTCGAGATGACGCGCAATGCTAATTTCAGGGAAAAGATCTTTTTAAACGCGTTGCGATTTTCCGTTCTCTAAATGACTTAAGAAATGGATTTGAACAATACGTACGAATTTCGAAACTGCACGGGTAGTGGTCATAAATCGAAAATTGTGACATAAAGTAAACTTTCAAATAGCGCGTTTGCGCTTTAAGTAAAATCTGGAACTCCTATAAGTGAATATAATCTTATCTTAGAAAGAAAGTATTTATTTTTATTTTTAACAATTAAAAACTCAAATAAATGCTAATCAAATATGTATTTGATTTTTAAGAATGCATTTATTAATCTACGCTGGTTTAAAATTAAAATCTGACAAGGAGGCATCAAATGTTAACGGAAGGATTTAAATTCAATGTAGCAGCAGGGAGTTATGTATAATAGCGGGAAAATATCAATTTAAGTTCACATTGCTCTCAAATCTAGTTGACAGGAATTTGAAAGTACTTATCCAGACAAAATCACGAAGCACAATGGTTACAAGTGCTTACCACGTGATATCCAGATAAACTTAATTAGATTTTCTGACGTTTGTTCGCATTTTTAGAAACTATTTCATATTACAAAAATATTCAGATTTAGAAAACTTTCTTTTTCTGTCTGCGAGAAAGTACGTAACGTTTCATATTTTTGTGGTTTATTCACTTTAAAACCTCGCCCACGTCTCCTACCGTCTGCTGAATACTTCATTTTTATAGGTCTACCTGCTATATATTCAAGAAACGCATTTTCGCTAAAATGCAATGGTTGAATTACGAGAAACGTTTATCACGAATTGCCTTTTTTCCGAGATAAAATCACTGGTAATTTTTAATTTAATGAATTATGGGATTACCATAAGTTGTCCTTCATAATTTTTGTTCGAAGTAAGACAATTTAATTTTTTCATTTAAATGATGCAGTTCAGAATACTAAACATATGAGTATGTTTCTTTATGGAATGTGCGTGCTCTTTGATAAATTTTTCCAGGTTCAACTATTTCAAACATGTAGCAAACATTTTAGTCAAAATAAAAACGATTATTAATATTTTTAAAATACCTTTAAAAATATAACGTAAAATTACGGCATAACGGCCATGGTTACTTTGAAACTTCCTTTCTGGTCTCTTTAAAAATATATAAACGGAGCGTTATTGAAATCGCATACACCAGGAAATGTAGTGTACATCAATTAATATCACTCTTCTTTTCCCTATCCAGTCAAATTGCATTTATACTATACATGCACATAATACAGATGATGATAGTTCCATCTATCCTTGAGAGCACTTTATCACAGAACATCACTGTGAAGATACAGAAATTCGTATAAACAGTGAAAATTATTTGTACAAAATGTTCAGGTCTTGACAGCAGCGCTCGAAGACGATCGGAATCAAAAATCCTTTAAGTCACCTGTAGTTCACTATTTATAGAGCGGAGAGAAATACAAAAAGTCAAGGTTTACAAATATAGAACAACTATTGAAATATTACATGCGATTCTAAAATGTATTAATCACTCAGTTATACACTCACGTACAATGAAATTTGTGCACCTAGAAGAAAACATGCTACAACCGCGAAGCTTTGCAAATAGCTAGAGCACGTATAAATATATACGAACGATGAAGAAACGGGTTTATGTACGCCCAATTAACGAGAAAGACGATAAACAATGAACTCCGTTTATTAGGCGTATAAAATAAAATAAAGTGATCAAATGATGCTAGCTTTCACTACCTCCGGGTAGCTTCATCAGACATTTAGTAGCCAAAGATAGCAGAAGAAACTGGAAAAAATATTTCTAAGAATATAACTAAATTCAAAATATGAAGACACTTGCACGATGTCACGAGTGGTTTGACCACCCGGCCCTAACATCAAACCACTCGTGACATCGTGCAAGTGTCTTCATATTTTGAATTTAGTTATATTCTTAGAAATATTTTTTCCAGTTTCTTCTGCTATCTTTGGCTACTAAATGTCTGATGAAGCTACCCGGAGGTAGTGAAAGCTAGCATCATTTGATCACTTTATTTTATTTTATACGCCTAATAAACGGAGTTTTTTTTTATCGCCTTTCTTAGCTAGAGTACGTGTTGGTCTGCAAATGATCCACGTTTGGTGCGACTGCGCATGACCGTACACCATGTGGTAGCGCTGAAATCACGAAGCGGTAGCATTATAAATCGTCAAACAATAGAAGCCTCCTGAAAGCGAAAAGCACCGGCCAACTCAAGCAAAAATAGTATGACAAGAATGCCGGGTTGATGTCAGAGACGTCGATTTACGCAACTTACGGACATTGAGAGAGGCCAGATCATCGGGCTGAAAACTGGAGGGTGGTCCGCGCGCTGTGCAGCTCACCACGTGAATCGTTCTGACCATACCGTTCTACTGTTGTAGGAGCAGTGGACACGTGACGGCAATGACAAACAGCAGAGCAGCTTCTGACGGACCAGAAGGACCACCGATAGAGGGGTTCGACGGATCGTGCTCCAGATAAGAACAATCCCACAGGGACCCGGTTAAATATACAGTCAGATGTAGCGGCTCCTGTGTGCCCAGAACCATTTTCAAACGCCCCGCGGTAGCGAATCAGTGATCCCGCGCCCCTTACGCGTGCAGCCATTAACACCGGAACATCGACGTGTGCATTGTTGCGAGGCCAGAGCGACGTGGAACGCCACAGACTGCCGACTTTTGATGTTTAGCGATGAGTGCCGCTTCGATTTGTTGACATATTATCATCGTGTCTGGGTGTGGACGTCCTCGGGTCAACGGCACAATCCTAACATCGTTATCGAGCGCCAGACCTCCCACATCGCAGGCATTATTGTCTAGGCAGTCATAGCCTATGATAGCCGATCAGTTTTAGTAGTTTTACGTGGATCACTGAAGGGCCAGCGGTATATTGATGCGATCCCACAGCCCAGTGTTCTTCCATTCCTGGCTGGGATTCCAGGTGCGCTATACCAGCAGGATAATGCCCGACCATACACGGCCCGGGCTGCCCAGGACTGCTTACGATATGTCCGAACACTCCCATGGCTTGTCCGCTCCCCGCAGGTCCCCTATCGAGAATGTGCGAGATCAGTTGAAACGCGGACTGCCGCCGTACCTCACTATCTGTGATTTGGAGCTCACCGTCCAACACGTGTGGGTCATGTTGCCGCAGGAAAACATCAGGCGTCTGTTCCCCTCTATGCCGGACCGTATCGCAAAATGTATCGCTCTACGAGGCAGTGCGGCGCGCTATTGAAGATGACTGGACTGCGCGCCACAGATCCCTCTGTAATTGGCCTGCAGCTCTGTTTTTACCATCATGTGTATCATTCATCTGTTTCATTACGTCCATAAAATTTCAGTTCAATCCGAAACTTCCTCCTTGGTGCGCAAATTTCACTGTCCGCGAATGTATTTCAAGAACACTTACGTGTATTGTTTTTTGACTGCCTCCTCTGTTCATGAGCGCATTTAGTGAACTAACAATTATGACACTACAATATGCTTGCGATTTCTTTTTCGGCCAAGTAAAAGGCAAAACTGAATATCAAATGAGATACATAGTGAAACAAATATTTGCTGCAATATTAGAATTGTACCATATTTTATTTATCTTAAACTGCAATCTTATGCCAATATAAATTTCATTAGTTTAGAATTTGTTTTTCAAAGCTGATAATTATTTGTATGAGAGAAAGAAAAAAAACCGGAGATTTAATGAAAAATGTGCTCTTCAAGAAATGAATGGCATGATATACGAATCAAGCATATGATAGAAGCATTAAAGACATGATATAAGAATTAATTGCATGGTATAAAAATTAATCACATGATAAAAGAATTAATAACATGACAAAGAATTCAAATCAATTTGGAGATTGCGTAAATATTTGTAGGAGTGGAAGAAGAAACATGCTTACAATGTGTCTGTGTTCCTTTTCCTCGAGGGTCCAATTATGTTCCCATGTTTGTAGCATCGTTACTTATCACCCTAAAAGATAAACTTCATTAGCTTTAAAGTGCTACACATTCTTACGAGAAGACTAGTCTCTTGAGCTTCTTATCTGTATCCAGGGCTTTATGTATCGACATGGAAGAAGCCTTCATTTGTAAAACATTTGCTAAATGTCTTGTGATAAATCAAAGAAAATCCTTAATGTTGTACTAGGGAGCTGAAATGTTATTTTTCGATCTTCTCTAAACAGTTTATAAACAGTACTTTCTTTTTCAAGCGTCGGGAACGTAACAGTTGCCCGAATGAGTTTCATCTTCGACACTATCTCTTTCACGCTTAATTCGCAACTAAAGTTTGGACCGTGGCTTGCAAGAGAATATATTGCTTAACTTTTCTTATGTGTCCCCTTAAACTGCTGTTGTAGAAATTTCCTTTAATAGATGTACTTAATGACGGCTCGGTACCAGATACAACCCACAATCTTCATTGGTTTTCCAGATTTCAGTGACCTTTGCAGGAGAAGAGGAACTAGATTCAAACTGAGACTATTTCTTAACAATCGATAAGACACACAGCACATATTGGCGATAGCATCTATAACAAAAATCTTCGATTCCAAGAATGTACAGAAACCATTTCAAACCCCTTTGTAGATTATTAGAAAATCCACAGATATGGAACGAAGTAAACACGAAATTTATATGCCGAATTCTTCTTACGCAAACTGTTTCGAATATCATCTGAACGTACTTCCACATACCGTTTTTGGACAGCATGTCCTTTTTTGTTTGATGCCTTTCGTAACTTCTCCTTTCTTCAGAATCACCGGATTGCATTCGAAAACTTCTAAATCAAACTCCTGAGAGATAAGTTTCAAATGTTTTAAAGGAAGTTGTAAAGACGTTCTTGTGGTACTAAATGGATTCCAAAGACAAGAAAGTAGCATAAAAATGTTAGAGAAATTCAAAACCTTGTTTAGCTCAATGAGCTTGTAGGTTGACTTTAACTACTATCATGACAATTTTGGAGACATTAGTAAGGAAGAAAAGAGAAATATTTCGCCAAAATTTAAGTGGGATGGGACGAAAATGCCAGGTATTGTAGTATGGACGGTCATCGTGATAGCAAAATATTTTTTGAAAGTACAAAGAGAAGGCAGGTTGTGTATTGAAGAAAAGTACCAAATGTAGCGGTTACGTAAAAGCTAAAAACAGTAAGAGGGTTAAAAATATAAAAGAAAACAAACATCTTTAAATTATTTTCTCTAGCATTTTGTGCTCAGAAAAGTATTTTTCAACTTTGTTGTAAAATTAGCTTGTTAGCAGAATACATGCCAATAGAATTTTTCCAAAATTTTTTTCATCCATGTTTTGAAAAATCCTAATGATTTATCATGGAATTTCGAAACGATTTCCAAAATTACCACATTAAATACATCAAAATCTGCAAAAAACTGAGATTAATTTCAGCGACACAAATTTTTGCCAGCCTTTGTTACCCCGATTCGTAGATTATTAGAAAATCCAAAATTTCAACCAAAAGATACTGTTCTACTTTGTTTGTTTTCCAAGTAAATGTAAATATTTTTTTCCAAGTAAATTTAAATATCCGGAATGCAATTTCAAGTTTCATAATTTTAGTTATTCAAAAAGAGTTAAGAGAACATGCATTATGCTTTAATACTCTTATTTAAAAGTAATGCTAGCGGCATTAGTCACTTTATAAAAAAGAGGTATTCTTAAATGTAATGCCGATACTTTTTGAAATGTACCTGCTCGTTGAAATGTTCCTAAGATAAATTCAACTCTTCAGTAAGAGAACAAAAAAAGAAACGCAGTTACAAAATTTAAAATGCTTTGTTTATTATTTGGAAAGCAACAATTAAATAAATACAAAATTTATTTTGAGAGGTGCTTGATTAAAATTACGGAGCTACATTAGCATTTCCTTAGGCTTCCATTTTTGGAGACTGGTTCCGCATCCTAGGTTGTCATTTATAAATGTACGCTAAGTGACACGTTATCTCATCTGTGACTGAAAGCACAGTGATTCACTAGCTGCTTCATGGCTCCTGGCTGGTAGGTGACGTTGCATACCGGTCACGTGTCATCTGTCGAACGTTTGCAACAATATTTATGCTAAGACTGGGTACTTTTGGTATTTACTGCAAAAGTTTTGGAATTTTACCAGATGTTGAGTACATTAAAATATTAAAAACCGTGAGATGAGGTCTTTTTTCTGCTGTTTCAGGTAATCATTGTAAGATTAGAATACTTATTCGAGGCCCAAAACCTGGTCTCGGATCTAGAAGGCATTCAAAAGGCTGGACAACAATTAGCAGTAAACTTTGAGGCACGCTAAATCATCAAAAACAAGAAACTACGTAAAACCCACAGCGTCACACAATAAATTTACGGACTTATTAAATCCTTATTTCAACTGTCGTCTGTCCTTGGAACACAGAGAGAAACAAGATACATTAATTTCAAATCAAAATTTCCGGAAATTCCGTTTATTTTATATATAACGGATTTTCCAATTTCTTTACTGCACGCGATATACACGGAAGAGCAATTGAATTAGAGATACCTGTCTAGTAACGTGTAGCACCACCTTTCGCCCTGATGGCGGCGGCGTTTCGCCTCGGCATGAACTCGTCAAGACACCGTAAGCGCTGGGAAGCCATACGGATCCACGAACCGTGAAAAAGCTCCCACAGTTCACGAAGATTTGATGGAGGGGGCTCAGAGCCACGAACATCTATCTCAATGGCATCCCAGATGTGTTCGATGGGATTAATGTCATGGGACCTAGCTGGCCAAGGAAGCGAGGTCACGTTTGTGGAGTGTACATCCAACGATTCGTACACAATTCGAGAGCGATGACACGGTGCATTGTCTTGTTGCAGGATGAGGTCCCCAGTGGGATGTTGAAAACGCACAAAGGGTACTAATGGTCGTCCATGATATCCCGGTAACGTTGACCTGTAAGGGGTGATATCACACGTACCAGTGATCTGATTTAAGTCCACGTAAACAGTCCTCAGACGAGAATGCCACCCCCACCAGCTTGAAGAGTCCGCTGCTGGCAAGACGGATCCATCGCTTCATGTGGTTTGCGCCGCGATCGTATCCTGCCATCCGCATGTACCAACGTGAATATCGACTCATCAGTCCAGGCAACATTTTTCAACATGTCTAGGGTCCAGTGGCGATGTTCCCGCTCCCATGCTAATCTTTGCACCCTGTGATGTGCGGTCAGCAGCGGTACTATCGTGGCACGATGGATTCTGTACCCCATAGCGAGGAGATCGTTCTGAATGGTGTGACTGCTTACACGTTTTTGTGCACCAGCGTTAAATTGCCGAGTGATTTCTTGCATTGTGGCCCGTCTATCCGCTGTTACAATGCGAGCTAGCCGATGATGACCCTGCTAATCCACACTCTGTTGTCCACGTCAGTTGGCCTTTGCAGGGATGGTTTTACCGGATTCGATGTACTCACGGTGCACCCGTGACATTGTGGTTCATGAAAATACCAGTGCCTGCACGACTTCCGAGATGGAGTGACCCATTCGTCGAGCCCCGACAATTTGCCCACGATCAAATGCGCTTAGATCCTTCGTCTTACCCATACTGCGTCCGACTCTTACTGAATCCCGTCGCATCACTCCTTTTATTGTCGGATCGCTGCAGAAATCATGTCGTTTCCGTTTACAGGGCCTCCCTCAGCGCCATATTTGCGTAACGCCAGCTGTCTCTAATTCAATTACTCTTCAGTGTATGTTATATGAACTATTCATGAAAATAGGTTAATTACTGTATTCCATTAGAAATTAACGTGAAGATCGGAGGCCTAGGTTAGATTTCCCACACTTTTAGGTCGGGAGTCTAGTAATACGTATTGATTTATAGGTAATTTAATGTCAGTAACTTCTGTGATTGCCTTTGAAAACGAATTGAACAGTTCATGGGGTAGTAGTAGTTTCACGTAAATACCAAAAAATGAATTTCTCTGTTTGCTAAACTAGTATTTACGGATTTCCAATTACTTTTCGCTAGGAACTCCTGTTGATAGCATTTGGAAATCGACTTGAAGCGTTTATTATGCGGTACCAGTAGTGTCAATCCCTACATATAAATATCTGAAAGCCCTCACTGACTCACGGACTCATCACCGTATCTGAGAAACTACTAAACTTAGAACTTTCATATTTGGCAGGAATGTTCCCTTTACAACATAGAGGCGCACTAAGGAAGGATTTTTGGCAAAATCCTATTTAGAGGGACTACCATTTCCACAGAAGATTTTGTTGTGCTCATGCCGCAAAATCAAGCTGTTTTTGCCGGGGAAAACTCGCACACCTCCCGTACTCAAGTAAAGACCGTGATTCCCCAAGTTAAGTGGAAATTACATAGGCTGTAGCACATTCCCAAAGAGTAGGCGTCTGTGTATAATTTCGCAGATAAACAGTGAAGTACGTAGCAGTTTTGCAGATATACATGGGATAATTTCTGCGAATAGTTGTCCAAATCGGTAAAGATATGTAGCAAATGAGTCCTACTCGTACCTATCTGGATTTTGACGAATCCAGCCCCCTGGGGGATACGAGGGAAAGTATTCAGAAATAAAGTTGCCAATTTTAAACACTTCTTCCTAAGGTAAAAACCCAAACGCCGAACCCAATAAGGAATCATTTTGAAAACAAACCCTGCACCACCCACTCCCACCACCTTTGGTGGGAGGTTTAAAAAGACCGAAATATAACAGAATAATTCCATTTTTCTGCGCTCCTTTGTTTTGAAGAATCTGCAGACTGGAATAATGACAGTCGGGTAACTAACATAGAGCCCTTGGCGGGATTCACCAGGGGCTATAAGACATTCACCACTCACATCAATGGCACGTGGTGCTCCGCAGTTTCCACATATCGTATTGCAATGGTACGCTGTTAGGTAGGTGTCGTAAAGTAATGACTCCATTTTTGAATTACGAATTTTTTTAACAGACCACTTGATAGAGAAAATACTGTGGTTTATTTTTATTTCCATTTCTCTTTTGACATTCTTTCCCTAGCAGTGCAATTTAAAATTTTCCGAGTGAGGCTCTGTTCAGTGTAATTAACCAATTTTTTCCCTCAGATTCTTAAAATTTCAGCTTGAAGCACCTATGGATAATTTTGGCTTATATACAGCTGCTTTTGTAAAATTCAAAACAATGTACGTTTTTGAATAGAATGTTAAAAATATTTGAAAATTCTTATGGGTTACATATTTGCTAAGATACGTTTAATATAAAAATTGATTATTAAATTTAACAAATTTATTTTTGTCACTTTGCAGTTTAATATCCCTAAAAATTAATTTAGTTATATTTCGAATATTAACAATTTCACAGGACGTAATCTGTTTAAAAGTTTTAATAAAACGCATTTACGTAGGCTTGTTCGTGTATTAATGACGTCCCAAAGATTGTTACTTTGACATTTGGCTCTCATTTAGGTGACTGCTAACAGCTGCATTCGTTGCCAATTTTTAAAGGATATTCTGTTGGGAACTGATATTTTATCATTGATAGACACAATTGCGACTTACATCCACATTATTTTAAATAATATTTATCAGAAATTTCTGCTGCCCGAGAGTGACACATCTTACTGTTTTCACGGAACATGAATTTGATACTTTACGTAAATCTATGAAGAATTGTGAGATTCATCAAAACATTTCCCATATCTTTCTGGAATAAACCTCATTAGATTTTTCAGTAGAAGTTTTATTTTTGAATTTAGCAGGGTCCATTATAAGGGAACTTGTCAAGACCTAATTAAGCATAAAACCAATGTTGAATTTGCAGCATATACCCGGAAGTACCAAATGATTAGAAACACCCATTAACAATGGGCAATGTAAAATCGTTACCTACACACGCAACTATGTCGTAGTGATGTCTATTTAAATAGCTCACTGTAATGGCTCCGGACGCATTGGAAACGTAAATGAGAAACAATATTGGAAGTTCCCCTGATTTTAGGAAAGTCGTTTTGTAATGAGCGCTGTGGGATAATTGAAAGCATTTTCGAAATGGCAAACCTGCTCACAAAGGCAAGGAAACAACTTCTTTCTTGAGTGTACAATGAGCATTGCACAAGCAGCTAAAAAGAAGTCAGTGGTATTCGTGTAGGCGAAAACTCTTTGTAGATGTTCGAGGTTATCGCAATCAGGGAAGAATTGTACGAAGAGATGATTCCATTTCATTAAGTGACCCGCAGTACAACAGCAGTATCGAGAGAACGCTTTCTGCATACATAGCTCGCTGCACAATATCTTCCCTTTTCTTTACCCATGTCCCTGGTGTAACCAGGAAATTCGTCTGTGGTTGGCACAGACAAGAGGAATTAGAAAACGTTCTCCATGTCCGAAGAATAATGCTTTGAGTTCATTCACTCCCAGAGATTAGTCAAAATACAGCGTCACCATCACGAATTCATATATCTTAGATATTAATCCTTAACTGTACAACCTGGTAGAAGCAGTGTAATACTCTAAGTTTTTTCTCATGGTGGATACTGGATTGATTAATAAGTCTGAGGAAGCATTGTGTGCCATGAGGTAGGTATCCTAATTATACGGCTGGCCAGACTCACCAGCACATGTGCATCATGTTTGTTGATGGAGATAGAAAATTCCAGCAGAGTAATGTGCCATGATACATTTGTCGGATAGTCAAACACTCGTTGCAGGTAAACCACAGTGATTTAAATGTGCAACACTACTGTTGGAGAAAATTTCAACAGCAAGAAAGGACCGCACTGCTTAAAAATTTATATCGCAGTTTCTCATGTTACAAGATATAACTGATTACATTTGAAAAAACTATACAAGATTTTCCCCTTTAAAATCAAGTATCGTGTGAAGTCACCTCGAGTAGAAATAACTGCCTCTACATGACAGGAAATGGAAAGGAAGGTGTTTTTGATATCTTCCTGGAGAACAGTTGACAGGCTGCTTCTGCAAACGGTAGACGTCCCCATTATCACCGTCTAAAAAAATATTACTGTATACCTATGATGAACTGAAGTTGTGGTATTTTCCTGTTACTTAAATTTCTTACTGGTTTCCGGCAAGCCTGTGATATATTATTGCATATTAGACATTTTAATTTTCTTCATTTAACGTGGGTGGTTGTATGAACTCGAAATCCTTAAGCCAGGTCAGAGGCGAATGAACATTGTATTAAAAGAGATCCCATTTTGAAAGGAATTTTATATAAATTATATATATTTTTTTTCATAAAACACCAAAACCTTCTATGTTGATTTTATCTAAAATATATCTTCTCGCATGGCATAACGTTAAATAGGTTCATTTCTTCTCTAAAATTACATTTCTAAATTCGTTAATTGAAAACTATAAGATTAACATTGTAAATCGATCTAGCGAGTGTAGGAGACGTTAGAAGGAGCTCTTAGTTCAAGTGCAATTCAACAAATACAGAAGCAGTTTTTCGCTGTAGAACGGAGAGCAGCTCAAAAGACATGACACAAAGCATATCCAACCAAATACACAGCAAAACTTTACTTGAGGGTAAGCAGTTTTGGGGTCAGGCTGGACTTCTGTTTTTGGTAAAGGGACTGTTCCGGGAGCCGGCATTTTAACACAGGACCCATTTCTCGTCACCTGTTATAATACGGTCCAAGAACGGTTCGACTTGGTCAGGTGCAAGCAGGGTGACATTGATGTACACACTGGTAATATTCCTGACAGTACCTTTACGTTGGATGGCGCTTATATTTTTTTTTCTGACTGCCACTGAACTAAGCCACCTACCTGCTGTTGCCATCCCGGTGTACTGCGCAAACTCAGTGGCCATTGTGCGCATTTGATGTGTTTAGACTAGTGGAACCTCGTCCTCGGACATTACTTCCTTTCTAAATAAATATGAAATGAACAATGCCAAATGAGTAAGAAGCTGTTATTGCTAAGAAAAACAGCTTCTTATTCATTTGGCATTGTTCTAGAACTTTCCGCTTTGTGGTTTCCACATTGGTTGCAATTATTTCCTTTCATTCTTGTATTTCTTCCCCTGAAATAGTGAGAGAGAGGGAGAGAGATAGAGACTGAGTGAGGGGAGGGAGAAAAAAATCTTACGAATGCAGAAATAAATGTTTTTTTCGTAGGCATTTGAAACACATAACACTGATTTTAGAAGAAACTTCGCTAAACATGTAATTACATCCCGGACGATTACATAATAGTTCACAATACGTAAAAGTTAAATTTGTTTACCGTTCGGCTCGAAGAACGGCTTTCTTCTAAATCAGTGGTGGCCAACCTTTTTATGGCATGTGCCACCTTTAGGAATTTGGATCTTGGGCGTGCCACTGAAGTCATCCATTCTTGTAACTAAATTGGCCCATAGCAGGTTTAAACAAAGACACAATTATTCTCAGTTTCACAAAGTTTTTATGATTCTATCGTTCTTAGTGCACGTTAGATTGAACAACACGTTTGCAACTCAATGACAATGGGATTTATAAAATTTTAATTAAGTTTTTAAATTTGCATGTTTCTTTAATTCTCCTGTAAGTTTGAGTTTACCTTTGAACAAGCAAACAAGGTTTAATTACTTATGTGAGATTTAGGTAATTTTGAATGATATTTAGTTTTAAGCTTATTCATTACTGAAAAGGATTGTTCACAAACGTAGGTTGAGCCAAACCTGCAACAGTACCTCAGTGCAAATTCGTGTAACATTGAAAAATCAGGAACTGGAAGAAATTTCCAGAATTCAACATAATTTGAACTGGTTGAAATAGAAAAAAAACATTATATTTATATTTAAGTGCAATATTATGCTGAAGGACAATAATTTCTGCCTGTATGTCTAGAGGATAATGATTTATGTCTCCAATTGCAACTGAAAAAGGGTTTGTAAAAAGTTCACTGTTTTTCTTATCTTTCTCGAAATCAAAAAATCTTGTTCCAAAGGAGTCATGTAAAAAGATATTAACTTTTTGTACTTCTCATAATTTTGGGCATTTTTAGATACTTTTTCTTGTTCTTGCATTCGAGCGAATTGAGATAACGTGTTTTGAGAAAAATCATTTAAAAACAGCAAAAGTTTAGTCATGAAAGATGATACAGAAGTCATCAATGTTGGAAAAAGGCAGTCTTTTCCTTGTAAATATACATTTAAACTTTTCAGCTGCCTTATTACATCTGTAAGAAATGTGATATCCCACAGCCAATATTCATCATTGAGAAAAAGCACTCACTTGTGAGTAAACCATTATCTTCAAAATAATTTAAAACACTATGTCGCAGGTTCGAAAATCTCTCTAAGACCTTTCCATTTGAAAGCCACCGCTCACAACAGTGAAGAAGCAATTCATCCAATTCTTCCAGCTCCTCCGCAAACAAACTGCGAAATTCCCTTCGATTGAGTGCAACGCTCGAAGCGTCTATACGATGCTATACGACGCATCACTGTATTCTGAGAAAGCGTAATTGCGTGGACCAAATCCGTAGATTTTGGATTTCCGGCGTGGTTAGAAAATATGTGTAGACTGAATATGTGTATGCTATTTCTTTGCCATCAAAGTATGGTTTCTTTTTTCGTGCCAACAGAAGAGAAATTTCGTAGGAAACCTTCACCATTTATATCAGTTCTTCACTCGTTTTTTGGCAAAAGCAATTGTTGACCAGTTAGTGATATTTTTAAATAGAGTCCGTTGTTCGTAATGTTGAGCCAACAGGACACTTTGCATTAAAATCAGAAGGTTTTTGTTTGAACTATCGCTCCAAGTTGAGCTTTTTCGGTACCGCAACACAAGATCCGGAAATTAAACAAACTGGTTCTGCTGCACCTTGATTACTAAACAAAAACTTTTATTCACAATCAATGTTGAAAGCACGTAATGCAATGTCATCTTCATGCTTCATTTTTAAGGTCAACGGCTTACTAACAGATATTTCTAAAATTAAAATACAATGTGGTGCCAACCCGTCACATTACAAAGGAGTTAAACCTTGTCTTTTACTTTCGCCGTTCGAAAGACACCGTGTCAAAAGAGAGAATCACTTCCTTATCGCTTGCTAGCACTACATGACTACATCAACGAACGGCGTCAGCGAATGACGTCAACAGACGGGGAGCTCCCGAACTTGTGTGTCTTCCATGTTAGTTCACGCCACACAACGTTCAGTTTTTCTATTTTGCGTTAACTTCGGCTGTGTCTTCAGTGAAGACAAGATTTCACTGATTTACAACCGCTAAAACAGTTACAATGGAATTAGGCTGATGGTTTCCTTCCCCTGGCAATAGTAGCAGGCAGGGGTACCAGCTTTGCCTTCTCACGCACGCACGCACACAAGCAAACAAATGACACTTGTAAATGCAAACTTTATTTGCATATTTTCACCATTTGCTTTAAGATGTTTTTTCTTATTCTCTTTTTCTTTTTTTAAATAGGGTAAAGAAATTTTGAAAGTTCCCGCGTGCCACTCAAAACACCTCCGCGTGACACTAAATGGCACGCGCGCCGCGAGTTGGCCACAACTGATATGGAGTAATCCGCTATAGAGGTTATACCGCAATTGAAAAAATTAATTAGTTAGTTACAGTTGTTCATATCAATTTAAAATAAATAAAATGCATGCACAATGACCATGAATACCCGAGTAATCTTTATTTGTAAATCGGTTAAACAAACTGATCTAACATTGCTTTGCTTTATATTTTTCCTTAATAATAGCCGAAAAACATTTATTGCATTAAAAATCATTCGGCTCTGCAGCAAGCTGTTACAAAAAAAAAAAAAAAGCATCGAATATTTTCCGCCAAGACATACGACGTTGGAGGAGTGTTCTGCTTTTTGCTTACTATACATTCCTGACCACATACTTGAGTTTCTATACTAAACAGTCGACAGAATGGATGCCAGATTTGGCAAGAGAGAGTCATCTACATTAAAGAAGTCCTCAATTGCAGGAATATCAGCAAATGCATTTTGATCTAAAGACGCAACCAATCACACAATGGACGATCGTCCGTTTCCAAAGAGCATTTGGGTGAGATATCCACCAGAGCTTTCCTCAAGAAGTTTGAGTGCAAAAATATGGTACGTATCCTCAGGAACAAGTTATCAGTCCGAGAGCATCAGAAATATCAATATAAATTTTTACGTTTTCCTCATTGATTTCGGGAGTGCGTTAGAATTAATTCCTCTCGGGAAATCACGGTAGGCTTCACGTTTATTAATTCGGGAACTGAAGCTTAAAGAAATCCATATTGTTTCTAGAATTCAGCCTTTGAAGAAGATACAGCGTTACACACAATAATTTCTCGTTTGAATAATGCTTGTACCTCCTATTCACTGCTTTCAAGGATATGGAGGCAACACCTTCTTACTGAGGACCCATCTATTATTGAGGCTTTGCATTACTTTGACTGCTACGATTCAGATTTCAATGTAAAAAATGCAAAGTTAATTGAACTTACAATCACTTTCTTTTTGCGTTTCTCCAGGTCTTTTCTACATAAACTGTGCCCATTAGTGTTATTACCTATAAATTGAAGTTGTACGGGAATGAGTATCGTGCAAAATTCGTCTATGGGTGTACTCAATATATCTGTTATTAATAGTAGAAAATATTTCTATTGCTGAAATCTTCTCAGAAAATATTTAATGAACTTTCGTACAATTTTCCATGTTTATGCTATTCTCATGGTAATTCAGGTATTGAAGTTCACGATTTCCGAAAAAGGGAAAGTATATTAATTTCCTTACTTGTACAATACAACATAGTTTAATGACATTTTAAATATATTTATAATATTTGGTTTTCCTTCAGTATGAATAACTTCCATAATGAAGTTTGCTGAGATATGCGGAATAACCAGTCAGTCACCGAGTAGTATGAAACAAATAAGGTGAGTCGAAAGTTTTGCAATATTTGGATCACTTTATGTCTTCATAAGTACATTTAAGACGAAAGCTTAGTATTAGGTGCTTGAATTAATTCCCGCTGTTTCTGCCACACTAACACCTGTGTGTTGCCACAACACAGTACAGGATAGTCTATTCAAAGTAGTGTCCTTTGTCAGCTACGACCCTTTCCCACCGTTGGGGTAACAAATGGATTCCGCAGCAGAAAAATGCAGGTTATTTCGATGCGAATCATTTATCGAGCCATTTTTGGATATCCGCGGCAGAAAATAGGGCTCCTCTGACAGGCGGCAATGTTGTAGCAACCGGAACAAATGGAAGTCCGAGGGATCAATGTCCGGGGAAAAGGCGGGTGGAATAAGAAGTCCCAGCCAAGTGACTTCAAGAGTTCCTTCACGGATTTTGTGACATGAGGTCTAGCATTGTCGTGGAGGAGATTAACCTTGTCATGCGGGATCCAGTTTCCGAGCTTCTGCATCATTCCCGTTACCCTTACACGTTTCCTAACCGTTGATTCATCGATCTGAAGTGTTTCAGACAACTCGTGGAGCGTCTTACATGAATCCTCTTACAATAAGGCCTCCAATGCGCCATCTTCAAACATTTTCGGTTGCTCAGTGCGCTCTTTGTCCTCCACGTCATATTCTTTGGTTTTGAAGCGTCGGAACCACTCTCTACATGTTGTCTCCGATAGGACATGTTCCACATAGGTCTGAACTAGCAAACTACGACTTTCTCCTGCAGGTTACTTGAGATGAAAGCAGAAGAGTAATTCTTCCCGCAAATGCTCCTGTTTTGGTACGAAACTCGACATCGTGAATGCAATTCAAACTCGTGTTCTGTGTCCTCCGATCGCGTGTCACACACTGCTTTGCCCAAACTACGGACCGTACGTGCGTGCGCAAGGGAGGTCACGTGTGTCCCGGGTCAGAGCGCACAACTGCTGCGCTCTATTGGATTACAGCGGGAATTATTTCAAGCCCCTAAGGGTATTCAAAGTATAGGCCATAGTGTTGCACCGTCTTTAGCCATCTGTCTGCCAGTTCTGTGCTTCAGCGGTGGTACCAGTTCTTTTCCTTCGAGGCGCAGAACTACTTCACACTAAGTGCCACCTCCTTTTGGTTGTTAAATTGCCTCCAGTAAAAGAAAAAAGCCATGGACCGGAAGAAAGAATAATCTAAAGGGGCAAGGTCCGGACTGTATGCTCGGTGTGGCATCAGTTCCATGTCCTCACTTTCTTGGAGTTTTTCCCGGGTCGTTCTAGCGTTATGAGGCCGAGCGTTGTCCTGTTGTAGGAGGGTGCAATTTATGTTCATCAGTTCCTGGTACTTCTACAAAACGGCATACATTCGCTGTAGCGCTTCAGAGTAGAGGTTATCGTTGATGGTCCGATCGTCTGGAACAAATTCGTAATGGATTATTACCTCGAAATTTCGCCAGTCGGATTTCCTGACCTTGGCTGTTAGTCGAGGTTTCTGTCACCTGAGCGAAATTTCTTGAACCATCTGGTTGCGGTGGTGTGGTCCACGGAACCTTCCCCTTTCGCATGAAAAGTGTTTTGTTTTGCTTGAGTAGCTTTATCGTGGAGTTCAAACTCGTAAAACAAAAGTTTCCTAATTAGCCGGTTTGTGGCTGTTCATATTTTAGTCATCCCAACCATAGACTGAAATACGGCATGCAATGCTGCTCACAGAAACGACTACCACTTTATATCCCTTTCAACTGACTGCAGTGCGCGACTTGAAATAATTTTAACACCTGACATATTCACCGCAGCACATGCGTTTATGCAAATATATTGCAAAACTTTCGACGCACCATTATAATTTTTATTAAAGGGTGTAGCAAACGTCAAGGGTTTGCCTTTCTACTCCCGGTGCTCAAACTACAACCTTTGCTCAAACGTTCAAATGTGGCACCGTTTTACTAAATCATGAAAAATTGCAATGTGCTGTTTTTAGCCATTGTCACTCTTTTGTTCTGAGTTTAACAGCGTTACACCCGTACAAACCCAGCAGATGAAAGTAACTTTTAGGAACACTACTGGCGGTGTTTTATTCGTTCTTCCACAGCAATATGGATAACTTATAATGTGTATAGCAGTAAAAATTCTTTCATAACAATTACAAAATGATAAGTGTCCTTCTTGCACCTTAAGTAACATTTCCTGGAGATTTCAACACCTTGTTTGCTTCTTCCATGGTGAAAGCTATATAAACCCGTTTAGCTCATATAATTTCTTTTACCCTATTCACATTTCTTTGGACAGAGATAAGAGGAAATGAGATACACTTTCTCTGCTTATTATTGTTATCAACGCTGGCTTAGTGTTTGCTCTTTTTTGAAATGATTATATTATTTTCCATATTTCACAAATTGGTCAATGAAAATGTTTTGCCTAGGTGCTTATTTATATTTCTCATTATTATCATTATTAGTAGTAGTTATTGGTCCATTTGTTTTAATAGTCCGAATACTTACTTCGACAGATTCTTAAATTGCAATGTATCAATTCTTAAGGGAGGGTTACATTGTTGTCTTTCTTTTTCACTATTTTCGGATACTTTGCTAACTGTAGTAATAGTGAAAATGCATCGTCAATTTATTATAGAAAGCTTTTTCGTTTATTTATGCTGAAGAAATGGACTATATACGTATTAACTTTGTTGTGATGTTACACACGTAAATATACGTAATTTGAATAGAATATTTTCTATAAAAAACGCTTCTCGTAAGTAGCTTTACGGGCCAGTGCTGTTTGTTGTCCCCTTTTTGTTTCTTTGTTTATCAGAACAACTGCTTATATATTTTGAATGCAGCGACGATTTGTAACCTGTGAGTTTCTCGGTTGCACATTGGAAATGATTGTATTTATGGAACATTTTGAGAACAGAATAAGAGAATCAGAGATATATCTTCCATAGAGGTCATTTCAATAGAACATCTTGCCAGGTGACGGACGTGTTGCTAAAGCGTCGAAATCGTAAACGTGAGAGTCTACCTTTTTTATTTTATTTTTTCAAGTGTTTACAACTCCCTTCGCGGTGCTACTCAAACAGCTACTGGTACTCTATCACGTGACATACCCTATCGAAATTTTATGTTCGAACGCTGAGACGCTGCATAAAAAGCGAAAGTTGAACCTCTTTATTTTCAGTCTATGTTTTTCACTAAGTGGAGTGTCTCATAGAATTTTAATAGGTTACCCTATTAAAAGGCCTTCATTCACATTCCAAACCGTCATTGATGTTCACAAATAAGAAGAATACCAATTACAGATGAACCGAAAGTTCAAACTTTGAGGCAAAGCCTCAATAGTTCAAACAGGACTTCGGATTTCTCGCCCTTAACAAGATTTATTCGTCTAAAAGAAACAGAATACTTACAAAAAATAAGATTTCGATAATGCCAAAAGACTGCATAGAAAGTTTAATATAAGCAATAAACGTACTTACGGAAATCAAATAATATAAACAACAACCTTCCTGAGCATAAAACTGCTAAAATGGTTCACCTTGTTTACCATATTTAAGAGATCACACATAGCTATTAAAATAAGTCATTGAATACAGATTTTTCATTATATTAGGTAACCCAAATCGAGTTTATCAACGCTGCGCAAGGAATAGATTTATTTAATTCCCCTCTAAATTGGTGTTGTTCGAATTCGAAAAATGTGAAGGTATTTATTTCAGTAAAAATGAACCCATGCCAACCTAAATCTTTGGTATTAGATGGAATATACTTTTTTTTTTTTTTTGGCAGTTTGGATTTTGATAACGACCATGTGCAATCCATGAATTTATTACCCATCGTATATCATTTATTTACAGCGACTTGTACTTCGATGGGGATTTTGATATCGAACATGAGAACATCTATGCTACATCCTGGACGTTATCGTCTAGCAGGAAAGTTCGGCATAGACCTATTTGTCATCGGAAGTGCTAGGAGATTGTGTATCCAGAGATGAACGGATACATAATTTTGGACATACTTCTATTAAATGAGAGCAAAGCGAAAACTTAAATTGATTGTAAAATATTCTAAATAAGTAAACTAAATTTTTTTCGATTAATTTAGTGATCACATACTCGTAATGTCAATGAAATAACTAAGTGATTGATTTTCGGGCTTTGTGCTTAACGGGAATCTGCTAATGACTGAGAAAAAATAGTTCAGTAGTTCACTCTACGTACCTAATCTCGAAAATTTTGATCGCACTACCTAATTTTATTAACGGGACAAGTGTCATTTTGAAAGCGACTAATATCAATGAAAAATTGCGAAAAAATGTATTCGTAAAGTTTATTTTTTGTACCAATTATCCGCACCAATGCATTGCATATAATACGTACGTTATTGTCACATATTCCTTTATTGTATATGACTTCCGGCAGAACATTTTAGTCAGGTGAAAACCTCATGCCAAGTTTATCCTATCAATCAATTTGTAACACTGATAGTTGTAGTACGCTCAATTGTTTTATTGTGCATCATATCGTTTCATGAGCTACGAAAGAAAAATACAGCATTTCGTACACTCGCTTTTCTTATTTTCAAATTTTGCTAGCGATGTCTACAATGTAATTATATGGATTTGAAATTTAGTGCATCTAATTTTAATGATTCTTAAATATATGCAGTATACGCATTTAATAAAAGAAAAACCACCGGAACGTCCGCTTTACATGGGATAAAAGTGCATTAAATGTGATGGTCTTTTTAAATCCTTCACCACATACGTCGCCAAAATTTCAATGGAAAATTATAATGAGGAAATTGATAACTAAAACATCATGATGTAACAACCAAGCAACTATTAACCCTATTTGAGCTTCTTTTGTCCAAGTTAAAATTTCAATTTACATGAAATTCAAATTTCCTGTTAGATTTAATACGTTTCAATAACATCTTTTTCCGACACCATCTAATCGAATTACGTTTTAACAAAATTGCTTTGCTTTCCCAGACCAAATCACAATTGCTCCCACTTAATCTGCGACTAGAGTTTTTCATGTCACTCTACCCATAAGAGGAAGTGGAAAGAAAATAATACCGAACACTTAAATATAAACTCACTCAAAAATTCAACAGAAGCAACAAATTCTGTACCGAAAAATTCTATTAAAAATAGTTCTTCCATTGCACTAAAATATTCAAGCTAAGTTCCCTGGAATAAACCTAGCTCCACCATAGGAAGACCAGGAATTCAGAAGCTTACTTGAACATGTAAAAAAATTATCTTCTGAAATAGACGAAAAAGAACAATCGGGATTGTATGGAAAAAATCATTCCCTTTCCAAAAGATACTTACTTCTCATGAAAAGTAAAGATTCAAAAAACCTGTCATCAATGAACAGAAAATAATGTTCCAAGATGGCTAATCATTTGAATATATCAACTGCAAAATGTCGCAAAATACGGACTTCCTTTTGATGTACTACAAAAATTTAGAAACCTTACAATTCATTTGAAACTTAAAAACCAGGTGCAAGCTGCACTCGATAACGCTTATTTAAATAATTTTAAATAAATGATTAAAAAAATACCGCGCGTCAATTTATGTGATGATAACACAAAATGTTTCTTCCACAAGGTCTTACAGTCGACCATTATGCTTTATCGTATCACAGTTTTGCGTACATATCTTGCACAATTATTTCGTCATGAATTTCGTGTATCTGTGTAACCTGATAGATAAAGAGAACAACTCGAACCTCTAGAAGCGTATTGAGGATATATGTCATGTTCTCAGACAAACGAAAAATCTAGTAATAAATACAAATACAAAAAAAATGAGTTAAAAAGAGGAAGTACCTTCAAAGGACAGTTAAGAATCTGAAAAGGAGCATCAACACTGATCGAACGTCAGAAACAGCTTATTGACTCGGACTGCTGATACAGGAATTTCGGGCAATCAAACTTCGAAATAACTGGTTTTGTACGACCTTGTGCACAAATCCAAAAATGCGATGGCTAAATATCTATGACAGTGTCTTCTAGAGTAAAACAGAAAAACAGATTACAAGAAGCAGAAAAACAGAAAAACTGATTGCAAACTGATTACAAGAAAAACTGCTCAGTTTTGTTTTTAAGTATTAAATTTTATCACATTTTCATGAAGATAAAATAATTTGTTTTCCTTTAAATTTGCGAACCGTTGACAAAACTGGAGTTCCTTTTTCTGAAAAGGATACTTTGTGTATCTTTGAGAAACTACCTTTTTTTATGAATGTTCAGTACGGAGATGCGCACAGCCAAAGTAGCGAAGTCAAAATTATTGTTCTGGTCTTCTTAAAAAATACCGAAACATATATTAACATAGTTTTTCCTACCTGTTGGACAATCTGAGTTTTTTATGTTGTTTTGGGTATGATTTAAAAAAATTGTTTTTGCCTGTGTCTCTTCTTAATAGTATATACATATATATATATATATATACTGCTGGCCACCCAAAATGCAACACCAAGAAATACACGAGGTAGCAAAGCCAGATTTCCTGGACACATAACAACAGATACATAGATGAAACTATTGAGCTTACAGGCCCGTGCGACAAGCGGAACACGCATACATCAATAGTTCGTGAGGCCCCTATGGTTGGCAATAACGATCGCTACGCGCCGCGGTATCGAACGAAACAGGTCTCGGATGTGGGCTTGGTGCATGTCGGTCCAGGTTGCTTCCACACGTTGCCACAGTTCATCAGGTGTAGCCGGGGGTGGTGCTTGCCGGGCCACTCGGTAGCCCGATCAACAACCAGACGTGTTCGATTGGCGACATATCGGGAGAACAGGCGTGCCACGGCAGCAGTGACACCTGGTGGGCCGTGAAGAATTGTTGCACGATGCCTGCCACGTGCGAGTGAGCATTGTCCTGTGGAAACGTGGCCGCTGGCAAGTCCTGCATCTAAGGGAGGACCCTAGGCTCCAAAACGTCGGAGATGTAGCGGTGGCTGTTAAGTAAAATGGCGATGCGTAAAAGGGAAGTACGGGTGTCATATCCAATTGCGCCCCAAACCATAACGCCAGGCGACAGACCAGTATGACGATGCATAATGCCGGCGTCATACAGTGTCTCGCCGCGGTGCCGCCGCACGCGGATCCGACCATCGTGGTGTTGCAGGCAGAAGAAGGGTTCGTCGGAGAAGACAATGTTTTACCATTTCGTAGTCCAGGTGCGGCGTTCAACGGCCCACTTCCGCTGCACTCGCTGGTTGGGTAACGTCAATGGTACTCGGAGCAGTTCCTGCTCCTGCAGACGACGTCGAACGGTACGTGCTGACACGGGTTGTTGAGCAACACACCCTAATTCCTACGCTAACGCTCGTGATGTGTCGGTGCGAGCAGTCAATGCCCGGCGCACAACATGCAGGTCCTCTCGTTCGTAGGTGTGCCGCGGCTGCGACAATCACTCACGTCGGTCCGTCCGTCCCTCCTGCACCCACGGAATCCATACTCGCCTCACTGTGGCTGGATGTCATCCCACACGGGCGCCGATGTCTCTGTACGATATACCGCTGTTGCGATAAGCCACTGTTCGTCCTGTATCGAACTCCAAAACGTACTGGAATGACTGCCGTATTCTGCGACGAGGCATCAGGAAGCTTCCCACGAACAGGTCCGGCAGCACAACACCCTTCCAGCACTTACTGTGCACTGGGCACCCTTCTTACAGTGCTTCTCGGTGGCGTGCCGGGCGCACATGATTTGCCTAGGCCCTGCTATTCTAAACGTTTGCATGTCCTCTCGCAGGCGACGCATGCTGCAAATTACAGGCCAATGGTATGCTTCTGTCTTGGTGTTGCATTCTGGGTGGTCAGCAGTATATATATGAAAAAAGAACACTAAGAAGGAATTAGCAGACGATCATTAAATTTACATATGTTAATGGGGTCGAGTTTATGTAGGTGTGATTTTAATTTCAGGACCAACCGGTGAGCGCTTACGACACGGCATGGCATAATATGCGAATTACCGTCGGTGGTATTTAAGAAGTACGGCGAAGTGAATGTAATCAGTCGTTGGCGTACGGACACGTGCGAAGACCCTGGAGAAGCTGCAATGCCTTGACATGGAAGACGTGTACGATTTAAGCAGTTATCGGACTTTGAGCGAGGTCGTCTAGTCTGACTCCGCAAGGCCGAGTGGTCGTATCGTCGTATTGCGGAGCGAATTGGACGGGAAGTATCGCTGGTGGTACGATAGTGGCGTAGTTGGTCCGAGGAACATTTCCATACAAGAAGACGTGGAACCTGGAGTCACAGGCGGGCTGATGAGCGGACCGATCGACACATAAGAAGAGCGGCGTTGGCAAGCAAAACATCCACTGCGACGCAAATCCGGGCTGCCGTTGCATCTGAGGTGACTGTGCGAACAATCGGCAACGGTCTACTGGATGCAGGACTACGAGCACGTGTGCCTCTGGCATGGGTACCTCTGACTCCAGCCCACCCTCAGGAACGGCTGTAGTGGTGTCGCCAACGTCTGCACTGGTGAAATCAATGGCAATCTATCGTCTTCAGCGATGAAAGGAGATGCTACTTGGGAGCCTCCGATGGCCGTATGCGTGTTTGCAGACGCACAGGGAAGCGCCTGCACCCTTCTTGCATCCGCCAACGACACACAGGGCCTACACCTGGTCTCCTGGTGTGCAGAGCGATCAGCTATCACTCCCGTACACAACTAGTGTTTGTACCGGGTACATTAAACAGCACCTCCTACATCAACAAAATCATTCAGCCCGTTGTTGTGCCATTTGTAAGGTCGGTCCATCGTGGTGTTTTCCAACAAGATAATTACGCCCACCCACGGCACGTGCAACGCAACACGCACTTCAGAGTGTGAGACAACTTCCATGGCCTGCACGTTCACCGGATTTTTCCCCCATTGAGCCCGTGTAGTATTTTATGGGACAACGACTTATTCGGTCACGGTCAGCCAAGACCATCCTTGATTTACGCGTCCAGGTTGAGGATGCTTGGAACTCAATACCCCAAACTTACATCCAACATCTGTACGACAGACTCCATGCGAGAATTGCACAGTGTGACGCAGTTCATGGCGGTTCAACCTCGTACTAACCATGTTACATGGAAATGTTGTTTTTCAATCTACCAGAAAATACAGCTGTATTTAGCCATAATTTTTTCATCACGTTCTCCTCTTTATTCCGTTATTATGCTGCATAAATTTCGTTGGTATCAGACGTCTCCTTCTTGGTGTTCTTTTTTCATTTTCCGTCAGTGTATATAAATATGTATATGGGGTGTAAGGTCATTTGATGCGTAACATCAGAACCTCTCCTTGACAAATGTCAACCCCGGCATCTCGTGGTGCATCCTTTTCCCACTAAAGGGGCTCTGACTACCGCCAGTAGCGGTATAACTATATTACCGGGATTAGAGAAAATGCTATCACACACTCACCAACCCGCTTGGGCCGCCCCGGTGGCGCAGTGGTCTAAGGCGCTAGCCTCTGATCATTCGTCGGTAAGGGGGCCGGGTTCGAATCCTGTCAGGCATGGATGTTGTGTTTGTCTTACGGCACTGGCACTCTCCCTTCCCTGGAACCAGTGACCCTAAATTAGGGACGGGCGACTGCTTATACCCCATTGAGTTGCTCACGGTGGTCGTTAAACCTCCAATAAAAAAAAAGAAAAAAAAACCAGCTTGGCCAGCATGGTGGGCTATGAGCAAATCCCTCCAAAATGACTCCACAACTTAAATCTTGGCCCTCAGTCTCCGGCAGCTGGAATGTGCCTGGCCAAGGCAGCGGCCAGTGCGACATGAAGGCAGAGGGAGCTAAGAATCCCATGAGGACTGGACTAGGCTGCAATCTGATGCTGACCTTGGCTACGTATAATGGACGCTCCCTATCTTCTGATTCAAGGCTTCTTGAATTGGAAGAGGAACTACACAGATCAATTGGGACTTCGTCGGGCTAAGTGATGTAAGGAGAAAAGTAGAAGATTTTATTGAACTGAAAAGTGGACATCTCTTCTACTATTGTGTGACAGATACTGGCAGAACTAGTCGTGTTGGATTTATAATAAACAAGAAACTGAAGGATAAAGTTGTAGAAGTTGAAAGTTCCTCTGACAGAGCTGCACGACTTGTTATCCAACTCTCGAAAAGATACCAGGCTCAGATTATTCAAACTTATGCACCCACCACAAGTTATCCTGAAGAAGAAATTGAAGAATTTTATGAGGAAATTTGTCATCTAAATAATAAAGGTAAGCAGCATTTGAAAATAATTATGGGAGATTTCAATGCAAAAATAGGGCAACGGCAACAGATTGAAATTTCAGTAGGTAAATTCAGTCACGGCAACAGAAACCAGCGTGGAAATACTCTCGCTGAGTTTGCAGAGGCAGAAAATGTTTTCATCATGAACTCCTTTTCCAAGAAAAAGCCACACAGGAAATGCACATGGAGACATCCAAATCGGACGACAAGTGAAATTGATTTTATTAGTGTAACAAAAAAATTGTAATAAAAAACTGCAGTGTGCTAAACATGTTCAACACAGGTAGTGACCATAGATTAGTCAGATGTAAGAAGCACCTCAACACTAAACTGGAATGCGGGAAGCTCATAAGACAAACAAAATGTATTGGCATAACCTACCTTAAAACACACAATAATACCTTTAATTTGGAACTGAAGAACAGATTATATGCTTTAGAAGTCCTATCATCGGAAGAAGAGGATATTTCTGATGTTAATGCACTTCCGTGGCGTAAAGGTAACGCACTCGGCGCGATACCGAGAGTTCTGTTGGTTCGATTTCACAGCGGCGGCAGAAATACAATTTTTCGGTTGCTGTGTGTTCCTGGAACGTGGAAAAAGCGATGTATTTATTTATTAACTGTCGCCACGTATTTGGAATATTTTCACCTTGGTTCTCGCCCTTTGGATTTAACTGCTATAATATATATAGCTAGTGTCGTTAATGCCCACCAGATGGAGACGTCTCAGTAGCTGAGCCCATCTTACGGATTTATGATGTTAGAAGCTGACTTAAAAATACACATAGCACCGTGGATTGTTGGCCCCCGTGGCGTAAAGGTAACGCACTCTGCGCGATACCGATAATTCTGTTGGTTCGATTCCATAGCGGCGGCTGAAAAACAATTTTTCAGTTGCTGTGTGTTCCTGAAACGTGGAAAGAGCGATGTATTTATTTATTAACTGTCGCCACGTATTTGTAATATGTTCACCTTGGTTCTCGCCCTTTGTATTTAACTGCTATAATATATATAGCTAGTGTCGTTAATGCCCACCAGATGGAGACGTCGCAGTAGCTGAGCCCATCTTACGGATTTATGATGTCAGAAGCTGACTTAAAAATACACATAGCACCGTGGATTTTTGGCCCCCGTGGCGTAAAGGTAACGCACTCGGAGCGATACCGAGAGTTCTATTGGTTCGATTCCACAGCGGCGGCTGAAAAACAATTTTTCATTTGCTGTGTGTTCCTGGAACGTGGAAAGGGCGATGTATTTATTTATTAACTCTCGCCACGTATTTGGAATATTTTCACCTTGGTAGTCGAAGCTAGAGCATGACAAGTTTTTGAAGCAATAACAGATAATATAATTAATTTAATAACTATTAATATATACAGTATAGTAAAGTTTTTAGGATATATTTTTGAGCGCTTATGTGAAACTGGGATTTCAGTTTAATCACAATTTGTGGTGCTTTGCGTTCCGCTTCTTCCATGATCACTTGAATATTCCACATTTATTTCTCCTTATGCTAACTAAATATTTTTTTGCAACTTAACAAGGAAAAGGAAAATTAAAGCAAATAGAGGAATGATCCTCATTAAAGTACATAACTTTTGAAGGCGTTGCGACAACACCCCGGCAGGAGCCCAGGTACAGGATTAGCTAAGGGGCCGATAGCAACGTCCTACCACCGCAAGAACATCACTGGCCACCGCCAGCCATATTGGCGTTTGTGTGAGGTGTGGTCACGAATGGGAAGGTAGCCTTAATTAA
This sequence comes from Macrothele yani, assembly GCA_039090855.1. NCBI lineage: Eukaryota > Metazoa > Arthropoda > Arachnida > Araneae > Macrothelidae > Macrothele > Macrothele yani. Next base: position 96,837,125 of record CM077033.1, on the reverse strand, counting down.
TTGCTCTTTGTTGTCTGCTAACGCAAACTTTGTTTTTCTGCCTTGCGGCAGGGTGAGCCCTTTATTTTTAACGGATAAGGTTGCAGAGCATATGAAAGTTCGACTGAGAAATTCTGAAAAAGCTCACTAAATCAAATGGTCAGTGAACTAAATTACAACACACCGGAATTATGATGAATTGTTTCCTGTTTTCATTCATTTTTCCGTAAAATTCATTAGCAAAGTGAGTGACTAATCATTTCATCAAACATTGTCAGCTCATTCCTGTGTGTGGAAATCTGATTTTCTCTTTCATAAGACTCTATCCTGCGCAAATATATTTGATGTCATTCCAGCACATTTTCCTATTCCATCCATCGAACTCCCATTTAATCTTCAGGTATTACAACCCTCGGTCGCTCTGCACCAAGTAGTGATTAGATATCGGGCGATAGAGCACACCACGATAGCGCTTTCTCATTTGAGATTACTGCTGTGTGTCTAGTGTTCTATCGGTAACCCGGAAATTATTTCATTGCCTTTTTATACATAGTTTGCTGGTGTTCTTTTCTATAATATGTGGAATTGGACGAACTTTTTGAATGAAATTGCGGAAATTTTATACATGCATTTCGAGGTGCGAACGGCTGGTCTTGCCTTCTAGGTCAACATGATATTCCGAAGGTCACTCATTGACTTTAATATTACATTTGTCTCAGCGTTTCGGACAATTCAGGCGTCGGGAGAAGAGCATGTGACAGACAAATCATCCGTTTTCTCATAGTTCAGACTTTTTTTTAATCCGCATAGTCTTTTTGGTACCGTCAGGATGTGGACATCAGTTAACGTCCACTGAATCATAAGCTAACACAGGATATTCTATAAATACATGACCACTATCTGAAATGTTCGGAAATGAGTAAAAAAATGCATTTCAGAATACTAAGTCCAAACACATTGCAGAATACTCAGTTTGTCTTTTCTCAGATTACTGCTTTGAGGTGCTGATTTGCATCGTTAGATCATTCGTTCCTGTTTGGTAATGAAGGTTCTTGAATTATTCTGGGCCGCCCCGGTGGCGCAGTGGTCTAAGGCGCTGGCCTCTGATCATTCGTCCGTAAGGGGTCCAGGTTCGAATCCCGGTGAGGCATGGATGTTGTGTTGGTCTTACGGCACTGGCTCTCTCCCTTCCCTGGAACCAGTGACCCTAAATTAGGGACGGGCGACTGCTTATAACCCATTGAGTTGCTCACGGTGGTCGTTAAACCTCTATAAAAAAAAAAAAAAAAAAAAAAAAAAAAAGAATTATTCTGGTAGAAAAACGGGTTGAGCCTAATGAGGAAACAGCAATTTTTCTTCGAATACAATATTTCACATTAGAGACGGTATTAACGTCCCTAAAAGTGTTTTTCGGCCCCACCTAATATAGTGATGAAATGCGATATATAGAATGCTGAAATTATGCCAATTATCGGCAGATCGAGAATCACAATGGCCCACAGATGGGGAAAAAACAAATGACTAAATAGCAATTTCTGTATTTTCTTTATAAATTTGTCTACATTTAAAAAAAACAATACGACATGGTTTCCCTGCACAACTACTAGGTAACATAGATTATCATAGAATTTCAGTTTTGTGTGTTTCGATATTCAATTCTATGAGCAATCTATGTAAAAAAGTTTTCCGTTCATTCTTTTATATACGGAATATATCAAAACAAAATCCAATTTGGACCACAGAAAGACTCATTGTATCACTGTTTCGTCATGAGCACTGTAGTCGCGTTCCTACATTTATAATTACGGGGATATCTCACAACTACCTGGTGGCCCGCTGAAGTAGGCGAGCCGCACATTCCTCCAAAAATCAGTACCTATGTGTGTATTGGTATCAACTCAGGAGCAATTTCCGAAGGTATGATTTGCCATTGGAGGATATAGCTGCCGATGTACAGAGATTGCATTTTTAGCAAGTGAGATCAGGTGTAGAAATATTTCATGCTACGTCAGTCGAATTCCTGTCATTTTAAAGACATGATTTATCTTTAACAGGTATAATATATTAGATCCGTATTACATAAGCTGCAATTGACAATCTAAGATTTCAAAGAAGAAATTTTAGATAATTAAGACTGAACACTCGTTAATCTCTTAAAATTCCAGATTCACAACTATGCGGAAAGAGGACCAATCAGTGTATGGAAAACATGATCGACATATTGACACTCATACTGTTTTTCCTAAGGCCAAAATTGATTCATAGTTATAAATCCTGTTTGCTGGTAATTTGTTTCTGATTTTGCTCTATCCAGATTATTACACATAGTTTACCGCCCTAAATAAATTATTTTTCACCTCCTCTCTAGCGATGAATCATATCAACATATTCACAAGGATGACTTTTGTCATAAAGAATGGAGAAAAACCGAGGAGAATATTTTCATCACTTTTTCTCAAACAGGAAGTAATTCATGGGTGTTAACGGATTATTCAACTGAATAGTAAATCGTACTTCGAGGATAACAGTATATTTAGTTTAATAAATATAATTTACACAGATGTTCCTTCTAAGCTTAGATTATGCGGGATTTATAAAAAAAAACGCATGCCCTCTAGATGCAAAAAATTATCGCAAAGTTTGTACATGTGTTTACGAAAGCGATTTCTTTTTGAAAAAAAAATGTGAGTACATGAAATTAGGTTAGGGCCATTTATTGACAAAATAGAAATTACTGTATTTCCATCTTCATAATTCACGGAATATAAAAATTTAAAATGTTAGGTTCTGCGGATTATACCCAGGCAATGATAAGGCTCATTTTTTAAACAGTAACGTTTTTACGGCGCTTAGATTTTTAAAGTATTTCCGCAGCAATTATCATGAGGGATCTTACATTGCGAAATGTTCCCAAAATATGTTCATAACAGAAACACGTAACGCAATACTAAAATGGAGATCCGCAAGCAGTTGTCAACATATTTATGTACAAGAGATGTAGGCTTTCTTGTCCCCATTGTAGGGCCCATGATGACGGATTAAAAGAAACAGACATATGAGGAATAACGAAATACAAGAGCATCTGTCATATCGCCCAATAAAACTTATGAGGATGGTATAAGTGACACTTTTTATATACACAGGCTATTTAAGCATCTTATATTTCCACAGGTCAAACACGAAACAGAAAATGTTCTTAAACACTCATCACCTGATACTTCACGTAAGGAAACAATCGAATCACAGTTGTTTAGTAATTGCGATAAATCATGTTAAAGTAAATTTTACATACATGCACTGAGGTGCGAAAGAACTGGGTACAGCGTTGCCATCGCCATACTCATGCGGTAAATGGTATCGTCCAGAAACGACGTATCTTAATGCCTTACAGATGAAACCTACAAAATACTTTTCTGTGTCCAACTATGTAAATGTCAATCGTCTATAACGTAGTAAAATTCACCTTTCCTTCTGCAACGGATTCTTCTCAATATTTTTGTTGATTGTGATAAGATCTCTTACCTTTGAATCATGCGCATTTTTTGTTTGGTGATTGGACGCAGTTTGAAATTGGTGCTGTTATAGATACCTTTATATATACCTTTATATATTATTTTTCATATTTAAAGCATTGCAATTCTTCCACCGGCTTGTTTTCGTACCGCGGTGGTTACTGGTTCCTACACTCCCACAAGAATTGATGCACACCCACTCAGCCGTCCATACGTTGCATCAGGAAACGACATTCATCCAATCTTTCAATGTCCAGCTTTGATGCACGCGTTTCTCTTGTAGATCTTCTCGACGGCTGAGAATGTTTAGAGTGCGCAGTAGGATCGGTCTGAGACATCTTAGCCTCATTTTCAGGAGAGTTCGGTGTACTACTGTGTTGTAACACACTACTCTCAACATTATCATTTAAATAACCAGCGAGATGCGCCACAGAACGTTTCCTATTGGCTCCAACCGTGCGGAATAACTTCGTTCATTTCTAGAATCGATAAGACGTGGAGTATTACACATGCTGGCGAATCTTCGTTTTGCCTTTCTTTGAACATTTCTTAAGGCCGTAACCACGGCTGAACGTGACCATCAGAAAAACCTTTTCGTCCCCAAAGGCTCTGACCCAGTCTAAACGACTGGGTCAGAGCCTTTTCACTCGCCATCGTATATCTGCAGTTCTTTCGATTTGTATACAGATGCGCGCAGGTCATTAACGTTTGGTTTTCTATGTATATATATATTATATAATTTTCTTTTAATCCTGACTTCTGAGTTGTCTTACACTGATCTAGTTTTTTAAACTAAGAAAACATGCTAAACCCTTTGTCTGGCTGGAACGACTTATATCTGGGTGAAGAAATTTGGCTGAAATAAGCAGGAATGAATGTAAAGCACATCAGAAAATGTCGCTTTCTCTTTAATTTGTTATACAAATGATTATTCAGGGAACGATTAAGAATAATCATTTATTACAAATTACTTACCAAAAGAACTACTACAATACGAAGAACCTGAGAAACGAGAGTGGAAATAGTTTAGTCACTAGTTTCCACCCAGTGGATTGATGTCTGTGTCATCAATAACTAGAAAGAAGCGCTTATCACCTGTGACAGTGTTATGGTCGGCACTGCAAAAGTGAGACAGGAAAATAATAATTTTTTTGGCGTAGCTTTCGCAAAAACCGGCAGCTATGTTAATGTTTCTGTTTGGGTTCTTTTGGTTCATATACGTATAGGCTGCTTTAAAGGTTAATTTGGTGAATAGCAGGTAAAATGACGCTTTTCCGCAATTAGTCCAGTGGTCCATATTTGCAGAGGATGCTTAGTTACTGTTTCGCAACTAAGAAACCTTTGAGAAATGCTCAAATTGCTGATAATAAAATACATTTTTCACCATGAATAAACTGGAAAAATTATTATAGTTTGCATTGAATATACACATATTAGAACACTTGCGGATTCACGGAAACATCCTACTACGATCTTTCCTTAATCACACGATACAAACAAAAATTCATACATTCTGCACAATGACGAGCACGTTAATTATACAAAAAAACCCTCTCATATAAAGAGGAACTAGGAACAGGCTGAAACTATCGTTAAATGTGAGCGTCCTCCAGCAGTCTCCAGTACTCATCAAGTCATCTGGATGGAAACAAATGGATTAACACTCCGTCGAGATCTGACTAAGCATAAAGTGACTATCATTTGTTCTTACATCTGCTAGTTTGCGTTTCTTTGACTAAGTCGCCTGCTCATAACTTAGTTGCGTTTCTTTGAATATGTCGTCTGCTCATACAACATTACTTCGACTATAATGAAGTCAAAGGAGAAATTCAGAGATGGTTGTCTTCCCGGAGACATCGTTCTACGATGAGGGTATAGAAAAGTTGGTGCCCCGTTAAGATAAATGCATCACTAATAGCGGGAGGTACATAGAAAATAACCAGATAATAAAATCTTCTTGCAAATATATCTTCATTTTACTTTCATAAGCAAACGATACTTAATTTCCTAATATGTCTCATTTATTTTAAGAGCCATGCTTACCAGCATTTTCAATTACTCTGTCATGCCTCAATGAGTATTGAAAACCACACATTAAGTGGCCAACGACAGGGAAAATTCTAGTTATTGATATCATGTGCAATTTCTTTTCTTCGGGCGGTGAGTTATCGATGGCATTCCTGCTTAACAAATTGTTTATGAATAATTGCAGTATTTTTCTTTAAAATGTTGTATATAAAATATTCAGAAAATGTTAAGACGGTATATTTTGCAAATTTTTGTTCATCGTGCCTTTGGTTCGGTGTGCAGTCATAAATAATTATTCTGTACTGTGCTATTCAGTTGCAGTATGTTGACTGGTAACCTTGTCATCCCCAAAAAAAATATCACTAGAAAGGTGTTATGGACTGAAATTCTAAACATCAACATGTTCAGCAAAATAAAATGTTGAGGCATCCATTTTTTTTTTCCAAATTTGTTGTATCTTTTTTTCATCCCCTGTTTCATATATCTCCAGTATTTACATGGATATCGGAGCGAGGATGATACATCCCTGTAAGACGGACTACGCCTAGGGCCTGTCAGAAGTTTTTTAGTGAAAAAGTAAAGGCGCGATATTATTAACTTGAGTTGATACGTAATTGTTATCAACAGGACATCGATAGAACAAAAACTGTTAAAAGGGCCTAGGCATACTGCCCATGAATTAATATTTGGTACTTAAGTAAAAACGCATTACTATTACCATGATTTGATACCGAATCATTATGAATATGGCATCGGGATAAAAAAAAAAGACTCTCAAAAGGGACTACGAATACGGCATAGTAATTTAGTGCTTGATTAAGTGAAAGAAAAATATTAATAACTTGACATGTTATATAAATATTTAGTGCCTAAGTAAAAGTGCAGCGTTATTAAAAAATCCATCCTTTTCGTCCTTATCGAAAAACAGAGTATGATTTCTTCTGTAATTTTTTGTTTCCTTGAAGGTTTAAGAAATGTGCTATGTAATTTTGTTTTAATTCACGAATGTACTTTTGTTTCATCATATTCAAATATAATTGTCACTTGTCTTACGGTGAAGATCTTCTCGATAAAACTCTCTATATGGCCAAGAAACGGCAATTCTTATACGGTCCCTTAAACATTTGTGTCCAAATGTCCGGGTGCCCAAATGTCCGGGTGCCCTAATGTCCGATGACCAGATGTCTTCCCCGTCTTTTAGATAGAAAATCATAAATATGCCTTAGTTTCTTAACGATTATAAGAGATGAGTGAAAAAAATGTTCCCAGCAATTGCTCAAGTAATGAGAAATATAGGAACACAATATTTTTTTTACGCAGGGCAATTTCATTGCTCTAAAACGGAATTTGCCAAAATATCCGGTTGCCGAAATGTCGGAACCCCTTTTAAAATGCATAACTCACTATCCGCTGCATGTGACCGCGACACACACACACACACTCCCATCGTTCTTCTACGTGATTGTACCATTAGTTACATTACTGGTACACAAAAGTGAAGGAACAGGTCGTAAACTGTAATTCCAATCACGGTTAAAAATCACTGTTACTTTTGAGTAGCAGTCACAGTTAGCGCCGTGATCCCCGAGTAGCAGTTAAGCACATCTCTAATCGAAAATTTAAAAATTACATTTTTGGACCATTTTTATGGATCATTTTTCTGTAAGAGGCACCGAAATTTCAAGGGACAATTAACGTACGGTAAAGTATTATACGAATAACTGGCTAAACGTAAAATTCATGGTGTCAACTTACCTGCATTTCTTGGCACGTGCGTAAATCAGTGAAATTTCCTTTTCTACACTGCTGGCCTTCCAAAATGCAACACCAAGAAGGAAGCATCCGATCGGCCTGAAATTCGCAGCATGCATCGCCCGTGAGGGGACATGCAAACGATTAGCATTGCAGGGCACATGCAAATCATGAGCGCCCGGCATGCTACCGAAAAGCACTATCAGAAGGGTGCACAGAAGGCGGGGTGTAAGTAGTGGAAGTGTGTTGTGCTGCCGGACCTGTTCGGTGGAAGCTTCCTGATGCCTCGTGGAAGAATAAGACAGGCATTCCAGCACGTTTCGGAGTTCGACAGAGGACAAATAGTGGGTTATCGCGACAGCGGTTTATCGTACCGAGACATCTGCGCCCGTGTGGGGCGACATCCAGCCACAGTGAGGCCAGTATGGACTCGGTGGGTGCAGGAGGGATGGACGGACCGAAGTGAGCGTTTGCCGCAGCCGCGGCACACCACCCAACGTGAGGACCGGCATGTTGTGCAGCGGGCATTGACGGCTCGACCCGCCAAAACACGAACGTCAGCGCAGGAAATAGGGTGTGTTGCGCACCAACATGTGTCAGCAGGTACCGTTCGACGTCGTCTGCAGAAGCGGGGACTTGTCGCACGGCCCCCATTGCTCCGATTGCTATGGACGTTACACCACCGGCGATTGCGGCGGCAGTGGATTGTTGAACGCCGCACCATGACTACGAAATGACAGGAGATTGCCTTTTCCGACGAATCCCGCTTCTGCCTGCAACACCACGATGGTAGGATACGCATGGGGCGCACCGCGGCAACAGGTTGTATGACGCCTTCATTATGAATCGCTGTACTGGTCCGTCGCCTGGCGTTATGGTTTGGGGCGCAATTGGATATGACACCCGCACCCCTCTTGAACGCTTCGCCGGTACACTCAACAGCCATGTCTACGTCTCCAAAGTTTGGGGGCCTGTAGTACTCCCTTACCTGCACGACCAGCGGCCACGTTTGATTAGGACAATGCGCGCCCGCACGTGGCACGCATAGTGCAACAAATCTTCACGGCCCACCTGTTCTCCCGATATGTCGCCCATGCCGCGACGTGTAGCGGCCGTTATTGCCAGCCATGGATGGAGGCCACACGAACTATTGATGTCTGCGTGTTCCGCAAGTTGCGCGAGCTTGTAAGCTCAATCGTTTCATCTTTGTATCTGTTATTATTTGTCCAATAAATCTGGCTTTGCTATCTCGTGTCCTTCCTGGTGTTGCACTTTGGGTAGACAGCAGTGTATATAATAGCTGACCAAAACTTTTTATAAAGTTACTGGAAGCATCATAATAAATCCACTTGTTATAAGATCAGTATTCTATATCCACCTTATCATGATTTTATATATTGTTGAAGTATAACTTTTAATTAATTAATAAACAACAGGCCGTGGCGTGGGTCTCAAGTAATTTAACTAACAACAAATTTGTTCAGAAATTTAGGATGATAGGAAGATGTGTCAATTTAAAATTTCATTATTTATATATATTCTTTAAGTGTTTATATAAATTCGCGTTTATTAACTTCACGAGTTTATCTTTGAACTGAGTATATAAATTAAATATAATTTCAATGAAAAAAAATTCTAAATCAATACCTTGCTTTTTATGTTCTACAGCTAAATTGCAGATGACATATCAGTCCTCTGAACTCAGAGTAAACTATTAGGTTGTTGCACATGGAATGTCGGTTTTGGGAGTGAAACATATATCTACAGTTACAAGGCGGAAACCAACCTGTATCAATCAAAATAGGCATCATTATCTGCAATACATTTCTCCTATCGCGATACCAGTACATTGATGCCAGTTGCATAGAGGTCGGCCGTTGTGGACTGCAGAAACTGTTCAAAGGCGTGTTTGACGGCTGCTTCAATGGTGAATTGTTTCCCAGCCAAAAAATAGTCCAAATGCTTGTACTCGGTAGGCGAGAGTTCGGGACAGTATGCAAGGTACGGAAGAGCCTCATAGCCAAGGGTGTGTAATTTTGGGACCGTTGTTCTTGAAACGTGCGTTCTCGCGTTGTCATGAAGCAGTACAATGCCATCTCTGCTGCCCAATCTCGGCCGTTTAACGCGTAACCTTTGATGTATTGTATCCAGCTGGTTGCAGTATTTCTGTGCATTAATGGTTTTGCCAGATGTCATGAACGAATAGTGCATAATCCCGGTTGAACACAACCAAACAGTAACCATTATCTTCTTCGGATGAAGTTCTGGTTTCGGCATGTGTTTTGGGGCCGCACCGACATCTAGCCATTGTGCATATCTGAGACGATTGTCGAACATTATCCATTTTTCGTCACATGTCACTACGTTGTGCAAAAACGGAGCGTTTCTGCTCCGGGCGAGCAGTTAAGGACAAACCTCCAGTCGACGCTTCATGATCCTGTCAGTCAGCTCATAGGGAATCCATTTATCGATATTTTTGACTTTACCAATTTCTTGCACGTGACAGGAAACTGTCAAATAGTAGACGCCTAATATATTTGCCATGTTCCGTACAGTTTGGCTCGGGTCACTCTCAACTAGGGTTCACAGTTCGTCGTTGTCGGTGGCTGGTGCTTAGTGTCAGAACGGTACATTTGCAAGTTCCGTATCACCGGCTGGGAATTTTTTAAACCATCTCTGCACTGTCCGTTTGTTCACTGTGTCATCTCCAGATGCTGTGGTGATGTTCCTGGCTGCTTCTGCTCCGCTGTAGCCCAAGTTGAACTCACACCGAAAAAAATATCCATAATGGGCCTCCTTCCATGTTCTGGCTATACGATCACACTACGGGCTAGCAACGAAATGATTCCGTGCCGACGGGCAGGGATATTTAACCTTCCCGATCAAACACACTAGCGCCATCTTCCGATGTTTGTACAGCTCGAAATGACGTCATCCCCAAATCCGACATTTCACCTGCAACCACCTAGTAATACTTAAACAACATTAAGTTTAGGAGAAATTTTCACAATTTATCGATCAGTTTTCTAAAATCTACGTGATACATATATTCAATATTTTGGTTCACTGAACATAAATGTTTTTATGAAATCTTTGATGCTCAAATAAATCAATCGAAAACCAAGAGGCACTTAATTCGAACTGTCTCACGTCGGAAAAGAGCAGTACCTGTTCTTCAGTAGAGCACCAAATTTGTATCTCTTCTAACGCACCTATGACGTTACACTCTGCGGATACGGAATTTGAAATAGCTAAAGTATTTTTTTTTACTTTTCTTCCGATGCACAATTTCACCGCTAGACGGCGTAAATTCAAGTGGTATTGAATTTAATAACGTTTTGTTCTACATCATTGTTTCTTAGTTTCCGTTTGAAAAATATATTTCTTTCCTTCGATGCTATATATGACGAAGACTATTTTGGGTACAATTTTTCCCTAAGGGCATAAATGCACATTACTGTTTCACGCCTATTTCTTCTTCTCAACGTGCGATTTTGTTTCAAAGTTTGATTTTCCAAAAGTGTGGCGCTTAATATTGTGTTGCCTGGTGCTATGGTTACACGCTGTTGGAGCTGGGGTATATCAGGAGGGAGGAAAACCTGTTATTTATAACGAGCGGATCAGCAGATGATTTCTCCTGAGGTCGTCCCACTCTCTATAAAGACAGTGCTCGGCACTGGCTTCTCCGCCAGAGCAACTGTCGCAAGTCTTGCGGTGAGTTGGTATGTCACATGTTGATGTACAATCTACTAAGACTGGGATAAAAATACAAAACTGTGTCGTAGCAATTTACAAGTTTCTCTTGTGGAAACGAATTCAACATAGGGTTTACAGCCATTCAAATATGAGCAGCTGAAAAAACAGGGAAATGGGAATCCTCCCTGGCATGTAATGTTTACCGTTTATTTATAATTTAGGACAAGAGAAAGAAATATTCCTTAAAAAAGATCAAGTAAGCTTGTAGAAGATAATGGATAAATACCGATTTCTAAATAAAAACCAATATCTTGTATTGAGGGAAATGCATTACATGAGAAAAAGCAAAAGACCATTCAGGTGCAAGGGGATGAGACAGGAGAGTAATCCCTGCATTCTTCCTTATTTTTTGACATGTCATTTCAATTCCATTCAATAACTGATTTATGAGCAACTTCTTAGGCAGAAAGAGAAACCTAATCAAATTATCTCATAGTTTCATCAAAGTAGTAAAAGAAATAAAAACTATTAAACATATTACCCAAAAAATTTAGTACAATTACTATTAAAACAAGTTTTGGTAGAAATGATGATTACGTTATGGCCATAAATTTCGCTTTTAACTAGGCTTTTCTGTTACAAATTACACTGCCGGACAATTGCTAAGGACGGATGACAATAGCAACGATAGCAACCATAAAATGGAAGGCAGGAAAATGTGGAAATTAGCATAAGTGTGGGATACAGTAAGACGTGTTGTGCGTATACAGTAAGACGTGTTGTTCTCAGGAGCCTCCGGCACTGAAGTAGGGACGGGCAACTGCTTACATCCCTTTAATTTGCTCATTGTGGGGGTAAATTAAATTTGACATGTTAGAAATCCTCATATCTTGAAAAACCAAGAAAAAAACTTCGTTTCTTCTCTTTATGTTTCAATTTTTATTTGCTTGACGTGTTCCGTTTGTTTTTCATTCCTGTTTGTTCATCCTATATCATTGGTCACCCATTCTGTTCCTATTGTAAAATCACCTGACACCATAACCGTGTTTCGGCTTTCTCTATTATCACATCCCTGTTCAAAGCTCTGTATAGTTCTTTTGAAGCATTTAATCTTCCTACCCACTTAAATTTAACTAACTTTTCATTTCAATATTATATGCTCTAATGTGTCATACCTATCTAATTAAGGAGTATCAGAACAGTAGCATCAAAACCTTTGCCTAACCGCAAACTCCCTGTAATGCGACAGGAATGAATACGGGGTTGGTACATCTTCTATACTGCTATAACAGACTTTACTCTGCATGAAGGGCTTCCCACTAAATTATGATATGTTGCTTCGAAAATTAAATATCCTTCTGCCGACAGAGCATTACTCAAGTCGGTCATAGATCTGGGTAGCTGTCAGCAATCTATATTATCCCAAATGTGGTCTACGAGGTCAAGTTCGAGTTACATTCAGGGCAAGAAAGTTCTTCTACAACAATCATATCAAATATTTATACTCGCACCTGCATTGTAGACGGTGGCATTGGTGTCTTGGAAATGACATAAGACATTCCCGCAACTGTTGCCATAATATGGGAAGCAGACCACAGTCAAAAATTTAATTTTAGGCCGCAGCTTTAGGATGTGCTCTGAAGCTCGTTTTTACAGTTAAGGCGGAGGATCCAAATCTCTTGAAAACCAGCTCCATAGCACAATGACTCTTCCACCAAACTTTAAATTTTGCACACCACAACCCAATAAGCCGCCGTTTTGCATCCTTGACATCCATATTAGTTCGTCGCACTGCCAAATGTTGAAGTGTGATCCATCATTCCAGAAAACGCGTGCCAGTGCTACAATGTCCATCAGAACACAGTGTTACAACATTTCAATAGACACTTGACGTTGATCTTGCCAATGCTGGGTTTGTATGCGACTGTTCGTTATTGGCACTGAAATGCATTCAGCACCAGCTGAACTGCTAATTTGATGCAGTTTTTCCCATATTAAATGTTCTGACCCCTCATTAAGGTACACTAATTTAAACAATATGCGAAAGGGCGAAAATCCATGTCTTACCTTTTAAATAAAAATCCTGTATTCTGTGTATAAAGCAAAAACAGGATTTTAGATTTACATATTCTTTGGTAAGTTTTGCATTATTTGGTGGTAACTTATCCCGCCAATATAGTATATCTGTAAAAGCGGTGGTGCTTAAACATTTGTACATATTCATGCGGCAATACCTTCCTATTCATTTTTGTATGGGATTGCATATCAAGTTGAACATATACTGGATAAATGACACGTATAATTATGGACACTAATTCGTATTATTTCCATGCTAGCATAAAAATTCAGCTAAAATTAATAATGTCGTAATCCAATGAAAACTTTTTCTTGTCGTCTCTTACCTCAAAAGTTTCCAATTCCATGCACCATTTTGTCGACTGTACTTGCAAACTTCGCTTTGTAAAATGTTACATTAAGTTATTGTAATTTTTTAAATGTTTTAAGTTGGTGGTTCCCGTATTTGTAATACTCAACAACTTAACCAAAGGTTAAGGTTAAAAATCCGATATAATACACGATTTATTTTCCATAACACGATTTATTTTCCATAAAGTTGAACAAAACAACACATACGTCGTCATAAAATAATGCTCCCTATATGCAAAGGCCTTTCCGTAGTCCCCCGCATTAAATACCTATGTAGCGTGTTTAAGAAAGACGTGCGCGTTCTTTATTTAAATAATATAGCTACATTTGGTAACACACGTCATCACAGTATACATAGGGCTCCGCTCCACGTGTATAAACTATTCTGAAACGGTGCACTGCACGTCACCTTGAGTACAACGCTGTGAAGAAGCATCTGTTTGTTCCCACCTCTCAGTCGAGTCACGGATATCTCAGTGGGAGAGCGTGCAGCTTTAAAGGTATATTTTTATTTGGGGAAAAGTATTAGAAAACGTACTAGGTATTGGTGCAGGCTACTAAATTCCTAAATACTTAAAAATGGGTGTGGTAGAAATATCTCGTAGTGTTAGTGAGACCTTTGTTTTGGGACGAAACTTTTAAATATTTCAATTTAGTTTCTCACACTATTAGCACGGGCATGAAAATATGGACTTTATATTACTTGAGAACGGGCCTAACTTGTAAAGCCGTTTCCAATCCTAAAGCTGAAATATTTGTCCAAATGCTGAAAAAAAATTATCTTCAGAAACCCATATGAATGTGTTTGGGAATTATTATTATTATTATGATTAGAGCATTGCGCTGCTGTTTCGATTCTAGTCAGACTACTTCGAATTGATAAATACTCGCCATGCGTCGGAAGCTCAGAGTAGGCTATCGGACCCGGTTCCCCATTTAACATGACATTTTTGATTCCAATATGTGTGGGCCCTAACACTTTTCTGAAAATCCCGTTTTAAGATGAAATCACTTCAGTTTTCTTCAGTTGCTGGGGCCGAAGCCCGATCCACAGTTGGAATTTCTCTATCGAGTACCAATGATCTAGTTTTGATATTAAATATAAATATTTTTTCTATTTTACTAACAGTAATGTATGATATTATTCCATAAAAATAAACATGCTTTGAAATGCGTTATTTTACTTCGTTCTAATATTTAACTTTTAATCTTGAAAATAGTAAAGAAATTTGTAGTTTAAATAAATGTTAATACAGTATTTAAGGGTGTTTAACAACCTTCCAGGAGAATCAGCATTACAGCGATTTTTGTCAAACGCACCCTCCTTATTCGGGATTCGAACCCAGACTGCCGCCCCGGTGGCGCAGTCGTCTAAGGCGCTGGCCTGTGATCATTCGTCCGTAAGGGGTACGGGTTCGAATCCCGGTCAGGCATGGATGTTGTGTTTGTCTTACGTCACCGGCTCTCTCCCTTCCCTGGAACCAGTGCGCAACCGAGAACGCGCATAGTCGACGTTGCTATGTATTTTTCTTAACCTCGTCTGTACCAGTTTGTCTGGCACATCAGTGTATACTTCAATGTTGTATTTATTCATTTTTTTGTTAGCAACGGTAGGTCCTAAAAACGTAGGTGTGTGGTTGGGCATGTTATTTGAAAAAATTGTTGTTAGAAGTGTTTCATCGAAAACGTTTTGCAACAATTCCCAATACGATTTACTTGCACGATGTCTGTTTCCTTGTCATCGAAACCGCAGAGCTTTCACATGTGTGTCATGCACACATGAAAAGAAAAATCAAGTCACAAGCCTAAATTACTTGCAATGTTAGGTATGGTATATTTTTTCAATATTTCAGATTTAACGATGTCGGTTATTGCTTTAACTGCGGGAAAAGTTTGTAACTGCAATTTTTGGGTGATGTACTTCTGTCTTACATGCAAGTTGTTTAGGTAGGATTGAAGTTTCAGGTAGCTAGATTTCTACGACATTACCGGAGCGTTTGCGAGATGCGCCTGGGCTTATGTCTTCTTGGCTTGTGGTTTCATGGAAAATTTTCAGGTAAAAGTTCAGAAAAAATAGTTTGAAAAATTTCACTGTGGCTTTACAAATTTTGCTATAAATTTATTCCAGCTATGCACGTTGAATTTCAAATTTTGGATTCATTTGTGCTTTCAGATTCATATGTATTCAACTGGGAAAACATTATTTTTTTTAAATATGTCTCATGACTGTAAAACTGATTTTGTTTTTAACGTTTTCTCCTCTCCCTCTCTCTCTTCGTTTTATTTTTGATTTTAAGTTCCGATAAATTTTCAACGTTTGTAAAAATGTGTCAGCAAATGAATCATGAGGTCTTATAGAAGAAGAGCTAAGAATTTTAAGCGAAAATGACACAAAGGACGGCCGAAGTTAGGAAATTATCTCGGGCCGTAGGAACACAAGACTAATTTCTTTAAGTTCCGAGCTAATATGTAAAACAGAGAAACACGTCCTTTCAGCCTAGGAACATATTTCTAAGCTACAGTAGTTGGAAGAAAAACAAACATGTGAACACCAAAAATTGCGTGCGTTTGTGAAGTTAAAGAAATATGAGAATCGAAACTGCAACTTATTTATGTAATAGCAAAGAATGGATATCGAAGAAACTCCAGAAACTTTGTAGATCAGCAGCAGTAATGACCCTTCCCTGAAGACAATGGCCCTAAATTAAGGATGGACAACTGTTGTTCTTGGAGTTGCGCATATGGTAGTTGTAAATACCCACCTTCCCTGGGAAAAAAGAATCACCGATACAAATTCATGAAACTAAAATCATCATCGCGTAAAATTACGCATATTGCGGATGTAAAGATTTTGGTAGAGCCACCTCTTATTGTCTTTATTAATGTTGACAGCTAAAAACCAAAACAAACGTGTTCTTTTTTCGAATGAAACATTTCATTTCTTTCAGTTTCTCCTTTTGCGGCATAGTTCTCTCTCTGTAAGCAAAGTAAAAAGCTGTCGGTTACTTAGACATATGAGAAGCTTTTCCTTCGCTCGAAAAATCATCCTCAATACACGGTATCGAGAAAAAAACGCCAAAGTGCTTCTAATATGTCCCACACATTCTAAATAGGGCTCAGATCGAGAGTTTGCCGTGGCCAGGGAAGTTGGTAGAAATTTTTGTCATGTATGTTGAACTTCTGCTGAACACATCTTGCTTGATTGACAGTACTTTGCTTCGATTTACTTTGCTTACAGAGAGAGAGCATTGTCGTTCATGAAGCAACAGTCACCTTATGGATAGCAAAATCAACATTGCAGGATGGACTTGATCGGCAACAATGTTCAGATAATACTTGTAGGACACCTGACCTTCCAGCAATATCAGTGGACCCGCTCCGTTCAACAGAACGTGCTGCACACTGTGATACTACATCCAGAACCTTGTGTTGTGTTTATAACACAAGCCGGGTTCTTTGCTTCATTGAGCTCCAGCCAAACGCTGTGCCTAACATTGGTACAGAAAAAACTGTACCGCGACTCGTCGGACCACAGGACTTCAGTCTTTCAGTGTTCAGTCAGGGTGTTCCTGACACTACTGTAGACATACGTTCTTGTCTTCGAAGAATTTAGTGGCTTTCGTATAGGCATAAGACTAAAACTACCCATCTTAACAATTCCCTGCTCACAGTTCTCTGAGATATGGGTCGGGAACAGCCTTCATCGAATGCTACGGTCAATTTCTGCACACAGGAAGTCCTGTTTCCCCGGACGACGCCGATCTCGTTCCTGACAGGCATCCGTCGAGTCACCGATTCGGCTTTTACAAAAGCAATGTGGGGTTTTTTTCTACTGATTAAAGACGCAGGATGTCTCACCATTTGGGAAAGCAGTCAGCTCTGCTGTTTTCAAAATCGTTGCTCCAGCTTGACGGGTACCCGAAATAAGCCCTTTATGGAACGCCGAAAGATCTATGGTTTTTCCCATTGTGATCCACATTACTGACGAGAAGCTGCCTTAAATAGTTGGCTAGATCACGTTATAACGAAGCGAATTTCTCCGTCATTTTTATCCGCGCCGGGGTTCGAACCCGGGTCCACTCATTCCGGAATAAGTTGCTCTACCAATTAAGCTACGCGGACATGTATTCTGATTCCTATCTGCCTTTATGTCGTGTGCGTCCTTCTGGCAGGTACGTCACATCTCCCGGTACGTTACATCATCTCCCCCTTATTTTTTTCTTTTTTTTCGAAGTGCTGGAGAAAGGATTCTCTTATTTTTCCTATCTCGCGGTGTGGAAATAACATCACACCAATGCGAGATTTTGAACGGTCGGGTCATCCGGATAGTTCGGGCGCCATTATAACGAAGTGAATGTCTCCGTCATTTTTATCCGCGCCGGGGTTCGAACCCGGGTCCACTCATTCCGGAATAAGTTGCTCTACTAATTAAGCTACGCGGACATGTATTCTGATTCCTATCTGCCTTTATGTCGTGTGCGTCCTTCTGGCAGGTACGTCACATCTCCTGGTACGTTACAACGTGACCACGTAATTTGCGTATACGCTTCGTAAGCGACGTTTACGTTCATCTACATAAAGTTTTCTAATTCAGTTTTTCTTTTGTTTTTTGTTTCTTTGTTTCACTACCACAATGAGCATCTAATGCTACGAGATGCCGCCAGTCCTCAATTTGAGGTTGCTGGCTCTAGAGAATTGATAGAGCGAGCGGAGTAGGGAAAGCGCATCACATATGCCTCATCTCTCAGACTTGGGCACAGACCCATCTCGGTGGATTTTTCAAAAACAAGCCAGCGCCCCTGACCAATCAGCTACAGAGGCAGCATGATCATAATGAGAGGATATATTTTCTTCTAACACAAAATAATTTGAAACTCAAAAATGGAAGAAAAAGGCTGACTGAAAGAATAAAAAGAATACTCTTTTCGCGCTCGTAGGCTTTGAAAAAGGTCATTTCAACTCGGTCTTCATGAAGATATGATGCCCTTTCTTCGGATCGTTTTCGATTCACGAATATTATGAATAAGTTTCTAACTATTGTAACATTAAAAATGCAAGAACTAATTATAATTAGTCCATAGAAGAAACGCAGAGATGTAATAGTTTATCTGGAATACTGTAATTCAGTTAAACATATTAGAGAAAAATAAGAATGGCGGGACAGTAGAGTAGTGGAAGGTCAAGGAAATTTTGTGAAGATCAGATTCAGGAGTGCCTGATAGTGAAATGTCTTGCGCTGGATGTGTGATGGGTGTCAGTACAGCTCGAGGCGTGTGCCAAGATCGCTGTAAATAGAAATGTTTGGTTGATCAACAGTAAGTAGGGTCTAACATAATCAGTAACTTTGATTTAGCAGATGATTTTGATATTGCTTTGAGGAGATAAGTTGTCACTCTCAGATAACAGCACAGTGATACTCTATGTGTGTATGTATGAATTACGTGTATTGGATAGTCCGTTGTATTATCAGACACAGAAGAAACTCTTACGCAATATGCAATACGGAGAATACCCGTTAGTGAAGCGCATCATATTACGTTCGTTGAAACAAGTTTAATGATGTTGGTCTTTGTGTTAACATTCTCAGGAAGAGTTTGGTTATATGAGTTACATAACCAAGGAAGTCTGAACAAGGACTACATTTTGCCGAAAAGGTTTGCACACCTACGTTTTATTGCATGCATATGTAACTTGGATTTTCAACTGCGCCAGAAACATTGGTTAGCATTAAGCTGTTCACTTGTTTCTTTAGTTCAGCTATAACGAAGTAAATTTCTCCGTCATTTTTGTCCACGCCGGACATCCAATCCAGGTCCCCTCACTCCGGAGTAAGTTGCTCTCCCAACTGAGCTCCGCGGACGTATGCTCGTGCTGCTGTTTGCTTTTATCCGATGTGCTTCCTGCGGTGCAGAAACGTTACACAGCGTAGAAGAAAAATTTCAAAATTCTTATGAAAGTAACCTACGTTCTTGACATTTTTCCTGATTTTACATTGCTCTTAGCATGAATTGTAATAGACGAAAATTTAAAGAAAGGTAAACTTTTTGTAAAACATTGAATAAGATTCGGAGCATCACTATTGAGCTAATGCCGGAGAACAGTTTTTCCCGAAACTACTTCAATGAGTTTAGAAACATACAACTACATAGATGGCTACATCATCATCATCATTGTCAACCGTTATCAATCCACTGCTGGACGAAGGTCACCCCAAGTTGACTCCACAATGGTCTGTCTTGTGCCAGTCTCCTCCATGTCACTCCCGCATACTTTCGAATTTCATCTCCCATCTCCCATGTGGTCTTCTTCTCGGTCTTTTCCCCTTCCTTGGAATCCAATCTAGAACTTCGGCTGTCTATCGATGGTCTGTCCTTCTGGCAGTATGTCCCTCCCATTGCCATTTTAGGGATTTAACTCTGATCATGCTGTCTTAAACTCTTGTCATTTTTCGGATCCACGAGTACCTCTTCTTATCTCACTTGGTTACACCAAGCATGCACCTCTCCATGCTTCTTTGAGTTGTCTGCAGCCTTTGAATGTATCTTTTAGTTAAGGTCCACGTCTCTGCACCATACGTAAGCACTGGAAGGATGCATTATTCAAACACTTTTCTTTTAAGACATAATGGCATATTGCTCTTGAAAATTATGCTGTTTCTTCCAAAAGCTCTACAGGCAAGTTTTGTACGACGATTAATTTCTTCATTAATGTGACCCTCACTTGATATCTGCTGTCCTAGATAAACGTACGTGTCTGTTATCTTCAGCTTTTCTTCATCAATCGATAAATCTTCATTTCTTGTAAAAGCATTGAACATCACGTTTGTTTTCTGAAAGTTCATTTTTATTCCCACTTCTTTACTCTTGTCAGCAAGTTCCTGGGTCATACTCTGCAGCTCTAATGGGGTAGTTGCAAAAATGACTACGTCATCAGCAAAACAGAGGTGGGTTAAATAATCTCCATTAATCTTTATCCCTTTGTTTTCCCAGTTCAGTGATTGAAAGACATTTTCTAATCTAGCACAAAGAGCGTCGGAGATATGGTGTCCCCTTGTCTCACTCCCTTTCCAATTTTTATGTGTGTTCTATTTTCAAACTGCCGAATCTTTGCACTTGCATTTTCATAGATGTTATTAATAATATTAATGTATGCATCTTCAATACCGCAGGATTTCAGAGCCATTGTAACTGCTGATGGTTTCACCGAATCAAAGGCTTTTTCATAATCGATAAAAGCCATGCACAATGGCAGTTCATATTCCTATGATCTTTCAATTAGTTCTCTCAGTACGTGGATATGATTTATTGTGCTGTAGCCACTCCTCAATCCAGCTTGTTCTCTCGGTTGAGCCATGTCCAGTGTTACCTTCAAGCGGTGTGAAAGAACTTTAGTGAAGATTTTATAAACCACTGGTAGGAGACTGATAGGTCTATAGTTCCTGATCCTCAAACTCACCTTTTTTATGTACCAGGATGATTGTAGCGCTGTTCCAATCCTCAGGAATCTTCCCTTCATTAAGGCATCGAGTGAAAATTTGGGCGAGTACTGTTTCGATTTCTCCGCTTGCTTATTGTATAATGTCTACAGTAATTCCATCTTCTCCTGGAGCTTTTCCATGCTTCATGCTCTTGATTGCATGAGCAACTTCTGCTGGGAGGACTGGAAGAACTCTGGTACCTTTCTTGATGTCTGGAGTACATGCATCATCCCTTTCATATAATTTGGGGTAGAAATCTTTAACTCTTGTCAAAATTTCGCCTCTATTTCTAGTTAAAGAACCATCTTCTTTTCTCAGTACCATAATCTGTTTCCTTCCCTTACTGAGATGTCCCTTTTCTATCTTTAGGCTTTGGTTGTTTTCAATTGCTTTCCTCGCTAGTTCAAAGTTGAATTTCCTTACGCCTTCAGTGATACTTTTTCGTACTATCTTGCATAGCTTTTTAAATTCCACTATGGAAGTCACATCTTCTTTAGTTGTCCTGATCTCTCTTCTTTTTTGCATCAACATTTTGGTTTTTCCTGATAATTTGTTCACATGTACCTTGTTCTTAGACCCAGCTAATTTGTTGCTGTTTCCAAAAGAGCTTTTTTTACTATTCTGTTAACGTCAGAAATATGCACTTCTTCCGATGTTAGGCCTTCTAAAGCAGAGAATCTGTTCTTCAGTTCCAGTTTGAAGGTATTATTATGGTGTTTTTTAAGGTTAGTTATGTCAATAGATTTTGTTTGCCTTATGAGCTTGCCACGTTGAAGTTTATTGTTGAGGTTCATCTTACATCTCACCAATCTATGGTCACTACATGTGTTGAACTTGTTTAGCACACTGCAGTCTTCTATGACAATATTTTTTTACTCATAATAAAATCAATTTCACTTGTCGTCCCATTTGGATGTCTCCATGTCCATTTCCTGTGTGGCCTTTTCTTGAAAAAGGAGTTCAAGATGAAAAACCCTTCTGCCTCTGCAAACTCTACGAGAGTATTTCCACGCTGGTTTCTGTTGCCGTGACCGAATGTCTACATAATGCATAATATACATAACAACGGTAACAATAAGTATTTCAATATAACTACATAATAATTACTACATCCCTACATAATATCATAACTAATATATCGATGTCTAGAACCATACCAATGTGATCTGAAAAACTTGAAGTTTCATGTTGCGAGTGCGTTAAAGAAAGACACTGTACATATGATCCATTAAAAGTACACATGCTTTTGCTCTTTTCGTGTAAAGGTGAATGGAAGATACGAATGTGTATCCTGCGCATCAAAGAAACTGGCATCAGCAAAACCAAAGTCACGTAGAACTGAAAATAACCTGTAAAGATGCTAGATATCTTTAACATATAAAGTAATGTTTCACAGTGATGACACAGGCAACTGTCGTTAAATCGATTACAAAATTGATTGCATGAAAAACGTATAAACGAGTAATGCCTAATCATTGGTGCTAGTAATCCACTAGAAAAGTAGTGTAATTGTTGTTTACGGAGTTGAGAAGGTGAAAATATTTAACCCAATTATGGTATACCCTTTGTTTGGTTTCGAGCAAAATATAAATACTTTTCTTCAGAACTGGGTTTTTACGTTCCCCTTATCAGATGAACTACTTAGGTTATAATTTCACACAAACTGTTAGAAGTGTTTGTGATATGTTAGAAGTGTTTGTTTATTAACGTGATTTAAAAGATTTAGGTATGAACTAGTTAAAGACGAAAAAACGGCTATACAATATTTTCATGCTGAATTGCAACAAAGAAATTTGTAACTCCACAGTAATTTTAAATTGATATTTTAATCAGTTAACACAAAATTTGCGTGCCTATGCGCCAGATTTCCGTTGTTTCATTATATCACACTTGTATCGTAGAACTGGAGAAGTTACATCGAGAACAAAGATAACAAAATGAATCCATTCTTCGTTAATAAGCTAAAAAAAAATTATGTTTAACGAGAAGAGCAGTGCATTATTTTTGTGCTGTCTGTGAAAACAAGACGCGAATGAGTCAATTCAGTCTCCCGTGAACACTTGTAGCGTACTTCCTGAATTATTAGTAACAGGAGAGACAAAATTGTTGTTTATGCAGTCTGTACATTTAACGGTAAGATTGTTCTTTACAAATTATGAGGTATGAATAAATCTTTGATTGCTAAATAAAAAAATCATTGGGAGCGGATATGTTTTTATTGATTAAGCAACGCATGGTGGCATGCATGTAGTATTATTGGCATTTGTGTTTGCATTCTGTAACGTATACTCTAGATTCAGTTTCCTTTTGATTTTACTATCTCTTGTTATTTTATTTTCCTATGTAAATTATCTTCTTACTTAACGAGATGTTATTTCTCCCGCTGAATGATATGTGGCAACGAGTGTAGTCATGACGTGGTGGTAGGCAGTATAAATAGGCGCGTTCAACGATACCTAGGAGAGCTTTTTGTTTATGTGCGTAGAGAGCTTTTTGTTTATATGCGTAGAGAGCTTTTTGTTTATGTGCGTAGAGAGCTTTTGTGTTACGTGAGAGAGCTTTTGTTTTATGTGCCGAGAGCTTCGTTCTATGAGATTAGTAGAGTGTGTGTTGGATGATACCAGGAGTTTTCAAATAAAAGGTTTTAAAGTGAGTACCTTTTTCTCTGTTGAATTATTGTCAGACCTCTGCCTGACAGTTAGGTCTCTTTTTCATTAAGTGTCTTCATTAAGTCCAGCATAAAACTTTATTCACGATATAATAATTACCACACAACAAACCAGTAAAAACCATATTCATTATAATTCATATTCTAGCTTCATAGCTGCTAAATTAAACTTCCTTCTTTTAAGCCGTTCCCCATTTCTGTTTCTCATCTCTCAGCACGTAATTTACTTGAACGTGCGGCATATATATATATAGTTATACCGCAAATAGCGGTATAACTATACCATCGGGATCAGAGGAAATGCTATCCCACACTCACCAACCCGCTTGGCCAGCGTGGTGAGTTATGGCCAAACCCCTCCAAAATGACTCTACAACTTAAATCTTGGCCCTCAGTCTCCGGCAGCTGAAATGTACCTGGCCAAGGCAGCGGCCAGTGCGACATGAAGGCAGAGGGTGCTAAGAATCCCCGGAGGACCGGACTAGGCTGCCATTTGATGTTGACCTTGGCTACCTACAACGGACGCTCCCTATCTTCTGATTCAAGGCTTCTTGAATTGGAAGAGGAACTACAAAGGATCAAGTGGGACATCATAGGGCTGAGTGAGGTAAGGAGAAAAGGAGAAGATCTCATTGAACTGAAAAGTGGACATCTCTTCTATTATCGTGGGACAGATACTGGCAGAACTAGTGGTGTTGGATTTATAATAAACAAGAAACTGAAGGATAAAGTGGTAGAAGTTGAAAGTTCCTCTGACAGAGCTGAACGACTCGTTATCCAACTATCGAGAAGATACCAGGCTCAGATTATTCAAACTTATGCACCCACCACAAGTCATCCTGAAGAAGAAATTGAAGAATTTTATGAGGAAATTCGTCATCTAAATAATAAAGGTAAGCAGTACTTGAAGATAATTATGGGAGATTTCAATGCAAAAATAGGGCACCGGCAACAGAATGAAACTTCAGTAGGTAAATTCGGTCACGGCAACAGAAACCAGCGTGGAAATACTCTCGTTGAGTTTGCAGAGGCAGAAGGATTTTTCATCTTGAATTCCTTTTTCAAGAAAAAGCCACACAGGAAATGGACATGGAGACATCCAAATGGGACGACAAGTGAAATTGATTTTATTATGCGTAACAAAAAATTCGTCGTCGAAGACTGCAGTGTGCTAAACAAGTTCAACACAGGTAGTGACCATAGATTGGTGAGATGTAAGATGCACCTCAACACTAAACTGGAACGTGGCAAGCTCATAAGACAAACAAAATGTATTGACATAACCAACCTTAAAAACACCATAATACTTTCAAGTTGGAACTGAAGAACAGATTCTCTGCTTTAGAAGGCCTAACATCGGAAGAAGTGGATATTTCGGAAGTTAACAGAAAAGTAACCAAAGCTCTTATGGAAACAGCAACATAATTAGCTGGGTCTAAGAACAAGTTGCATGTAAACAAATTATCAGGAAAAACCAAAATGTTGATGCAAAAAAGAAGAGAGATGAGGACAACTAAAGAAGATGTGACTTCCAAAGTGGAATATATAGAGCTATGCAAGACAGCACGAAAAAGTATCACTGAAGACGTAAGGAAATTCAACTGTGAGCTAGTGAGGAAAGCAATTGAAAACAACCAAAGAATAAAGATAGCAAAGGGACATCTCAGTAAGGGAAGAAAACAGATTATGGCTCTGAGAAAAGAAGATGGTTCTATAACAAGAAATAGAGGCGAAATTTTGACAAGAGTGAAAGATTTCTACTCCAAATTATATGAAAGGGATGATACATGTACTCCAGACATCATGAAAGGTACCAGAGTTCTTCCAGTCCTCCCAGCAGAAGTTGCTCATGCAATCAAGAACATGAAGCGGGGGAAAGCTCCAGGAGAAGATGGAATTACTATAGACATCATACAAGAAGCAAGTGGAGAAATTGAAACAGTACTCGCCCAAATTTTCACTCGATGCCTTAATGAAGGGAAGATTCCTGAGGATTGGAACAATGCTACAATGATCCTGCTACATAAAAAAGGTGACATTGAGGATCTCAGGAACTACAGACCTATCAGCCTCCTATCAGTGGTTTATAAAATCTTCACTAAAGTTCTTTCACACCGCTTGAAGGTAACACTGGACATGGCTCAACCGAGAGAACAAGCTGGATTCAGGAGTGGCTACAGCACAATAGATCATATCCATGTACTGAGAGAACTAATTGAAAGAGCGAGGGAATATGAACTTCCATTGTGCATGGCTTTTATCGATTATGAAAAAGCCTTTGATTCGGTGAAACCATCAGCAGTTACCACGGCTCTGAAATCCTGCGGTTTTGAAGATGCATACATTAATATTATTAATAACATCTATGAAAATGCAAGTGCAAAGATTCGGCTGTTTGAAAATACAACACACATAAAAATTGGAAAGGGAGTGAGACAAGGTGACACCATATCTCCGAAGCTCTTTAATGCCACATTGGAAAATGTCTTTCAATCACTGAACTGGGAAAACAAAGGGATAAAGATTAATGGAGATTATCTAACCCACCTTCGTTTTGCTGATGACGTAGTCATTTTTGCAACTACCCCATCAGAGCTTCAGAGTATGATCCAGGAACTTGCTGACAAGAGTAAAGAAGTGGGATTAAAAATGAACTTTCAGAAGACAAAAGTGATGTTCAATGCTTTTACAAGAAGTGAAGATTTATCGATTGATGGGGAAAAACTGGAGATAACAGACACGTATGTTTATCTTGGACAGCAGATATCAAGTGAGGGTCACATTGATGAAGAAATTAATCGGCGTACAAAACTTGCTTGGAGAGCTTTTGGAAGAAACAGCATAATTTTCAAGAGCAATATGCCATTATGTCTTAAAAGAAAAGTGTTTGATCAATGCATCCTTCCAGTGCTTACGTATGGCGCAGAGACGTGGACCTTAACTAAAAGAGACATACAAAGGCTGCAGACAACTCAAAGCAGCATGGAGAGGTGCATACTTGTTGTAACCAGGAGAGATAAGAAGAGGAACTCGTGGATCCGAAAAATGACGAGAGTGGAAGACAGCATGATCAGAGTTAAATCCCTGAAATGGCAATGGGCTGGACATACTGCCAGAAGGACAGACCATAGATGGACAGCCGAAATTTTAGATTGGATTCCAAGGGACAGGAAAAGACCCAGAAAAAGACCACATGGGAGATGGGTGGATGAAATTCGTAAATATGCGGGAGTGACATGGAGGAGACTGGCACAAGACAGACCGTTGTGGAGGAAACTTGGGGAGACCTTCGTCCAGCAGTGGATTGATAATGGTTGACAATGATGATGATGATGATGATATATATATATGTAAATTTTTGTGATATTCCTTAGCAGCAGGTTCATCACTTTATCATTGTTTCATGCAGAGTCCACAAAGTTACTATCCTCTCCTCTCAGGGTGTGATAAATTTTCCAGACCCTTCTCAGTTGCTCAGAAAAATTATTTTTCATATTAATTTTCGAAACATACTGAATATATTCCCAATCAATAGCAAAAGCTTACTAAAGCAGCCATAATTATTTAGATGTTCACTACCAAAATGTTTCGAAAATTACATTTCTTACACAAAACTGCTGAAATAACGGCTAGACTGTGAACCAGTAACTGAGCAATAACAAAAACCAATGAGTTATGTATGTTTAGGTTTTTGCATTTTTGATGATTCACAAGTAAAGAATGCGAAACGTAATTGTTGTAGTTAATACGTAATTGTCCCTGATGTCGAGTGTTATAATATCTTATCTAACGCATGAGATTATTTGTGTGCTTTGAATTCACGTGCTGTTTGAAAAAACGTCAGAGTCGCAGATAGCTCTACAGCAAAGGTGGAGTCAGACGCACCAATTTGTTACGTTATGTTTATGTTCTATAGAGTCAAGCTGAAAAGTTACTTTTGCTAGTAATTAAGTTGCGTTTAAATAAATGCTACTTTTAAATGGTTGTTCCTAAGGTGAGTGAATTTATTGAGTATTTTATCGTACGGAACTGAAGTCAAGGTCACAACAGCAATGGTTAAAGAAAAATGTTGCGGTTATCAGAACATGACGACCTGTAACGCATTCAAATACATAGTCAAATAGAAGTAATCGCTCTTTCCACGTTTATAAGTGAGTAACGGAAAATTTATCAACGGCCACCACCGGAAATGGAACCCAGGGTCTTCCAATTAAGCGCCGAATATGCTTCCACTGCACCACAGCGGCTTTGAAATTATCCAGACTCACAAACGACAAACTGCCAAACCACATGAGAGGTTGCTTCTTGGAGCCCCGCACAATGCAGGGATTCACCAAAGATGAACAGCAGCACCTGAACAAATAACTAGAAGGCGAATGAATGAAAAACACACACTTGACGTGGACCAGGAACATGAAATAGAAGGCATCACTCTTTCCACGTTTATAAGTGAGTCACGGAAAAATTCTCATCGGCCGACACTGGGAATCGAACCGAGGGTCTTCCAGTTACGGGCCGGATATTCTTCCACTGCACCGCAGCGGCCTCGAAATTTTCAAGACTCGCAAAAGGTAAACTGCCAAACCACATGACAGGTTGCGTCTTGGAGCCCCGCACAACGCAGGGATTCACCAAAGATGAAGAGCAGTAACTGAACAGCAATTGTACATGTCACTGAATTTCAAAACCTGGTTTGCCCCACGCTCACATTTTGCTAATTGTCGAATCAGAAGACAAACCCAAGGATCCGGATTCCATTGATAAAATGATTTCTGCTAAAATTCCCAGTGATGTAACTTGCCCAAGGACACATGCAATCGTGACAAAATACATGGTTCACGGACACTGTGGGTTACATAACTTGAATTCCCCCTGTATGACTGACGGGAAACGTTCCAAAAAATTTCCAAAATATTTCCAAGAAGAAAATATTCCCGTCGCCGAAACAATGGCAGCGAAATAATTGTCTATGGAAAGACCATTGATAATTCCTGGATTTTTCCGTACAACCCATACTTCAGTCTGAAATTTAATTGCCATATTAATGTTGAAGTTGTGCCTCCGTCAAGAGTGTAAAATATCTGTTCAAATACGTATTTAAGGGACATGACTGTGCTAATGTAGCAATTGAAGAGCACAACACTTTAAATCACGATGAACTTCGGACCTTTATGGATTCCAGGTATGTTAGTTCTCCTGAGCCAGCATGGGGACTCTTTGGTTTCAAAATGCATCATCAATCCCATACTATCGGGAGACGCCAAGTTCATCTTCCTAAGGAGCAAATTGTGTATTTGACGGAAGACAACATGCAGGCAGTAGCAGAAAGGGAAGCCACACGGGATACCAATCTGACTGCGTCGTTTAAATTAAATGAAAAAGATGAAAATACTCGAAACTATTTGTGTATTGATATCAAAGAGCATTCTGTATTTTACGAAACAAATCATAAATGGGAGCTTCGACAAAGAGGCAAAGTCAAGACAATTGGGCGCATGTTCACTGTAAGTTTGAAAGCCGACACAGAAAGATTCTGTTTGCGCCTTCTCTTGCTTCATGTCCCTGGAGCAACTTCTTTCGACGATTTGAAGATTGTTGGTGGTATGTTATATCGGGATTTTAAGGAAGCAGTCCAAAAGCAAGGACTATTTAATAGTGATGAAATTTGGGACGATACTCTATCTGAGGCAGTGACTGAAAAAATGCCCCGACAGTTGCGAGAACTGTTCTCGTATCTTTGTATCCTTGCTGTGCCACCAAATGTGCCTGAACGGTATGCAAAGTATAAGAAAGATATTCGTGACGATTTTGCAAGGCAACATAATGGTCCTTCAGATGACTATATCAATTGTGAAAATTTTGCCCTTAAAGAAATGGAAGATGTGTTTATTTCTCGCGGTTAAAAATGTGCTGACTTTGGACTACTAACTCCTCCAGCAAACCTTCAAATTGCTCCTGCAGCTTTCTATAATGCCCAGCTAGAAATAGAGAGAGAAAGAAGTGAAGCAATGGAGTCATTGTTGAATGCAGAACAAAAGGTGGCATACGAGGAAATAATTGCTGCCGTTTAAAAGGACGAAAGAGAAAGCAGATGCTTTTTGCTTGACGGTCCAGGTGGCAAAACGTATATGCACAAATTGCTCCTTAGTACCATACGAGGAGAAATAAATATTGAACTGGCCACAACATCAACTGGCATCGCCGCAAATCTTCTTGATAGTGGCAGGACAAACCATTCTCAATTTAAATCGCCTGCTCTTATGTTTGAAAACTCCGTTTCAAAAATGACGATGACCAGTTACGATGTCGAGACTATTAGGGAAGCCAAAATTTTATTGTGGACGAAGCTAAAATGGCTCCTAATAACGCAGTTAATTGTATTAACAAACTACTTCAAGATATGATGAAGACCAAAAACCTTTTTCGCGGTAAAGTTCTCACTCTTGAGGAAGATTTCAGACAAACTCTTCCTGTCGTACCCCACGAAATGAGGTCAGCAGTTGTCCAATACAAAATTTAATTCAATGATCTGTGGGATAAATTTGAAGTATTGAAGCTAAGTAATAATGTCCGGTCTGTTGATTCGACTTTCAGTGATTGGCTGAAAAAGTTGGGCGACGGGGAACTTACGAACAACAAGGGTCTGCCTGAGGAGATCACATATATTGTACAGAATTCGATCTGCGAAGGTTCTCTTATCCACGAAATGTTTGGAGAAATGCTTATTGCTACTGATGTAGAAAAATATTCCAAAATGGCAATACTTTGCCCGAAAAATACAGCCGGTGACAAAATAAATTAGCACGTTCTGAACCTTTTGGAAGGGAGCGTTGACACGCATCTAAACAGTGATTCCATTGACGACAGTGATGCAAATAACAGGGAAAACTATAGAGTGGAGTCCTTGATTGAACAAACCCCATCCGGAATGACAGTGCACAAAATGAACTTGAAGGTTGGAAGTGTCATTATGCTGCTCAGGAATTTGAACACTAACCGTGGTCTTTCTAATGGGACGCGATTAGCTGTAAAATCCTTGAAGCAGAATCTAATCATTGTCCAAGTCTTGACAGGCACTGCGGAAAACGAGACTGTCTTCATTCCTCGCGTCGATTTAGTCCCAACCAGCACAGACGTGCCATTTGTTTTAAGACGAAGGCAGTTTCCACTTAAACTTGCTATTTCCATGACCGTCAAAAAGACTCAATGACAGACGTTAGAAAAAGTCGGAATATATCTACTTGAAACGGTGTTTAGCCATGGTCATCTGTATGTGGCAATGTCAAGAGTATGACGATCTGACGACGTCAAGGTAAAAATAGTTCACGGAAAAGAACAGGAGAAATTTATGCAGGGTTCACAGTCAGTGTATACCAAAAGTATTGTGTACAAGGAAGTGTTGACGAAATAGAAGGTTTTGCAAAACACATAACAAAGAGACTGCCCGTCGTATAAATTTCCATAACTGACTGATCGGGAAATTTTCAGAAAGCTGTGAGCCAACGTCGCCATCTATTGTCGTGGAACTCAAAAACTCAATAAATAAATGTCAATAAATTCTGTATCATAAATTCAATTTTTTCTTGTCATTATTGACGGACTTTCATCTAGTATAATAACAAACGCTTTTACCGAATTTCATTGAATTACCTCATAAATGCTTAGAAATGCGTATGAATTTATAAATTATTCTTTAATTTTAAGCAACAGTGTATATGTACATATGAAAAAACATGTTAGTTTATAATGTGCCATGAATTCAAATCGAACTTAATAACATCTATATACCAGGGACGTGTTTAGAGAAGGGCCAGGGGAATGTTGCCACCCCAAACGTGTTTCATTGTTTTAAGTTTTTGGTTAAAATACGACTTACATTAAGAAAAATGCCTTAATTTAATAAAATGCATTAGCTTACATTAGAAAAAAAGCTTTAATTTTTTTCTTCTGTTTTTTTTATTAATTTTAATTTTGTTCTGGTGGATTTCAAAACTTCCGTTTTTCGTCTTCCCCCACCACTGAAAAAATCTATACATGCTCCTGTTATACTGTATACACAAAGACATTTCGCATGAGAATATATTATTTATCATATTATAGAACTCACAAACTGAGACTGACAGAACCATTTCCTATAGTGGCAGTCATTTTCTGATTAAAAAAAAAAAAAGAAAAACTGTCCTATGTACTTATGATGAGCATCGAAAAAATTCATGAAAATAAAAATGCTCTATTTTCCTTTGTAGATCAATCCTTGGACCGGCTGGTAAGGAGTAAACTCGGATCTAGCAAACTATGTTGATATCAGCTCGAAGGAATGTATTCGCTGTCTCTGAGGTGGGTCGAACACTGTTGGAACGAGTAAAACTGCTCATCAGAAAGCGTTGCTTTTCCCTTAGCTTTGTTATTCAAAATGCTCATTTAGATTTATAGCAATCTTTTCTGGTTGTGTGCCTGCTAAATAGGCTATAACAATAGTTACAAACCTAAGGAAAGAGAGAGAAATGTTTGTGTTTCTACTCAGTGACATGATTGATGTCAGGGATTAGCCCTTTCTAATCTGCCTTTGAGACATAAAGCAGAGCATTAAGGACCAGAAAGGAATGCTTGTATATCAGATTTATAGTCGGTACTGCTTAGACGGAAAAGAAATGTTTTGTCGTATATCTCGTAAAACCTGGTCGCTATGTGAACATTTCTGCTTGGGAAACACAAAACATTTGGGGTGCGATTTGTTTCAGGTACAGTGACCACTTTAAGGGTTAAAGCAAATTTTGTGCTACGGAAAGTGATAGAGAGAGCATGCAGTGTTCTTTTCCTTTTTTTTTCTTTTTTTTTCAAGTTTCATGGTCTTTTATTTTGCTAAATAAGCGAAGTGACAAGTTTTAAATGGGTAAAGACTTTCTTTGGTGTAGAATCTCAGAGCTGAGCAATCTTATCCTCCTACACATGGTATGAGGGAGCTCTTGATAGTGTTCCTCAGATAGTAAGTGTACGAGGTATGTACTGTATGTGCTTACGAATACTGTAAAAACCCTCAGTGTGAGAGACATTTCTTTCGGATGTCAAACCAAATTCTTCGTATGGTTAAACACGAATGTCATCAGTTTGCATATCGTGGGAAAACGTGTTAGGCATATGTTTGACTAATTGCGAGTGGAAGGAGAACTACGGCAGTCACATCAGAACCTCGATGTCTTCGATCTCACTGAAGTATACTCCTCTCATTAATCGGGACACGCACGTTTTCATGTGTACGCATGTCTAAAACATCAAGCCAAGCGGAAGGTGCTATAGTAACACGTATTATAAATGGTGACAGTGAAAACCATACTTTTGTTTGTTTGTTTGTTTGGGGCTTAACGACTACCGTGATCCACTCAATGGGCTATAAGGAGTCGCCCGTCTATAATTTAAGGCCGCTGGTTCTTTAGGAAGGACAGCGTCAAAGCCATTCATCTTGGACAATTCGACCACAGGAATGGCAGCGTCATCTTGTTTCTAGAATAACCGCATGGTTTTCACTGCTGTCAGTCATACAACTTTAGTCACTACACTCTTAACAAACACTGACACCTCATTGTAAAGTCGAAACAGTCGAGTGAAAAAA
This sequence comes from Macrothele yani, assembly GCA_039090855.1. NCBI lineage: Eukaryota > Metazoa > Arthropoda > Arachnida > Araneae > Macrothelidae > Macrothele > Macrothele yani. The sequence goes on along the minus strand of CM077033.1, from coordinate 96,803,976 downwards.
CTTTGTGTCGTATATGGATAAACAAGTTAGTAAAGTCATGCAATGAATTGATTCTGATACGCTTTCCAACATACCAGAAATCATTACTCATGTTATTACTCAAGTTATGAGGATAACGGCTGTGGAATGAATCTCGCTCCTGTGCCCTCACCTTTGTCCCAATTTGCACGATATTAAACAGAACGGTTCAGTATATCTTCGGAACAACATACTACAGTTTTGTCGCAATCGAAACATTTTTACGCAAGTTATGGAGCATAAGGGCAACGGAATGGTTCTGGTTTTATGTCCTGACCTTTGACCTCATTTCGCCGATTTTCAATAGGTTTCGTACCCAGGTGGTCTCCTACCACATACAATAATTTCATCGAAATCGAACCATCTTTACGTGAGTTATCGTGCGGACGGACGGACGGACGGAAAAAGCTGGAGCATATACGCTTCTTCAACCTACGGTTGGAAAGCATAAAAAGCAGAAAACTTGTGTTGTATGCTACTTTGTACAATTTGCATCTCTGATCATATTTGCTTATATGTTAGATGACAATGAGCCTGTTTTTAGCATTTAGTAACAATTGAAAGTTTCTCTAGATATTTTCATATGTGAAACATGCAAATGCCAAATATTTTTTTCCATACATTCCTACAATGGATACTTTATTGGCAATACCTTGATTTCTACAGTATACCACTTAAACTTGCCTTCAATGGAGTCACGTAGTTAAGGATATCATGATTTCATGCCTGATTAAAGTATATTCGTTGAATGCCCAGATGTCATCGTTTATTACCCCTCCGACTGGGCCTGGGCCACGACAGGGTTAAGGCCTCAGTGAGCCCCTAGGCTAAGACATTTGAGTGGGCCCCAAGGCAAAAACATCTGAGAGGGGCCCCAAAGAACGTATGACGGGAATCATTATGAAGTCCGTTAAAACACGAAACTGTAACTGCTAAATGATCTGCAAAGTTTTCATTATAAGTCACTGTATTTTTCTTTGTTCTCATAAGAACATGCATAACGAAGTCAATTTTGTCCACGCCGGGCATCGAATCCAGTCCCCTCATTTCGAAGTAAGTCTCTATCAAACCTGAGCTACGCAGCCTTATGCTCTCGCTGCTATCTGCCTTTTTCTCATGTGCGTCCTTCTGTGCAGGCACGTCGAATCCCCCCACCCCCAAAAGACGGCAGGCTGCATGGTCCACGGGTTAGCAGGGACTATGCGTCGCTGCACGCAGTCATCCCATGAAGAATGTGCATTTCAGAAATTCCAGTGAATTATTTGGTGTGTGGAACGTAACATCGCACACATTTATTTCTCGAAGCGCTGAAGAAGGGATTCTCATTTTTCCTATCTCGCGGTGAGGAAAGAACATCACACCAGTGCGAGAAATCTAACAGCTGGGTCATCTGGGATATTCGGGCGCCAATATCACGAAGTAAATTTCTCCATCTAATTTGTCCACGCCGAGCATCCAACCTGGGTCCCCTCATTCCGGAGTAAGTCACCCTTCCAACTGAGCTACGCGGACGTATGCTCCCGCTGCTATCTGCCTTTATCTGTTGTGCATCCTGCGGTACAGGCAAGTCACACACGAGTTAAGAACTTAAGGATACTACATTTAGTCTTGGATATTTTAATAATTTAGCATTGCATATTTTTCTCGGTGTATGTTTTCCGTTATGCAATGTGAACCCACAAGGGACTTCGCCAATTAACGGTTTCAAGTGGAAATTGAGAGGTGTGGGTGGATGATAGTAAAAATGCTGAGACAGTCCGGCTGACCCTTCTATACGCAACCACGTGAAACTACCCTTGGTGAGTCACTGCCTTGAAACACACTGACGGAAAAAAAATCCCAACACCACGAAAAAATAGTTGTAGAGGAATGAAATGGCGGCAATACATTTGTATAGGTAACATATTTAATCGATTAAGGTTTCAAGATCACAGCTAAATGTAAGCGCGAGAAGAGCCATTTTAAATGTGAAGAGCTGGTACATTAATAACCGGTGTAACCGCCAGAATGTTGAATGCAAGCACGCAAACGTTCATGCATTGTGTCGTACAGGTGCTGGATATCAGTTTGTGGGATGGAGTTCCATGCCTGTTGCACCTGGTCGGTAAAATACAGGGACGGTTAATACTGGTTGGGGGTGACGCTGAAGTTGTCGTCCAATGATGTCCCATACGTGCTCGATTGGTGACAGTTCTGGTGATCTAGCAGGCCACGGCAACATGTCGAAACTCTGTAGAGCATGTTGGGTTACAACAGCGGTATGCGGGCGAGCGTTATCCTCTTGGAAAACACCCCCTGGAATGCTGTTCATGAATAGCAGCACAACAGGTTGAATCACCAGACCGACGTATATCTGTGCCGTCAGGGTGCGTGGCATAACCACGAGAGTGCTCCTTCTGTCATAGGAAATTGCTCCCCAGACCATAACTCCAGGTGTAGGTCCAGTGTGTCTCCGCCGCAGACCGGTTGGTTGCAGGCGCTTACCTGGCCTCCTTCTAACCAACACACGGCCATCACTGGCACCCAGCCAGAACCAACTTTCATCAGAAAACACAACAGATCTCGACTCCGTCTTCCAATGAGCTCTAGCTTGACACCACTGACGTCGCAAACGGCGGTGGTTTGGAGTACGTGGAATGCACGCTACAGGGCATCTGGCTCGGAGCTGTGCTTCAAGTAACCGATTTGTAACAGTTCGTTGTGTGACTGTGGTGGTAACTGCAGCTCGAATTGCTGCCGCAGACGCGGTACGATGCGCCACGGCCATACGCCGTACACGGCCGTCTTCCCTCTCAGTCGTGCCACATGGCCAGCCAGAACCCGGTCTTCTTGAGGCAGTACCTTCTCTTTACCACCGCTGCCGACAATCATGCACACTGGCTACATTCCTGCCAAGTCGTTCTGCAATATAGCGGAACAAAGATCCACCTTCTCGTAGCCCTATTACACGACCTCGTTCAAACTCCTTGATCTGTTGATAATGGCTTCTTCGTCTTCTTAAAGGCATTCTTGACTAACATCAACACACTACGTCGAATCTCAACGATAACTAACGCTCACGAACGTTACAGCGCGTATTTTCAGCAAACCTGCTTTGCATGTTCCGAGGGGCGCTACTAGCGACACACGTATGCGCCGAGCGCGAAATTTGCATAGACGTCATCTTACAGATGTACTCTCACCGCCTACCAACTGTCGTTTATCTAACACAACCCCTTCTTGGTGTTGGGATTTTTTTCCGTCAGTGTATGTTCGTCTTACAGACTCTGTTTCTGATCAAGTGGAAAGCATACGAGACAACAGTAAAACTATTTTATACCCCCCCGCCATCTCTCTCTCTAAATATTTATATAGAGTTCGCCCAGCAATGCTTCATGGGCCCTTGGCCCCAGTAGGCCCCAACAGACTCCGGTTAATCCGGGACAGGCATGGGCTGGAGTCCAGGATGTGGAATAGGTGCGTCTGCCTTACGGCACTGGCTGTCTCCTACCAGGAGCAGTGGTCCCACTTATAGACGGGCCACTGCCTATAGCCCTTAGGGTTGCTCACGGTGGTCGTTTAACCACGAAACACAAAATCATAATTTTTAACTGGTCTATGGGTACCATGCTTTCCAAAAAATATTCTCGTATTAAATTCTGTTGAAGAAATATTGTTCTCACAACACATGGAGATATGACAGAGTCGTTAATACAGCAACCAGGCATTTCTGAATTGCATGTATTTACTGATATGTTAATCACATCAGAAAATAAATTTTGAAATGACATCCCCCTGGAGGGTGAGTCAAAGCCGCACCTGCCGATTTCCGTTGGAGCATGCTATCCGTTACACCACCCAGGACGATTAAGTCCTAAATATCTGAGTGTTAAGTATCAGAATATTCTCTGAATTTCGCCAGTCGAGGCAGACTCTGTTTTCCCGTAGCATTAAGTAATTTCCAATCTGTCAGGTGGACGTCCTGCATGGTGTAACGGAAAGCATGCTCCAACGGGAAGCAGGAAATGCGTGTTCGATTCCCGCTCCAGGACGATGTGGATACCAAGTTTTCTGATGTGATTAATGTTACGTGAAAAACACTAAACACGGGCAATTCAGAGATATCTGATTGCTGTATACTTTGAGCATTTGTCCAATAAAAACATGTAATTACTTAAAACGTTCCATACATATAAAAGTACCAACCCCTTTGCTTTTTGAACATAATCATAGGCAAGAACAGATACAGGACGTTCATTAAGCATTTTTGTAAACCATCTTTTAACTTGCAGACTGATGCGCTTATTGAGGAATTTTGATTTTTCATTATTTCTAAGAATGTTAGTGATGTATGTACTGAAGTTCATTATCATTGATTACTTGGATTAGGAACGGGTGCTATTGCATCTAGATATTAATAGTTAAAGCGACCGTACCAATATTACCGTTAATTCCCTGATCGTCGATACTAACGCTCTGCTGCAAAAGTTTTCTAAGCAAGAGAAATAAATATGTCATGGACCTACATTCATAAGAGCTTCTCTTGTTCTTACCGCATGCCTCTTGAGTAGATATTTAGTTACCCTAAAAACTTCAGACTAATTTCTTAGGGAAAAAAAGTAGTTAAAGCTTACCCGCCAGTGCGTATTTGACAAATGCACTTTTTCCTTCCAGTTGCAATTTTCCCATCTCTATAACCACTTCACTTTTACCAGCTCTCAGAAACAAAATTCACTATCAATAGGTCTTACATTTAACCGACATTTCTAATTTTCCGAACGTTTAGCTCATTAACAAGTCATTGTCATTAAATTTATTTTTTTCTCTCTCTCTGGTTTATCACACATTACTTGAGGATTTGGATAATGTGTATTTCAGTGCATTTCGTGTGTCCTAAAAATATGTACATCGGTATCGGAGAATGAGCAAAAATTATTTCCTATACAAATATTCTATCCTCATTATTCTTGCCCCTTCCAAAAGGAGGAGACTAAGGAAACAGAAGCCAAAGCCAGTGATATGCCATTATCAGTCTCCTTTTTGTACTAAGTAAACTTATCTGAGGTCTAATTAAAGAACAAATAATTTTGTATCCAGTTATTTTGCTCATTGCACAACAGGAATTTTTTCTAATTAATTCGGTAATTCTTGAAAATATCTTCCTTTATATTTCTTTTTCGGAATGACAGTGCGCTGAAGTGATCAGGATTTTCTTTTTCACAACAAAGAAAAAATGAGAGGGGAGAGGGGAAAGAAAAATAAAAAAAAATGAAATACACGGCTCGTGATTTGAATATTGTTTTGATTAAGTGATATCATTGCTCATTTCCATACGCGATTCTTATGAGTCAAGTGAAACAACGTTGAAAATATTCATGATTCTCCAAATAACTTAAATTTATATTATCTGGAGAAATTAAGATACGTTACTAATTTGCCTATGCTACAAAAAGATCCATCACATGATTTTTTCCTAGTTTTTGTAAAACAAAGAAACAATCCAAGGCTTCGTCTCTTTCTTTTTTCTTCTATTTCTAGTTACACAACATGCAAAGACAGTTTTTCGTCCCTGTGATTTTTTTTTCATTCAAAAATATTTGTCCCAACGGTGACTAATTTTTCAGATATTTAGAATCGACTTGAAAGTTTTACAATATTAACTAATATCTAAGTTTCAGTAGGATTCTCCATCGTTTAAGAAATAATGAAAAAAATTAAGAAATGCAGTACTACGGATTTCAAGAAGTGAGAAGTAAATTTCCTTTGGTTTTTAAAAACAATGTCTTCGTTAGAAATCAATACCCATGTACGACAGCTTCTGTTTAACATGTATATATGACGTGGATTTTCATTCTACTTTACGGCGCAATTCCCTTTTGGGACTTCAGCGGTACGATTTGTGAAAGGGTGAAATCCTTCAGCCCTGCGTCCGCTCACTTAGCGCTCTGCTGACAGAACTAATGCTGTTTAACTCCCGTTTTGCCTGTGTGCTCTTGAGAGATGGGCGTCGATCACTTGAGCCCTCTCAGAGAGCCCATGGCATCCATGGCAACCACTATAACAATGCATACACGTGAGACGAAAGCGCAGAAAGTAGGCCAAACATGATTTTCCTCAACCACCATGTTCGCAGGTGACACAACAATTCCCCCTTGTACAAAACCAAGAAATAGTAACACTTCATTAAACCATGTTAATCGTATCTGAGAAGTGACGCAAAATCCTGTATAATCATGCTTAGTTCGGGGCACTCCATCAAGACGGCTTCAGAAAAAGCCTTGAACTGGTTTGGGTTCGGTCTAATGATGTTTTTCTTTTTTGATTGGAGGTTTAACGACCACCGTGAGCAACTCAATGGGCTATAAGCAGTCGCCCGTCCCTAATTTAGGGTCACTGGTTCCAGGGAAAGGAGAGAGACAGTGCCGTAAGACAAACACAACATCCATACCTCACCGGGATTCGAACCCGGACCCCTTTCAGACGAATGATCAGAGGCCATCGCTTAGACCACTGCGCCACCGGGGCGGTGATGTTATTCTTCGTATAAGATGAATTGCCAGATAATTTTAGTTAACTGAAATTACTATACAAAAATTTCGGACTTTTGCCAGACGTAAAAAAAAAATTCTCCTTAAGGAATGTTTGCCAACCCAGTGGCGTGTTGATCCAAGAGCTGGCATCTGACTATTCGTCCGACATGTGTCCGGGTTCGAATTAAAGCATGGATCTTGCGTTTGTCTTAACGTCCTGGCTCTCTCCCTTCCCTGAAACCAGCGGCCCTAAATTGGGGACTGGCGACCCATTGACTTGCCCACGGTGGTCGGTAAATCCCCAAACAAAAAAAGTAATATTTATATCTTGATTACGCTTATCCTTTTCTATTAACATGGTATTATTCTCAGAAGGATCTGTTATGCGAATGTCATCATCCCAACAAGAATCATGAAATTAGTAATCATTGTTGGGTTTTCTCGACGCATCAGCTCGTCGATAATGGGGTTTTATAAAAAAAAAAAACAAATCATAGTTGGGCCAGAAATCTATTTTGCCCAAATTTTTGAAGAAAAAGGAAAAGTCAGAAGACTCGCAAGAAATCCCTGTAACAGTGTGGGCTCTAAAGATTTCGATGTGTTAGAAACGTACTGGATGTCATTTTAACTCACAAGGCAACTTGCTTTTTACTTTTTTATTTTCTTTCTTTCTTTTTCTTCTGATATATGAGACATTGCGATTTCTGTTTGCAACATGATGTCAATTTTACAATAATTAAAAACATTATATGAAAAACTATTGCATCTTTTGTTTTCCTAACCCCTTACCGCGTTGAATTTAGAATACCATTCACGCTGTGACACAATTCCTATTACGTGACGAAACGCTTTGACGAAAGGGGGCGATTATTTAGCTGTACACAACATGAAATAGCTCAAAACGTCATATAAAACTATGTACATTTAAGTCGTCTTGTGGTAAGCTCCCGTCACTCCAAAGTGAAAAGTGCATTTCCACATAGTAATGTAAATTTCAAAGAATAAATCAGGCAATGTATGTTGGCATTCTTTGAAGAAATATCGTGAAAAAAAAAATGTTTGATCACAGGTTTCTGAATTTCAGAATGCTGTCTTCAGACCTGAATCACGATTTAAATAAAGATAGATAATTCATATAAAGATTTATGAGGATTCTCTGATGTTCAGGTTGATTGATTAATGGATTTTTATGGCGCAAGGGCCATGTTTAGCCAAAGAGCGCCATGATCTTCCGGTATAAGAGGAGGTTAGAATAAGATATCTGGAGATGCCCTCGTCAATGGTACAGTGTCAATTTGCATGAAGCCTATAACCGCGAGCAGCAGCTATTAAAGTGTGGAAAAATTGGTGGTCTTCAAGGCTATTGCAATGAATTTTGATTTGGCCGAATCGCATGATTTTTTTTATTTTTGATTGGAGGTTTAACGACCACCGTGAGCAACTCAATGGGCTATAAGCAGTCGCCCGTCCGTAATTTACGGTCACTGGTTCCAGGGAAGGGAGAGATCCAGTCCCGTAAGACAAACACAAGATGCATGCTTCACCGGGATTTGAACCCGAAACCTTCCGGACGAATGATCACAGGCCATCGCTTAGACCACTGAGCATTATTTCGTCGTAAATGTTTCTGATTTTGCATCCTAATTTGCTGTCGATGTGTGACAAAGTGTTGGATTTATAAAAATGTATATAATTTCAAGCGATTTCCCGTTTTATTTTAAATTAAAATACATGAAACGTTAGTGAAAGCTCAAAACGAAATAAAACGTTAAAATTTGCAACTTGACTCTTCTGTGATGCGCACGCTCTCCGGTTTGGTATTAACATGATTTCTGCAACCCAAAACCACTCAATTTAAAAGTATCACTTAGCTGAAACTGCATGAAACTCGGTAGAGTATCATGTAAACATCAAAATTCCCACAATTTGTGGCATCACGGTTGGGTAACCCACGTCAGCTCCAAAAGTTTCATTCAAACCCCCTTGGGTAGAAGAGTATGAAATCAATTTTTTGAACTACTACATTATGCTGTTTGAATCTATCAAGGATTCAGTTTTTATACAATACAATGGATCTCGTCAGGTTTTTATGCTTTACTGTAAATTTATCTTGTGTAAAAAAAATATTCTTCCCTAATTGATCCTTTCAAAGTTCTACAATTTCGAATTTTTTTCAATCGCCGACGGAAGATTTACGAAGTGTTAAATGGGCTTATGCTTTTTTAAAAACCGATACTTTATTTAGATCTATCAAAAGCAAAACAATTTTTTATTTTAACTAACTGTGACTTGACGGTTTGAGTAATTTTCAGTAATCATGGTTTGAATAGTTTACAGCTCGAGATTTACGAAAAGCTTAGAAATCAATGTGTGCTCGAGATTTACCACAGAGCTTAGAAATGAATGAGTTTTACTGTGCTAGGCATGGTCATAGAGATTTGAGTCCGGTTTATTTGTACGGCACGGCACTGAAATATTGGGCCTCAATAAGGTTCTTGGGAGTTGTTTTGCATAAATCTTTGAAATGGGATGCCCAGGTGGATCAGTTGGCGTCTTGCCGTAGATCTAGGGTTGGTATGATTAGGGGAATCTCGGGTTTCCTATCGATTAGAATTCTGTTGATCTTGTACTATTCATTTGTTTATCCTATGCTGTCGTACGGCATCTTGATTTGTTGTGTAAATACAAAACGAAATCTCACTCGTCTGTCTGTTTTGCAGATAAGGTATGTTCGATTGTTGAACTCTTCGGCTCATTAAGAATTTTTATTTCGCTATTATCGTATATTGACTGTGTTGCACAGATATAGATTAATGTTAATGATTCACGAACGTATTAACACAGGAAGATGTTTAAATCTGATAGTGTTGTCGAGAGCCACTCATTCATATGATACTCGCATGAGGTCAGATTTCGCTGTTCCTTGGACTCGTACGGGCATGATTGTTAACAGCATTGGTGTACTGGGCCTGCGAGAATGGAATATACTTCTATTGACTATTAGATCTGAGATCCGATACCTTGTTTTCAGGCGACTGTTGATGAGTTTTTTGATTAAAAATTGTATATAAAAAGGGGAGGGAAATAAATTTTTATTGTCATGATATTTCGAGATGTTTGTTTAGTGCATACTTTAATATCATATTCGTTGTCTCAACTGGACTCAACTTTTTTTTTAAAGTTCAGAGGCGATCAGGGGTTTGTCAGGCTAAAAACTTAGCCTTTTCCCCTGGCTCCTTGCTGTACATTTTAAATTTATATTGAAGGTGTTTTAGTCATATTGACAACATTTGAGTTTGAATTTGTTCCTATATTTTATATTGTAAAGTATTTATCTTCGTAACATGCGAAATATTTTGTTAAAAACTGGAAAATTGTCTTACTTATATTGGCTGTACTTTTGTATTATATATTCTTGTTATTATTAGCCTTAGATTATGTAACATATTGTTCGTTCTTTTGGTTGTTTTATTGTAATATTGTACAGCAAAATAGTTCTAATAAATAAATAAACAATAAAAAAACACACTAAAATAAAATAAATTCGTCAGGTGCGTAAAAGGTTTCAAATCTACGTAGTTTTTCTATTCATAAGTTTCTGTGCTTTTCTGTGGAAATTTACAAAGTAATTAGATGTACGATTCTGACGTACTTCAGAGATGACGCACGTGTCAAGACGGCAAAGTTGCAGTATTAGATTACGTCAGTGTAATTTATTTGGTAAAGCATTCCGATTCGGAGAAAAGAAATGCGGTTTCAATTTATTTAATTGATCGTCATTCATGCGTTCTAGAAGCATCATAGTTATTACATCAAGATATAAAAACGGCCCCCAAGTTTAAACCCTCGTGGGATTAGATTGAGGGATTGGTTCGAAGCAAAGTTCTTCCGGGCAACATTCGGCGATTCATGGAAACAATCACATCACCTTTCCTGTATATTGAAATAGAACGATGCCGGCAAATCTATAAATTCATGTCACATACGACTGATGCAGTTTTAAGGAAGAAGGGAGGTGGTCCAATTAATTTGTTACCTTGGTACATGTAATTGTTGTGCGACTCCTGAAAGTTTTATTTCATACATAAATGAAAATGATCCAAAAATTGCAGAAAATTTTCACCGAATATAAATTAAGAACTGATATGATTTACAACTAAAGAAGTATTTCGTATTTATGACAAAAAATAGCTCAATCTGAAATTTTAATGTCGACTGTAATTATATGCACTATTATATTTGTAAAATGAATTATAATTCATTTATTTCTGTAACTTTTTTGACTTTACTGCAGCAGGCAAATAGATTTGTAAAAGCCTTTGTGTAGGCTTTAAATCGCAGAAAAAAATTTAGCAACCTGTGGTGAATGTTATCCTTTAAAATTATACTTCAAATTAGGAAAATTAGTACTTACGGTTTCATGAAATTAATAATTACGGTTTTCGTATGTACAATTACGGCATACGGCAGCCTAACATATCCTACTTTAGGTCTGCGAATGTTTTTATGTGCAAATATTTTCCACATATATTATCTATGGTCGTTTCATTTCGTATTACGACCAAATAGCACTAGCTTCGATGAACAGTCGAAGAGATGTTCTCCATATTATCAACGAGTTTTGTCCGGATTCGCATTTTGTGGTCTGAAAACTTATGCAAGAAAACCTGCCTTAAAACTTTGAAGATTTGCTTGTTTACAGATATTTCCAGTTAGTTCTTCCTGAAATGATTCACAAAATAAGATCCTAAGAAACATCAGTGCAGCTCACGCGCAGTTGAATATATAGAAAGCAGTTTGCACCGAATGAAGACACCACATTATACTTACATTTTCCTATCTTTTAAGGTACGGACTGAAAAGAACGATATTCCATTCATCAGTAAAATCCAACACTAAATTAGAGACTAAACCCCGGAGAATTGCTTGGATCCCAGGAGTATTTCAAATTTTGAGAGTGCCATTTATAGCGGTTGCACCTGTCTCGTGCTATTTAAGGACAATATTGGAATCATAGCAATATCTCATTAAATTGAAAATCCGAGTTATAGAAATAAAATTGACATATGGTACAAGGGACGATATCTGAAATTTGAAGCCACTACTGTCGCCAAAGTTTTCATTTTAAAAGGAAATTTCATACATGCTGTGATTGCTGAATCCTTTTGTATTTGAAGTAAAAATATATCAAGGTCACATCTAAAATCTTTTGCCTACTTGAAAGGCTTAGATTTAAGCGAATATATCTTGAAATCTTCGTCTGCAAACCCGTGGAATCATCTCCAACAGTTAAGACCTATGGTTTTGTCAAAAATAGTACAACTTGCTTGAATAATGTCCAAACATTTTCATGAGATTTCTTTGGAATTTCTTATAGGTTTGATCCTCCTAGTCTTAATGTCCAGACAATAAGGTGTACTTCTTTCTGTGTGGAACACTTCCAATATCTGTGTATGTGTCGTAATGTACACATGAAGCTCACGGAATAATATTTACACAAGCAGGTCAGAATGGGGATCGACGTCCTCAGCACGCAAGAAGAAATCTTTGGTTTCATCTCACTGGGAAATGACTCGTCTCAAAGACTTTTGTTAGGTTTGCCACTCCCAAACTTGAATGGCTATGATCTTGAGAGAGAAAGTCACTAATAAATTGGCTTCCAAAACAGGTTATTGAAATGTTCACTGTGACACTTGCAGAAAAAATATCAACAAAGAGAAGACTGTTATTATAGTGAATAAAGATTATCTCAGGTCCACTTTTTTAAAACCAAAAGTGAGAGTGAGAAAAATTGCTTTGTAGACCGCAAAACTCTTTTTTTCAAAATCATGAAGCCCTTCGTGGAAATCCAAAATCCTATTTTGTCTTGCACAAATTTGTACAGAGTAGAACATGCCTTAGGTGGATTACGTCATTAGATATTAATAAAAAATGTGTTCTGATACTAAAGCGGTAGAGACACGTACAACAGAAGTGAAGGTAATTTTAAAAAATACGTATGTAAATATTGTACTCATTATTGTAAAGATAATTTATGAAAATGTGGTGACATTTTTTAATAATTTTGGATGGTACAGATAAAAACATTTTAATTAATAATCATACTGAGGTTATCCAGTGGAATAACTGGGCTTTTTAAAATAGAACACTCTAATCCCTCACTATGAAGTTTCATTTGTATTTATATTAGTTTTATTTTTTCACAATTGCGAAAGACATACCCTTTTGATTAGGGATTAAAATTTCGAGGCTCTGGAAGGTTCACGAACACTCTATTTAGACATGGTCTACTGGCAAGAATTTCTTCATTTTGATAATCTCCATGTCAGTGAAAGTGTATCATATTTTAAAATATAAAATGCTTTGGTCTTCAGGTGAGACCAGGCAAATTTTAGTCGGTCGAAAGTGTGGATATTATAATAAAAAAAAAATGGATTTGCCAATTTTTATAATTTGAAGATTTCTTAAAAACGCTGCGCAAAATATTAATTCAACATCCTTTTTACAAAGCACACCGTAGTATCAGAAGTACCTGTATTCCTGTCCCGTGTGGGTGAGGGGTACACAGATATTGCTGCAGGGAACTGAACTGAAATTTTTTCAACCATTCAACTATAACAGAACGGTCTCAAAAGTCAGTCACTAAAGAAAGAAACACTCCGTCCATTAATACAATAATAGTGTCAGTTTGCGCCTAGCTAAATTCACGGAGCATTGCTGACCCCTTTCCAACACGTGTGTCTGTGTCTTCCACGGAATGTAATGCATGCGAATTTCGGGCAAAACGTGAAATAGATAGACGGTCATAATGGAATATCCTTTCACTTACTCACTTCAGCTTAGATGAGTGCACCGCATTCTACGTATTTTCTAGTAAGAAATACATTTTTTAAATGAAAAAGATATATACATTTTATCTACATAACTACATTTTGTTTAAATATTATTAAATTTAAGATCTGATTAATAACAGCTTTATGTCAACTTTCCTTTGAAAAGCCATTTGTTTGCTATGCGTATTTTCTTCTTTTTTTACGCCAATAATATGGATAACAAATATAGGTTTACTATTTGTTTAAACTCTACTTCACAAATACAGTAATGAGAACTGTAGTTATCTAGAGGGTATTTCCTTATTAATATGGTGAACTGCGGTTATTTTTTAAATGTTTTATTTAAAATAACATTACATAAACTGCTTTGCAGCATTTCTGTAACATTAGATGTAATGTAAATGTGAATGAGACTTGCAGTAGGGTAGGCGAAACTTTCGTTAACAAATTACAGGTAATTTCCTACAATTAATGACGCCAAGTTCAGTTATTCAAAGAACCGAAGAGAGAATTTCAAAAGCTTACAAAATATTTCAAAATAGAAATTAACAAAGTCACTTAAGCTCACAGATGAATCACAATGTTACAGAAGCAGCCTTTTTATCAAAATATATTTGAAAAATATATTTGATATAAAGATGCACTAGGTTAAATAGGAAACAGGTGAAAATTACCTCATTTTTCAACATAGTCCCCTGTCGTTCAACGCTTATTTTATATATGTCTTGTTCTTCTGGTTCCTGCAGAGAAGAATGATTTGTGTTGTTCCTGAAGCCACGAATGCACCGAATCCTGTACTTGGACATCACTGTGAAAACGGCACCAAGCAAACGGTATTTCACAGGTCCGAAGACATGAAAGTCCCACGGTGTCAAATCGGGGCTGTAAGAATGATGTTGAAACAACTCACACTCGTTAATTGTTTGTTGATTTTCAAATGCCGTACGAGGACGAAATTTGTCGTGAAACAGCAGCAGCACTGTTTTGGATAACATTGCCCATCGTTTTGTGAGAATTGCTGGTTTCAATTTATCTTTCAGCAAGTCACAGCATGACCGACTATAAATTAAGTCACCTTGTGCAATCCAGATTATCCTTTGTGTGAGAGGTCTAAGGACGGCCCAAGCCAGTTTCATCAAACACATTCGTTATACATGCTTGAAACGTTTTTGTCCACGTGTACATATGTATTGGGCTCATATACATGTCCTCCCCACATTATACAAGCATCCTGCTATGAATTTCCGTGGATTGTACATCCTCAGTCCGTACAAACCTCACTAAAATTCGTTTCCCAACAAGAGAGCATTCCGATAAACGAGCGGCCATATTTACGCCGTCACAACTGCTGGAAAACTGCTGTTAGAAGATTAGCGATTGCATCCGCCACGTGTCAAAGTCATGTGCCATTTCGTCTGCGAATAGCAATCTGCCGTAGCTTGTCGCACCTACGTAACGAGAGGAATGACTTTACTTTTTGATTTATTCTCGTATATTGAGATGCTAGTTTATTTTTAAACTGCTTAAAAAGTACTATAGAAGAAAGGAAATCGCTGTGAAGCTTATGAATCTGAATCACTTATGAAAAAATTTTAAGACTCCAAGTAGTATTTCTACCGCTAATGATAAGCCACGACACCTGTTTATGTACAGTATTTCGCAGAGCGCCTTTCAGAGGAGCAGCTTCGAGGCTAACACGCGTATTTCTCTTTCAAAGGAGATGTGGATGACAAAATTAATTTTCATTAGGTTTGGAAACATTTTTTACAAACAACAGCGATATAACTGAACATCATTAACCCCATTTATGTACCTTGAAAGTAACCTCAAATTCACAGCTAATCCAAGATAGCGTATTGATGATTAAATTTTTATGAAAAATTAAAAGATATCCACTCCATTTATAATCTAGAACTTCTTCGTATAAAAGCAGCGTATGATATCGATCCGTGTTATCAGAGCTTCGAAATGTTTATATTTCTATAAAATCCCTCAGCTTGGAATTTATGAGGAGCTGATTACTTTGTTCCTTCGAGCTCGAAGTCAGTTGGCTTCATATAAAGAAGGAAGAACTACACAACGGAATTTGAGAGGAACTTGATATTACACCAATATTTTTGCCTTTCATTTTTACTCACTATTTTCTGTAATGGGTTTATTGAAGAAACTATGTATTCCAGGAGTGTGGATTTTCTCTTCCAACTATTTCTTTTGTACCCCTAAATTTTCCATGACCTTTGCTCCATTTGGTTTGCTCTCGTCTAGGAGTATGTGCCATGGAAGAGAAAATTTAGATGAGACATAGTCATTTCTATCGGGAATGCTAACCTCATATTGCTAGTTTGTCGACATTTTACTCTTCCGCAGTAAAGTAGTACATGGTACAAGATAACCGTTCGTGAGGAATGTTAGAAATACGGGGTAGCTGTGAGAAATTTCTCAAAGGCAAATAAGGTCTAATCTAGTAAAATAAAATTTACTCGGTAAATATGAAACACATTTATAAAAAATTTTTATATGGAGCGTAAATAAGGACAAGCTGACAATATATTCTTAAATACACCCACACACACAGGAAAGAAAATCTACGCTGGTTGATGGTCACAAAGTTTAACTGGGGTTACATAGAGATGGACAAACCGATTCTTCTGGTAAAATCGATTGTTTAGATTCCACTCACTAATACGATTAGTTAGGTGATTCTTCCGGTTTTCGAAAAAGATTTCTGTCACTAGAATCGATTCTCAGCCCGAACGTTACGTTTATTGAAATTTGACAACCTGGAGGTACGTTCAACTTAGATCCATTTACGTGGTTGACACTTCCTGTTTCGTCTAAGAATTTTAGTTCATATTTGCTTTTAGTACTTACAGAAATGTTTGCATTTTAGTTTTCACATTTGAATTTAACATGTGATGGTTAAATTCAAATTGATCGGAAACTTGAAACTTGGTCGTTCTGGGTGGTGTAGTTGTAAGCATACCCGGGAGTTTTCTGGGAGACGCGGGTTCAAGTCCTGCTCCAGGACGATGAAAATTTTCAAGTTTTTGTATATTATCTGACTTACCATCCTTGTCACATTTACGCCGAAAATTGGATTGTCATCTTCAAAATTTGTATGGAAAGATTTTCTGACCAACTTAAGACACCGAACGAGACAACGTGGATAAATTTTGATGTCTAGTGATAATTAATTCTGACTAATTCATCCAGGGAATCGGCTATTTTGTGGAATACAGTGCTTAAAGAAAATATTCTTTGGCCACTGACTTAGTTTGCTGATTCATTCTATTAGAACGAATGGTTCGTGAACGACGCAGCTCAAGTTTTTAGACCGGATTTCAGACATGTGTCGATAGGTTCTACAACGTTTGTTTTCGCCCAGCCCGAAGCTTTTTCCTTGTGTTTGCTATGCTGCACAGTACTGAAGTTGCATAAGCAAGATACACACTATAAATTAATAGTCCAGTGTGTTGAACCTGTAAAAACGTCAGTAACAAGGCTCCGGTTTGACACAAATTATAACTACTGTCTTGTGATGATTTCGTTCATTCTACTGATTGATAGACATTTCTTCGTGTCTAATCATCACCCTTTTTGTCTATAATACCAATACCTAAATTTATTTTCTTCTCCCCACCAATACTCTAGCAGTTAACACAAAAACAGGTGGAATGAGAGTGAGGGAACAGATTTCATCAGCAGTCTAACTCGGCACCTCCCTGAACTTGGAGTCCGATGATGCGACACGAATCGCAGACCTCTGAATGGTTTTCAATGGGGGACACGTCGTTCATGGTAGTCAACACTCTAAATATAATCAAGAGAGCAGAAGAATATCGCATTTTGTCAGCTTCAATAAATTGTATTTATGTCATCTGTAAATTTTATTATTCACGGTTTTCCCAAATGTGCCAATTACATTAAAAACCGCGACGCGTTTCTCTTCCTGTTTTATTTGTTTTGTAAATATTTTTATGTTCTCCAGATATTTTTGCTTTTAATTCGAAGCAGTCGCAGTAAAGTATAAAATATTAACATGTTAGGGACAATATGTATTCCATTTCAAAAAACAACGAAAACAGAAATATATCATTTCAGCATGGCCGTGCCCTGTCTGTGGAAAATTAGGTAACAGATTGTAAAATCTTAGGTTTGTATTAAAAAATATTACCTTACATTAGATAATTACTTCATTATGATATATGTGTAGAATTGTAAATCACTTTGGAAGTCACCGGCAATGAACTAGAAAAATGAAATAATATTACTTAATGTTTGAAATGTGCTACATGCTTTTCAGTTTCTTGTAATCTGTTAAATGGTTCGTCCAGATTATGAACGCTGAATGTCAAAATAACATGGAGTGTTTTGTTCTTAATGTCTAATTTTTCAATTAGCAGTGTAATATAGAAGATACATGTGAATTCCCGGGGAAAAATTCTGCTTCATGGTTTGACACTATTATAACGATGAGATCTGTTATTCCATGAAAAATGTGGTTCATGAAACACAGACACTGCATGAACTGCCAGCTATAATTGGTATGGGCTTGTTCATAACGAATGTAGTTTTGCATAATACACTTTGGTAGAAATCCGTTCATCTTGCGTTAGAGAATTTGGTAGAATATTTTTCGGGTGTGTTACGAATTAGTACTCAACTTTTCACTTACTCAAACTGCCGATATATTTCTATCCATCTGTTGTCACTAAGATAAGAGCTCTGAATCCTCTTTTAAGTTGGATGGATATACTCCACTTAATACAGTAGAAATGCCGTTGGAAATATGTACTTTTGTGAAGATATAGTTTTCAAACTGTTCTGTACACCAACTTGCTTTAACCATATATTGGGTTTAGCTTATATATTATAGTACAGCTTATCACGGGGATACTGTTGTCATAATTTCCCAAATCATCTATTCTTGTCATTCTGTTAGGTTACCGATAGTTGTCCACACAGAGAATATAGCTACGTACAACACGTGACTTATTCTACAGCTCCTGCATCTCACCTGATGCTCTGCAAATGTCAGTCATGTGTCAGAATTATAGATGTTATAACAGTAGGGTCGCAAAGAAAGTTAGTACTTTTGAAGAGTAACAAAAACCAATCTTACCCTGTAGGTTTACGGTGTTGTGGTTCTATGTTAGCTCACAGTTTGGGGACTCGATCGTAATCCTTGGGCCCAGCAAATTTCCTTTCTGTATTTTCTGTTTGATGTGAGCTTTAGAAGTTCACGGAAGTTTACTTTGATTTAGTTAAAGGAAGAGGTGCAGGTACTATCGATGGCTATATCGATGTTTTGTCCAAATCAGTACATCGGTAGTGCATCGATAGTTTTTCGTAACTATCGATAATTTTACGTTTTTCAATGCTGTTTGTGTAAATCACAATGTTATAAACAATTCAGTTTCCACCGATGACTTTAATAACTAGAACTCTGATTTTCACATCATTTAAGCTGGTGTCGAAAACATTGAACCCAGCTATATTGATACATCATGACACTGCGAAACTAAATTTTACTCTAATCAGAAGTGTAAACAGCGAGGGTATGCGGTTTTTGCACTCTGTTGTTCTTCACATTAAGTCAAGCTCAAAGCGAAAGTGTGCGTTTCAGTTTCAGTAAACTTTTTGCGTTTCAGTCAGATAAAGACCAAGTCCAAAAGCTTTGTTCTTGTTTGTACTGGAAGTTGAAAGGTGCGACAGGTGCGGAAACAGTTTTTTTGTTGAAAGTAAGTAATCAGTACTAATGGGTAAATGTAAAATACCTTTGGGCAACATTATTTTTCTTTTGGTAAGGATAAGCTCTACGAAAAATGTAGCCTTTGCGAAAAGAACTAAGAAACGTCGGGTAATACGTCAAATTTGAGTGCTAATTCAAAACGATTGCATCCAGCTGCTGTCATTTTAAGTGATCCCAGAAAAAGAAACAGTTGAGAAACAACCCCACTCAAAATGTTATTTAATTTCTCACGAATTATTACCACGATTTTGCTAAACATTATTTTTGCATACAAAACTGCAGAATTTTTTTCTTTAACTTATGTGAACAAAAAGATGAAGAAATTATACAATACAAACATAAAATGATTATTTAGGAGCCAAATATTAGCTCGTTCTTCAGGCAAAACATTTTTTTTTGTGACTAGCTCACTCACTTTGGGAGCATATTGTCAAAACCTAGAATCTCAGAACCGGTTGCGTAGTGGGATAAGTGCTGGCTTCTGACCATTTCCCTGAGATGGTCAGGATTCGAATCCCGTGAGAAATAGATGTTGTTGTTCTGTTAGTCTCACAGCTCTGGCTTCTCCCTTCCCTGAAACCAGTGGACTTAAACCAGTGACAGGCGACTGTTTACAGACCTTCGTGTTGATCATGGTGGTTGTTAAACACCAAACCAAAAAAGGGAGGTTGGTTTCAAACTTTATCGGAACTTAGCTTTCTAATAAAGTGAAAAAGAAAAATTATTGTCAGAAATAATTTTAGATCCCAGAAAACAAATGTTCTCCCGGGAATTTTGCCGACACCGTATCTATTGCACTATCGATAGTTATCGATTGTTATTTTTTGACTATCGAAACTGATCGATAATTATCCACCTGTAGTTAAAGGAAACAAATTGGAACTACAGGCAGACTCCTATCGATGACACTACGATAGTATGGATAGTTTTGTCCAATTCTGTGCATCGATACACTGTTAAAAATTTCAGTTCAACGTTTCCCCATAATATGGTTTAATTGAATGAGTTTCACCAAAAATTGGTTATTTCAAAATTAAGGAAGCAGACACTTAAACAAAATTTGCAACAGTGTTTTGTTTAGCGATTTGATTCAACCATGGTTCAACTTCTCAACCAATAGCACGGCTGGAAATATTTTGCAATGGCGGAGATAGCCGGAGAATAGCAATTAGCAACTAACAGTGGCGTAGCCTGATGGGATGTTCGGGGTTAGAACCAATCCTTTGAGGGGGAGACTGAGCACGAATTTAAAGCGATATATACGTATATACGAGGTTTTCACCAATGCAACCCCTTCCCCCTTAAGAAATTTCTAGCTACACACTGGTAATGGCCGCGACCATTCCAAATGAGCCAGCCATTCGTCTGTGAATAATCGCGGATACTACACCACACACTTTGCTGGGTGTGAAAAAAAGGGTAGATACTTTTTAAAATTACGTTTATTATAATAATAAAAAAACGACATCGGTTACTCATGTTTGTTATTAGGCCACGAACTGCGTACATGTATGTTAGAGCAATCCAAAATGGCCCAAGCAAAGGCTTGCGATTTGAAATAAAGTCTACTTTTAATCGTTACATTTGGGAACAGCGTTAGTTCGCTGAATTTTGATAGGGTTATCTCATAACAAACCACTTAATGCTGGTCGAATAGCTTTGCCACGGGAAAATTACTGTAGTGGGTTGTATTGTTAAAGATTCCTTTGAATTTGATGTGGGTAAATTATTCTAAATATACTATCTATTTTACTATAAAATGTGATACAGTGCTTTACTTTTCTTGGTTGTGGCGTACGTCGCTCTTAATCTCTTCGGGGCCTTGAGATGAAGACACTATGTAATTTTTTGAACATGTAAAATAATATTTTTGAATGTTTCTTACATTAGAAAAAATGCTTTAAATTTTTTTCATTAAATTTTATTTTTGTTCTGGTGGATTACAAAAACTTCCATTTTTCGTCAAAGAACCTCCCCTTCCCAGAAAAAAAAATCAATATACGCCCCTGTATTCAGCCCTGACTGAATCCTACAGACACTTATCAACTTGTTATCCTGAGATTGGGGAGGCATTCAATTCTGCTTTATAAAACAGCAGCTAGATTTGACAGATTTCTTTTTCTTTTCTTTTTTTCGCATTCTGAATTTGTCTACGTAAAACAACTAAGCGAAGGCACCACAATTTGTGATGTACGTCGCTCTTAATCTCTTTGGGAAAAAGACACTATGTAGTTTTTTGAACATATAAAATACAGGGTGTTTCAGAAAATTTGATATCATTTGAGATGTAAATATCTGAGTAACTAAATCGTCTAGGCAGATGAAACTAAACAGGCTTAGTGTTGAGCAAAATAAAATTTATTTGTCAAAATTTGAATGAAAAATTCAAAGATATGTGGTTTCATGAACGATTTCGCAAGTTTTCAATATGCGCACCGCACCGCCTGTGACACAGCACATGTTAAGTCGGTAGTCCAGCTTCTGCCAAACACAATGCAGCTTGTCCCTGATGTGCTCAGTAGCGGAAGAGATTGTTGTGCAGGTTCGGGAAACATTTCTGCGAAGCCCCAGGAAATCCATAAGAAGAGCAAGTCTGGAATCCCAGATTCCTCCAAACAGTTTGGTATGTCGCAAGGGAACGCTTTCGAATGACACCCTACGAGCAAAAGCGCAAGCAATTCTGTGTCAGAGAAACTTGAAAAAGACGAGTTTGAAAATCGTCGTTTTCCGTGAGGAAACCACATTTCATACGGATGGCCAAATCAACAAGCATATTGTTCTCATTTGGGGCGAAGAAAATCCCCATACCACATTTGAGCAAATGAGGGACATGCTGCATTGTGCTTAGCAGGAGTGTCACAGCGACATGCTGAATCGTGCTTGCAGGTGTGTAGCAGTGTCACAGGCGATTTTGAAAATTTGTGAAATCACTGTGAATTTAACTCTTGCCGATAACTACATACATGAAAAACTACCGAAATGACACGATAACTATTTTAACCCTAATGTTAAAATATTTAATATATACATTTAAAAAGATGATATAATAAAGCATGTACACACGAGATCTTTCGGTACCCAAAGTGGGTACCATCTTCAGATGCTGTTAAAATTCACCAAACGAACGTGACAAGCACTGTGATATTTATATAAGACACACAGTCGTAATGACGTAACTAGTATGAAATCGGCTTAACCAATGAGTGGGACAACATTTGTTATTGGCCAAACGTAATAGTAATAGGTTAAGTCTATTGATTTATTACTACCTAACCCGACAAACCCAAGTATGTTTTCCACGGTATAGGTATAAATTCTGGTAAATTATCATTACATGCTGTATTCCCATATCTCATAATATACAAACTCTCAACAAATCTTAAAGTTGATCTAGATTTTGGTGTGTTGATAATTTTAATCTCATCATAATTTAAGGCACTACACGAGGCTCCAGCAAAGTTGCTGAGATAAGGCACGTACAGTCTGAGGATTGCGGCATTTTTAAAATTGTCAGCCAATGGCAGCAAACTAATATTTTCAGGGTTATGTACACAAAGTCTGTTTTATTAAAGCGTTAAAATTAAAATTATGTACCAAAGCATAACCTTGGTTTTCAAGTCGTGCTGAAGCTGTTGTTGTATCTATTTTTAACATCAAATTTATGTTCTTTTAAACTAGCTGATTTTGTGCGAAAAGTGTAGTGTATGTACACTTTTCGTTGTTTATTTTCTTCTATGCTGTTAAGAGGGATAATATATACACCATATTTCATATCAAAAGACACAGGGTCTCCTCTGTTTTTCAGAAGTAAGGACCTAATGTTGCTTGTGTTTGTTCCAATATCAATATCATATTTATGTCATATCGTTTTCATGAAATAGCACAATTTTTGTACAAAAGGAAAAGAACCAATGTATTTTCTTTTGTTTCGGTTCATATATAGATGTTAATGGTGTAGTCCTGTTCCTTTTAATCTTGGCTACTATCCTACGTATGGTTTCATCTGGATATCCATGATTACAGGTGATATTATAAATGGTATCCATTTCTTGCTTTTGAAGAGCTGTGGTGGACGAATGAGTGAAAGCTTTTCTTATAAGAAAAGATGTCGATGGTTATTTGTAGCTCCGTGGGTGTGCTGATGCCCAAGGTATGTATTACTATCGTATCTGATTCTGGTTTTCTATATACTGAATTATTAATAGTTGATTTAGATAGGTTTCTAGTGAGCATGATATCTAGAAATGGCAAATTATAATTACTTTCATATTCTGCAGTACACTTTAGTGTTAAATACAGTTGATAACTCAGATACAAATGCTGATAGGTATTCCAAAGATGGCTCCAGAGAACCAAAATATCATCTACATATCTAAGATATAATATAGGTGTGTAACTAGTTGACTGAAAAACTTTGTTTTCCGATTCTTGCAAGTAGATTTCTGCAATGGTTGGGGAAAGGGGAGATCCCATTGGTGCCCTTCACATTGCTGATATATTATCTCATCGAACTTGAAGTAAGACCTCTTGTAAACTACAGACAGTGCTTGTAATACAGCTTCCACCCCAGGAGATGGGGTGTCCAGTGTCAAAAGAGAGGATTTTATGATGTCATGTACCTGTTGTACTGTAACAGTCGGGAACAGAGATACAACGTCTAAGGAAAGCATGGTAAAGTGTTGTGTAATTGGGGAAATTGCTTTAATACGATCCAGTGCTTGAGTGGGATTGGTAACAGAAAAATTTCAGTTGTTAATGAGAGTTCGCAAATATTTTTCCGCAACCGATTTTAAAGTGGGAAAAGCTAACGAAACTGATGTTCCTGCCTTGAAATTCAAAAATGTCAACCATGGCATGAGTTTGTACTATTTTAGTCCCAGATTGTACCACGAATATTTTGTTTGTTCCTTTTTCGGTACCTAGGTATTCAAAGTGGGGAACTCTGTATCTGAAAACAAATGCGATAGATGAATATCACTATGGTTTTAGAAAATGTCATCAATAGCAGTGTAACTCCCTTCATTAATATTTTTGTTCTGGCAGTTGGAGAAACACCTCATTCGCGTTCAGTACAAACCATAGGGTACAACTTTAGAAAATGATATTTCCTCAGTGCAACTTTAAAAAGGATATAATTATATGTCTAAAGAAAATATTTTTCATCTGTAAACTAATTTGGTGCATCAACTTACGCGACGCAAACTTTAAAAACGAGAGAAGAACTTTGTTACAACCAGGTTTGAGATATTAAAGTATCGCAGATATGGAGATGTATCTGAATTTATTAACATGAAACTACATATAAATATTTTTCTTTCCTCATCGCATCTACATCATCAGGAATAATTCCAAACGATACTCTTATTTAAACCTTATAGACGCATATGATATACCCCGGCTGAAAATAAGTTGGCTTTATTTCTATTATCTGTTCACGCGGATTCGGTGATATATGAAAAACAACAGACAACCGTTTATGTGTGTCACCAAGTAACTTCATGACTTACACCCAGGTGGACGATGCTTGCCCCCGGAAAACCTTGTAGAGTTACAAGGCTTATATCTGTCTGCACAACACTGTTAGCTTTCAGAATCACCGCATTTGGTCCGAGTGAAACCTTCGTATTTGCCAAAAGATCCCGTTCCACTCGTTTAATGTAACATCAAGATATGACTTTACGACGTCATTTATCACCAAACAGTAATTTTCTAATAAAATTGTCCACCCGGAGCAGCTACTTGTATCGTCATTCTCCACAGGTATCTAGAGCAGTTCTAAAAATTTGTGGTCCCGCCACTTAGTAAACCTGGCAATACCAATTTTAGTAAGCTGAGTTTAGTAAGTTTTTTAAGTTAAAGTTGGCTGAAATGATGGCATTGTCTTTACAAATGACAATGCCATGGCTGCATGAAGAAGCACATCCTCGTATTACATTGTTGGAACAGCAGCTGCTACGACAAAAGTTTTACAACTGCTGAATCGTTAGTTGCACATTTCCAACAGCTTGGACTCCTCGCTTTGATGAGCTCAGCTGTGGCAGTGAGGACACCTCAAAAGCAGGATACATTAGATCTACATTCTAGTTTTGGCAAACTTAAATGACAGAATAACATTGAATGTGAAAGAAACGGACTAGCTGCGTTCCAGTGTTAAAGACGTCGTTCAGCGTACGTAGTGTTTAGAAAATCTGAATAGAAGATTCGTGAACCATATGTGTAAACTGAAACAAATTAACACGAAATCACACTTTTCTGTTAGCTTCTGTAGCCATCACACTTTGCCACATGTGTAGCCATGTATTAGTTCATCTGCAATGGCAACGCCTATTCGAGGGCTGTCAGCATAGCACGTGTGGTTCAATTTTGTCCAAGTGCGTTATCGGGATAGGGCTCCAAACATCTTTATTGCACCCTGATCACCTTGTACAATTTGCTAGCACTTGCAGTGCCACGTTTCCTCTCGTACCACAAAATGGTGCAGTTTTCAATCGATTTCAGACTCGTGAGTGCACATGCTTGACAGCATTTTTACCAGGTTCAGGGCGTTTCAAACAAAATAGATGTGTCAATACGGGACACTAAATATCGCCTCTTTACTTGTGATCACCGGGAGGTTGTGAAGCATGACTGCCCTCTGCAGTGCAAACTGTATCTGTTGGTTTGAATTTAGCGACTTTAAATTGATGTTGTCACTGGGGAACCAAATTGTTCTGGATAGGGACTGAAAACTATATGCAAGATACGAACACGTGTGGGAAGTTAGGAGCACATCTGCATTATAAAATCCATACGATGAATCATAAATTGTATTGCAATGTATGATAAACAATAGACATCATACGCTTGCGGATTCAACCATTTAATATAATCGCTATGGTTCTAAAAACTTAATTTACCTCTATATATTTTGAGTTCTGGAATTATGTACGATTTGGTAAATCCTTTTCAATGTTTTAAACATGCGCTCGAAGCTATATGCGTTTGAACGGGAAGAAAGGTAACGGGTTGATGGTTTTTTTGTCTGGGTATTAGCATTTTTATGGTTCAAGGCATGTATTTTGAGAAATAATAATTCAGGCATTACCGTGCACTCCACGCTCTTGCATTGAAGCTCATAAAGAGTCCTGATATTCAACAAGCCCATACATTCTGCTGTCATAATTGACATTCGTCTACAAACTGAAAATAAGAGGATGGCATCTTTTCTGAATATCATGTATTGCATTTTTATAATTGCTTCAGAAAAAGTTGCACTTCCTGAAGGAATGTTTTGAGTTCTCCAACCACGAGAGAAAGCGCTGCCGATAACATTGGCTAGAGCAAACAAAGACACATCCGTTCACAAGGAAGGATCACTGCTCCCGAAAGAATAAAAAACTCGAAAAAATTGTTAATAAGGAAACTCCCGTTGCAGTTTTTATTTGTTATCAACCAGGTGTCTGCAGCGAAAGCACACCATTCCGCTTGTGTGGGTATTTCCAATCACTTTCATCCGCATAGTCTACCTCATTTTCTACACCTACATCGATATCCCCTTCCTGGTGAGATAACGTTGCCTGAAACATTCACTGACACGGGAAAATAAAATCACATCCGTTAACCAGAATAGCTAACAAACTAATTTTCAGATAATACATTTCTGCGCAACTGACATTGACATTATATTCTAAAAATAATTAACTTCCAAAATTAAACACTACAAGTTTCGTTACATAGATATAAAATTTGGCATTGCTAAAGCCACAAAAATTTAAAAATAGTTTTCAATTTCTCACAACTTTCGAATCATTTTGTTCTAATTCAGTGTTAGAAGAGCTATAGCTTATGCCATAACAATTCGTAATATACGTGCATACAATTATAATCATAATAGGTTACTTACCGTTTGTACACATTTCCCTGCACGTTTTTATTCTTTCGGTTGTCTGGCTAGTTTCAAGCCTCTGGTGCGGTGGTCCTTTTTCGTCTTCCAGTTCATTCAATGCCTGGCGAATGTATAAGTCCTTGAAGTTATTTATGCAGTACACTTCTAGGAGTTATACATTCGCCAGACATTGAAAGAACCTGAAGACGAAAAAGGACCACCGCACCAGAGGCTTGAAACAATCTAGACAACCGAAAGAATAAAACGGGCAGGGAAATGTGTACAAAAGGTAAGCAACCTATCATCATTTTATTCTATTCTACAATTTACGATATGAATTTATAAAACGTGATGCAGAAGGTCGCTTTTCACATTAAAATTGTTGTTGCATTCATAAATCAAATGAGCACACAAGCTATTTCTGGTGGTTCGCTTACAGAGAAAAATTGCTTTAGAATACGTCACTTTGAGCAAAAACATTTACTTCTCTAGTTTCTCACTGATTGTAGTTTAACACCGAAACAATCGCAAAGCAACCATTATGTGGCAGTTATTATTCAAATTTAATTATAGTAACGGCGCAACGTCTAGACACCAAATAAAGTTACAGGATGGTATAATATGTGATAGAACCTACTGCTCTTCTCAACCACAGGGCGATTGCGAAGAGCGCCCTGCGCCCAGTACTAAGCGCCTTGTTCCTCGGTCAGAGACTCAGTGCTTGGTCAGGAGTGGAAAAAAATGCCTGGTCGTACCGTCACATCAACAAGTTCCACAGAGGGTAGCTAATCAGCAAGCAGGATTGTAATGTTTTCCTCTGGGACGTTGCCGGTCGTGTAAAGAGCAGTGTGTCGGGCGTGGCAAGAGTGTTTACGGAAAGGTAAAAAGAAGGGCGTAGAACAGAAAGAGGTGGTTCTGAAAGTCTTACAAACAAAACGCTGAGGGACAACCTTCATCTCATGAAAATTCTTTCGCTTGATCGTTCCGTATCATCAAGGGCGTTGACATTAGTGGCGAACTCTGACACATTCAAATTCCAGCAATTTATCGGGAAATCACACAACTCTACAGGCACCTAGTGGCACATTGTCACATCAGGTATCGGATGTTCGAAAGTAAGAGCTGCCACCACGGATTGAACAGGTAGTCGTAAGTCAGTATGCACCCACTGAATTGACCAGCTGGGAAGCTCCTACTTTCAATGGTAAAAATTGTTATAGGGAATATTGTTTTTTATTAATCTACCGATCTGTCAACAAATGCACACAGGAAAAAGCCATGAGGTTTATTTATTTTAATGCAAATCCATTACAAATATTTATTATATTTTCGGATTAGTTTCATTGTATGGCTTAAGATTTTCCAGGACAATCCTTCTAATGAAAACATTTAAAGTGCATTTTATGCACAAAACTATATTTTTGTATAACAGTGAACTTTGGATGCCAATGGGGATTATCTAAATCATCGTGCTGATCGAACTCTTCATGTAGGATTCTAGAATTATGTGTTTTTCCACTGCCATCTAAAACAATACCATTAACAAACAAGAACACAGAGTAAATTTCCATGATCTATACGTTTTGACTAATAGCATTCCCATAATTCCTTAATGACATTTTTTCTTCCACTCGTAATAGCGAAACCAGTCCGTACCAATAAACATGCACCATATCACTGAGACAATTCCAGAATATTCTGTTATGGAAACAATTAATGTCGCGGCAGTCGCCGTGGTGAAGTTTTGAAGATACGTGTTGTCGACTTTCAGTGCAAAAGGATTATACAGAATAACTTACCACGCAAAAACAATTTTGCAGTTGTTCTATTGCAGATTTTAGTTGCTCTCGACACAACTTATAGCAGCTGTTCCTTTTTATTTTTGGACTTTTTGAGAAACAAGAAATTTCTAATTTGTCAAAGGAGTTTCACGAAACATTCTTTAACTACCTACCCACAGTTGCTGGAAACCTGGTATGACGTGGCCTTGACTTCATCAATCAGTCAGTTTCCGCATAGTGAAAGACAATGCCCGCATAAAAATAACAGCACAACGTTCAGGAACTTTAAACATAGATTTTTACCCGCACTTATTTCCTTTCAATTTATTTAGAAAGCTGTTTTTTATTTGCAATAAAAACAGGTATGTCAAAATACAATGCATGTCGAAGAGCTTCACTCTGGTTTTCTCAGTACAAGTACATGTACCTTAAGAACAACATCCTTTGAAATGAGCATACACTGGAAACTTTTTATAAAATCGATTAAGGTTATGCTCCAGCCTATTGAAATCTTATGGAAAAAAATATCCTTCTACTGTGATATTGAAATCACTTAATTTGGTCTCCCACCGCATTACACGTGTTACCGTGTATTACGGTGGAATGAATCTTAAAAGATTCATTTCGGTGTGTCTTTGAAGTGAGTAGTTGTGCTGAATATCACATTTCCTAAGATATCTACACATACGGCAAAAACGCACAGAAGTCATTACTAATGTCTGTGATCAAAGTGTATTATGCATAATTTTCTGTCATGCTAGTTAGCATTTTTTGTATGGGGTAGATTGCAAATTTCTAATGTGTATATACTGATATCACTTTCAAAGTGATCTAGAAAATACACTTATATGGTGTGCAGTTTCTTGATCTCTTTGTATTTATTGATATCCGATGTGTAAATCAGTGTAAAAAGTCCAACAAAACAAAGCCTGTTCGCAAAATGCAGGCAACCAGACCTTGATTGTGCTAGTATTAGGGAAAACCTATATCTGATCTCTTTATGTCCGCCTTTCAAGCTTCAATGTAGCTTTATAAAATGCATTTTAAGGAAATTATCTGTTACATGTCAAAATATAGTTTTGAGCGAGAATGCTGCTTTCAGATTTCTTTATTCTCGGTGAAAATCAACATGTGTTATTTCTGATGCTAAATTAGCTAAGTGGAGCCTATTTTAAGGCGAACACCAAAATGTTTGAGAGGTAAATTCCCAGAAAGTTTAAGAAAGTTTTAACAATATATAATTATTTTTAAAAATAATATACTAGAAACTAAATTCATGTTACTCTAAAACCTTAATTACAGAAAAGAAAGATAATGTTGCTGAACATATACACTGAAGTGCCAGAAAAACTGGTACAGACCAGCTTATGCAAAATATACAGCAACATTACCTATGCACGTACTCGTTTGCGTCCTCCATCGCGTATATAAAGCGTTATACATCCTTGCCAGCTGTCAGAGGTGTTTTCGGCATGAGAATGACAAGTGATAACGATTTACGCCATTTTCAACGCGGTATCATAGTTGGCGCTCGTGAGATGGGAAATAGTGTTTCGGAGGTAGAAACAAAGTTCGGATTTTCGCGGATGACCATTGCAAGGGTGTACCATGACTACTAGAATTCCGGCAAAACCTACAACCTACATTACCAGTGTGGCCGTAAAAAGACATTGGGTGAACGTGACCATCGTCAGCTGTCAAGAATCGTTTCACACCGAAGGCGTTCAACACTCTCGCAGGTACCATCAGAATTCAGTGCTGGAGCATCAACAAGCGTCCGGACTGTGCAACGTACCCTGCATGATATGGGCTTGAGCCGACGCCCAGGTCGAGTGCCCTTGACGGGTGCGCGACACAGAGCTATGCGCCTCGCTTGGGCACGGCAACACCGCCACTGGACACTTGATGACTGAAAACAAGTATCCTGCTCTGACAAGCCACGTTTCCAACTGCATCGGGCAGATGGAAGGATTCGTGTGTGGCCCAAACCCCATGGAGCCCTGGATCCCGCCTGTCAACAAGGAACTGTACTACCTGGTGGAGGGTCCGTAATGGTATGAGATGGGTTTAGCTGGACTTCACTGGGACCCCTGGTACGTCTACAAACGTCTGCGACCGGCCAACGCTATTTGCGCATCCTTTCTGACGCGGTAAACCCGTTCATGTCCTGCATTCATGCTGATAATTTGGGCCTATTATCGGAGGACATTACACCTCCACACAAGTGTCGAGACGCCACGTTATGGTTAGAATAGCATTCATCTGTGCTTGGGATATTGCGAGTCCTACCCAAGTCCCCAGATGTTAACGTGATAGACCACAATTGGGATGCCATGCCACGCGCTATCGAACACAGGAATCCGATACCTCGGAATACCCCCGAATTGTGTAACGGTCTGCAGGAAGTATGGTGCGCATTGCATCGAGCATATTTCCAAAAGCTAGTGGAGTCCATGCCTCGTCGTATTTCTGCAGACCTGCGCTCACGTGGGGGACCTACCAAGTATAAAACTGGAGTACCAGTTTTTCTGGTACTTCAGTGTATTTAAAACATGTGTCTAATACAATGTACGATCTTTATCACTTAGCAAGAAAACATTTTCTAATCGGTTTGAAAAAAAATCTAAATCTCTGCGAAAACGTTTGAAATCTACATATATATAATAAGTATTTCGTAAACTTCCAAAGGATTTTGAAAATTTACGCACTGATTCCTTAATGAAATTACGTTAAAATAAGTACAAGATAAATGCTTAAAACCATGTTTTAAAACCTAAATGAAATCCTTAAATTTATCAATTTTTTTATGATTTGTTCTAAAAGCGAAACATTTTCAATAATTGTTATTACTTCCTTAAAGATGAAGGATTTTTCAGTAATCATACATACATCTTGATTCATATTTTGTAGCTATTACAGTCCTTTATTCGAAATTTTCTTCCGCTATAGCTTGTCAAGTAAAATACCTATGCTAAAATAAATTTAAAAACCAGTTAGTAATGAAATGAATTCGTTATACCCTAATACTCTTTCCAACATAACAGAAATCATTATTCAAGTTATTACTCAAGTTATGAGGATAATGGCTGTGGAATAAGTCTCGCTCCTGTGCCCTGACGTTTGATTCCATTTCGATTATATTCAACAGAACCGGTTCAGTATACCTCCGAAATAACATGATAAGGTTCAGTCGCAATAGAAACATTTTTACTCAAGTTGTGGTGCATAAGGGTTATGGAATAGATCCCGCTCCTGTGACTTAACCTTTGACCCCATTTGTCCCATTTTTAACAGGATATGTCCCCAGGCAGGCTCCTACAACATACTAATATTTCATGCAAATTGAAGCATTTTTACATAAGTTATGACGCATAATGGCGATGGAAGTGATTCCGCTACTATGTCGTGACCTTTGACCCCATTTCGCCCATTTTCAACAGGGTTTGTTCCGAAGTGGTCCTCTACCACATACTGAAATTTCATCTTAATCGAACCTTTTTTACGTTAGTTATGACGCATAAGAACAGTGGAATTGATCCCGCTCCTATGTCCTGACTTTTGACCCCATTCCGTTCACTTTCAATAGGCTCCTTCCCAGGTGGTCCCCTACCACATACTAAAATTTCATCGAAGTCGAGCGAATTTTAAGCGAGTTATCGTGCGGACGGGCATACGCACACAAAGTGTGACGTAATGAGGCAGATGGGTATCGCGACCTTCTGCTCGCAAGAGTGAGAGGTCATCAAACTTTAATAGGATTCACACACAACGCGTGACGTAATGAGACAGATGACGTTACCGCGAGCCAACATCTAATGGGACGACGCCATGACACCACACTTTAGTGTGGTGTCATGGCCACCACACTAAAGTGGTCATTTGGAGAGACGTGGTAATTCGGAAGACGAGGTAATTCGGAGTGGTTATTTAACCTACTAAATGAATTTTCCTAAAGTCAAGATCATGCTAAATCGATTTCTAGTATCAGAAAACGGTAGGTTAACGACTTTCATCAAAATCCTTAGAGCCGTTTTCAAAATAATATTTTCATAGGTACAAGAATTGCTCCTTTAAGATGTACGTCAAGTAATTTTGCTTCCTATACGTCCAAAGGAAAAACTTCTGTACACATTTTCTTCACAATTAATGCGTCCCCAAAGATGAAAATTTGAACATCGATTAAAATAGCTTCATTTTATAACTTGGAATACATTATTATTTCTAAAACATAACCATAATTATGCCATTCAACATTTGTTTGTCTACTGACGTCCTCAAAGTACAGGTCGCGCCATGTTTTTTTCTGGTTTGAACACCACCAAAAGAAACGTTATTGTATTTTAATATAATTATGGTTCTGTTTTAGAAAATGTTAAGTATTCCAAGTTATAGTATGAAGTTATTTTAATCGATGTTCAAATTTCCATCCTTGGGAACACATTATTTCTGAAGGAAATGTGTAGAAAAGTTTTTCCATTGGAAATATAGGAAGCAAAATTTGCCGCCCCGGTGGCGCTGTGTTCTAAGCGATGGCCTCTGATCACTCGTCCGAACGGGGTCCGGGTTCGAATCCGGTGAGGCATGGATGTTGTGTTTGTCTTACGGCACTGGATCTCTCCCTTCCCTGGAACCAGTGACCCTAAATCAGGGACGAGCGACTGCTTATAGCCCATTGAGTTGTTCACGGCGGTCGTTCAACCTTCAATTAAAAAAAAAGAAGCAAAATTACTTGACGTCCACCTTAATAGTATGGGATAAGAGTGATGGAATGGATCCTGATCCTATTGACCCCATTTGTCCCATTTTGAATAGGGTTCCTCACCAGGTGGTTCCTTACCACATACTAAAATTTCATCAAAATCGAACCATTTTTACGCACGTTATGACGCACAAGGGCAATGGAATGCATAATGCCCCTATGCCCTGACCTTTGACTCCTCTTCATCTCTTTTCAATAGAGTTCCTCCCCAGGCGGTCCCCTACCTTATACTAAAATTTCATTATAATCGAACCATATTTACGCAAGTTAAGAGGCATAAGGGCAATGGAATGGATCGCGCTCCTATGTCGTGACCTTTAACCGCTTTTGTCCCATTTTTAATAGGGTTTATCCCTAGGGGGTCCCCCTACCACATACTACAATTTAATAGACATCGAAGAATTTTTACGTGAGTTATCGTGCCGACAGACAGACAAACGGACGGACGGACAGACGGACGGAAAAAGCTGGAGCATATACGCTTCTTAAACCTATGGTTGGTAAGCGTAAAAAAAAAAAAAAAAAGAAAAAAAAAGTGTGATGAAGCAAATTTTTCCAAAAAAATCCTTTTTTTATTTAATGAAAGGCACATAGAATATACACTTTTCTTTGATAACGAAAGCTAATTTTTACCAGTGTTGAATTTCACCTTGCGATGCAATTACAAGATGTTTAGGTACCATTTGAACTATGTGTTGCACATTTTTGCTAAAATTTTAAAGCTAAACAGAAAGACTATACATCTTTTAAAAATAATGAGTGTTTCTAGAGCATCTTTTCCAGTGCTAATAGACGCGATCTGGCATATTATTGCATTCGATTTTGTAATAGTGCAATTGCATGTTAAAAAGTAAAAATCCGAACGGCGGCCTAATTTCTCAAAGTGATCTAGCCACATAAGTGCTATGCGAACGTGTAGAATATAATTTAAATAAATTGGAGTGGCATTAGATCTAAAGAACTGTCAATAGGTACGTATAACAAATGATATTTCTCAGTGGTTTAAAATTGATAATACTATGTTAGTAGCAGTTGATCAGGAGATAATCTGCTTTCCGTAGTAAAGAATTTCTCAAAATGTTGCTTCCCTACCTACTAATATCATGTAAAGGCTAAAAGAAAGTACAACTGTTTAAATCCGTTTAAGGTAAATAAATATTGAATTATGTCATGCATAAGAGGAATCAACAACAACATAAAGAAACATTCACTCCTTTAAGTAAGGTATACTTAAAGTTGCTTGTATTAAACCGTTTTAGTTCTATTGATCTGAGAAGGTGGTCATCTACTGTATACATGGAGCAAACTGCCCTGTATGCCGCGCCAGCGGAATCTATCAACTTTGCCGATAAGATAAATTTCTGTAGAATAAATTTTACCATAGGATTATGATATGAATTTTCCGATATTATATCTGCTACAACATTATACAGCTGTGTGATTGTGGTATTGTGATTCTAAAAAGTGCTAGGAGAGGACTTTACGGAGATTTTCCCTACTCTTAAATGCGATCCTTTTACAAAAATCTAGTGAATCAACAGAGATTGTTATGGTAATTTATTTACGGGAGATTTATTTATGTCGAACCCAAGGTCTTCCAGTTACGCGCCGGATGTGCTTCCGCTACACCACAGCGGCCTCGAATTCCTCCAGACTCAGGTTGCTTCTTGGAGCCCTGCACAATGCTGGGAATTCACCAAAGATGATGAGCAACTGAAAGCAAAAACTAGTGAGATTCGTTATCGAACAAGTCTCTTCCCAGAATAAAGATAGTTCCACATCTTTTGATTGTGGCATATGAAAGTGCTCCCTCGACGTATACACGAACCATCCGTTGATGAATACTACGTGGTATTTCAGCTACTTTCGCCATAAATCCAATTACTGTTCGCTCCTGAAATTTCATCTGTCACTCATCCAATTTCAACTTCTAAAAACCAGTACATTGTTAGTTGTCACAAATGCTGTCACAGCTACCTGACGAGACTTTTGTGTACCTAAAGGGTGCTGCCGTACTTTACAATACTTGCGTCAGCCATCAACCACTATTTTCAAACTCACACTCAGAACTAATTAAAGCTCCCTCATATGTGTTGTCTATCTTTTGTGGTGCAAACATAGGGAAAGAAATTCAGCTGCTGCGACCCGTACCACTGTGTTTTAAGTGCTGGACGTAATTATCTATGTCCATTAACTCACCAAATACATTTACATATTTCTCTGATCTACGAGGCGTGACGGGAAATGTCCGTATCTTCCTTTTGCATCTCATGGACTAGGTACGAGTAAAGAAAACAGCAAATAGAATTTAATAAAAACTCGTTAAGGATCTTTTGGAAATACTTTTTATTTCCATTTGAAATCAGAAATCCACACCCAACCAAAAGATAGCACATAGTTTCATCTCATTAAATGCAAATATTTAAAAGAGGGAAAGAAATGTCTCAGAGAAGAAAGATCTTCATTTTTTACTTTTGCCAACCGTAGGTTGAAGAAGCGTATGTGCTCCAGCTTTTTCCGTCCGTCTGTCCGCCCGCCTGTCGGCGCGATAACTGGCGTAAAAATGGTTCGATTTCGATGAAATGTTAGTATGTGGTAGGAAACCACCTGGGGACGAACTCTGTGGAAAATGGACGAAACGGAGTTAAAGGTCATGGCATAGAAGCGGGATTCATTCCATTGACGTTATGCGTCATAACTTGCGTAAATACTGTTCGATGTCGATGAAATTTTAGTATATTGATGGGGAATACTTGGGAATGAACCCTACTTAAAAT
This sequence comes from Macrothele yani, assembly GCA_039090855.1. Taxonomy (NCBI): domain Eukaryota; kingdom Metazoa; phylum Arthropoda; class Arachnida; order Araneae; family Macrothelidae; genus Macrothele; species Macrothele yani. The sequence continues at coordinate 96,767,683 of CM077033.1, read as the reverse complement.
GGGTGAAGTGGGGTCAAAGGTCAGGACATAGGAGCGGAATGCATTCCATTCCCGTTATGCGTCATAACGTGCGTAAAAATGGTTCGATTTCGATCAAATTTTATTATGTGGTAAGGGAACACCTGGGGACGATCTTATGACGCCACAATCTCGAGATTGAGATGTTGGAGCGCGGTCACGCCATCTGTCTCATTATGTCACGCATTGTGTGTGGATCCTATTAACGTTTTATGACGTCACACTCTTGCGAGCAGATGGTCGCGATTCTCATCTGCCTCATTATGTCACGCGTTGTGTGAGTATGTCCGTCCGCACGATAACTCCCGTAAAAATCGTTCGAATTCGATGAACTTTTAGTATGTGGAAGATGATTTTTTGGGAAAGAACCCTATTGAAAGTCAACGAAATGGGGTCAAGGTTAAGACAGAGGAACGGGATCCATTCCACTGCTCTTATGCGTCATAACTAACGTAAAAAAGGTTCGATTTCGATCAAATTTCAGTATGTGTTAGGGGACCATTAGGGGACAAACCCTGTCGAAAATGGGCGAAATGGGTTCAAAGGTTAGGACACAGGAGCGGAATATATTCCATAGCCCTTATGCATCATAACTTACGTAAAAATGCTTCGATTGCGACAAAACTGTCGTTGGACGTGCCCTCTCGAGCTCCTCAATTTTCGTCCTGTCTGCTCGGTCCAAGAGCCCATTGCTTCAGACTCCTGTGTTCCGTGTGTGTCTAAGGGTATGTGCTACCTTTCCTCCTACTATTCGAAATAAAGTACGTATTTACTTCGAATTGTATCATAATATTACCTGCTGACTACACTCTACTGCGCTTCTGAATTGTGCGCCCAAGTATATGTTCCAATGCCTGCTGTTCCTTTCCTGTATACTCTGCTCAAGTAATAGGCTGCGAGCAATCTTTCCAGTTACTTTTCAGCACCAGTAAGGGAATTTTATACCGATATTCCTTCATTTTTATCTCGGGGGGTATGTTTACATCTGCCCATTGTGACTTGCCTTGACTGCCTTCTGTCTTCTCGCCTGCATTCTATTAACTTGCCTTCCGTGCTTATCTTTCTGTTATCTACACGCCTTCCCGTTTACGTCACCCTCTGATAGTGGTCCTTGGGTGACTTCATCGTTACTGTGCTCCATCTGTCTCTTGCCGTTCTTCCAGTGACGTCATTACCTCGCATCTTCCCATCGTCCGCCTTCTTTCCGTGCCTTTTGCCATCTCCATCGTCTTATGCTCTCGAGATTGTGCTGCTTTGATTTACAGTTTCTGATTTGTACTATGTCTGCTGCTTTTCTTCGACCACTGACGCCTCCTTCGGATGTACTACTTGACAGTTCAACTCATCGCTCTACGCCCGCAGTCACGGCCTTCCCCTCGGATTCTCTCTCAACTACCTTGGGCTTCCGGTTTTCTCGCACCGGCTCCGTTGTAACAGCTCATTTATTAGAGTCCTCATCACCAGGGAAGTCTTTTATTCGCTTCTTTAGCCCTCGGAGTAAAATATTCCGCGCTTCCACATACTGAACTTACAGCTTACACTTCAGCACTCCATCAGATTGTTCTTCCTGATGCCATCCCGCACATCGCATGAAAGCCTCGCTCGGTTTTGGTATATTTTTGAAATCCCGCTCAAGTTGAGTTGGTTTTTTCTTCCCCAATTTCAGTTGGCGACCAAAATTTGTTCGCAATTCCTCTTGCTCTTTGCCCTACTCTCGTTAGTTTATTTCCAGTTCCTCCTGAACTCTCCAACGATTTACTGCATGTTTTCCTTTCTCAATGTTGTTTAGTTATTGGTCCTATTATGACTTTGCCTGCTGCTTCAGACGATCAAGGGAATCGTCTCTATTATAGTTTTCGACGTCAAGCTCTCGTCTTTTTTCATGACGAACAGTGCATTGTTTCCTGTCCGACAGCTTTCCACGTTATTTGCGGTACACACACTCCCCCTGTCAATGTTTTTACCTCCAATCTTTGTTTTTCTTGCAAATTGCCCGGTCACCATAGTTCCTCTTGTCCAAATTGGAATTTTTCGACTTCCATTCGCCCTTCTGCAGTGCCATAATCGTGTGACATTTCTTTATCATCCACATCTTTGTCGACTTTTCCTTCTACATATTCGCAGCTTCCGGTTTCGAGTGGTTTGTTCCCGGCCCAAGATTCTTCTACTTCAGGTGTTTCTCCGAAGAATATCTTTCCTGCTCATATACTATCGACAGCTCTCCTGGATGTTCTCCCTTCTGTTACTATTACACCACTTTGCACGCCTCTATCGAGCCCGTCTTCTGCCCAGATCTCGTTGAAATGCCTTAGTCACCATCTCCGCCTTCATCTTCTGCTCCTGTCAGTCCATTGTCTCCATGTTCGACTGCGGTCTCTACTTCTACGGTTCCTCTCTTCGTCTCCTCGGAGGCAGCGTCTACCAGCTGTTTTATATCTTATGCTTCCTCACCACCCCAGTGCAACTTATCTGCTTCTGTGCCTCCAGATTCTACGTCATCTCATTTTCGTTTAGCGACGGCTGATGTTGCTTTGTCTCCTGCTCGTCACCTTCAGTCCTCACTCCTAGATGCTCCTGTTACATCTTCATGTTCACCGCCGTGCTACCTTCAAGAAAATCTAATTTCTATAGGGCCCTCCACTGACAGCCCTGTAGTGTCTTCTGGGTTGCACTTGTCTTCTGTTGATGTCTCCATTTGGTCTTTTTATCTAGACACTTCTGCTTCGCCAACTCCTGTGTCGCCGAACAAAGATCCTACTCCGCTTCTTATCAGCTGTCTCATGACGATCGTCTCTGTGAGTTCTTCACTCCCATCAAATCTTGTCATGTCCATTGAACCTGCATCCTCCGACTAACAGTGAGCTCATTTGCCTTCAGACGTGTCATCTTCTTCTACAGGCGTTCCTGTCGTCCTTCCATCAGCTTCAACCACTGTTCCTGCCTCATTGATTGTTCCTGCCAGTGCTCCTTCAGCTGTGCTCCATCATGCTACATTGTTGCCTTCTTCGACTTCTGCTGATAGCATTTCCCTTACTTGTACATCTTCTACGGCTCGACGTTCCTGACGGCGGCGTAAGCTTCTTGTTCCAGATCCTCCTTCACAACAAGACTTTGCTTCTTATGGTGATTATTGCCACGCTTATGAGCGTTAGGTGAAACGTGCTATGTATAAATATCCAGACTTCTCCTTCGCTTATCCGCTAACACCAGTTCCTTATTATTCCAGTATCTTCCAGAATGTGAGCCCTTAGACTTCTGCTTGACTTTTGCCATGCTTAATGTCCTGTGTATTTCATATTCCTCAAAATATCTCTGTTTGAGAGAGTGGCCTGCGAGTCCATAGTTCTTCTTCTTATGTTTTGTTATCCTCAATGCCTCATGTGTAAGCCTGTGATTTTGTCCACGTCTTTTTGGACTTTTGCCCATGTTATATGCCCCCGTTTTATTGTACATTATTAGTTGTCTAATAAAGAGATATTGAACGACAAAACTTTATCATGTTATTTCAGAGGTATACTGAACCGGTTCTGTTAAATATAATCCAAATGGGATCATAGGTCAGGGCACAGACCGAGATTTATTCCACAGCCATTATCCTCATAACTTGAGTAATGATTTCTGGCATGTTGGAAAGCATATTATAATCAATGCATTGCATGATTTTACTAACTTGTTAATTTAAAACATAATTATTTTACATAAGACACTTCAACACGTTCTTTTTCCCAAACTATTCACAGAACTTCCTTTCGCCACAGAGTGAATTGCATCATTTTTTAAGTTCAAAGGACAGACATCACATTTAGAAAATTTCCTCAAGTCCGATCGTTTATATCTAGAGAGACAAACAGAACTCAAAAGCAGAAACACAACCTTAGATAATTATCTTTTCAACCAGTTAATGAGTTATGATCACATCATACGCTTTTACAATAAAATCGATTCACATATTTAAAAAGATGATTGTAACTATTTATGTTACAAAACCACAATGAGAGTCGTATTAGAATTTAACATAGGACACATATATGCTGTCGTTTTTTTGAGATACGATGTATTGCAGTGATGAGTTATATTATAAGGCCCTTGGTTTACTAGAACCGTTTTACTTTTTTGTGCATGGTTGGTGTACATTTCCTCGTTATTAATTTAAAAGGATACATCTGCTATACAGCTTCTTCTTCATCAAAAACATAGTTTATCAAAATAATGGAAAAACATACAGTTTGTGTAGATCTAGTTTATTAATAAGCTGTTGGCCCACCTAGAGGTGGAGAACTATCTATAGTTATGATTATCGATAGTTTTCGATAGTCACAAAATTATAATCGATAACTATCGATACTGTGGTGGCAAAGTTTCTCAGGAAAACATTTATTTTCCAGGAATAAAAATTATTTCTAACAAGAATTTTTCTTATCTTTCCCCATTGTCAAAAGGCTAAGCTCCGATAAACTCTTAAGCTAACTTTTTTGGAGTTTTAGCGACCACCGTTAGCAACTCGGTGCGCTGTAGTTTCGCTTGTTCCTGATTTAAGGTCACTTATTTCAGATAAAAGAGAAGTCTGTTCTGTAAGACAAACACAACAACAACAACATGGCGAATCGGATGTCTTGATGATATCTTTCCAAATTGAGTGAGTGAGAAAACGTCACGAAAAAAATGTTTTCCATGAAGAACCAGCTAAAACGTAGCTACTTGATTCTCGTTTTTTGTTTGCCTTGTGTGATTTTTTTTTGCTTAATTGTTTCTGTTCACAAGAGCTAAAGAAAAGAATTCTGCAGTTTTGTATGCAAAATAATTTTTATAATGTTTGCCAAAATCGTTGTAATAATCCTTCTGGTATTGAATATAACAAAAATGTGTTTAGGACTGCTGCTCAGCTTTTTTTCTGGTATCATTTTCAACGACAGCTACTGGATGCTGTCGTTTAAAATGATCCTTGTTCGTCATATTGCCTGATTTTTGCAGTTCTTCCCACAAACGCTACATTTTACGTTGACCTCTACCTTACCACAAGATAAATAATGCTGCTCGAAAGTTATTTTACGTTTACCCATTATTACTGATTGCTTGCTTTCAACAAATAACTGTTTCAATACCTGCCGCAAATTTAAACTTCCAGTGCAAACAACGAGAACAACGCTTTTGATTTCGTCTTTATCTGACTGAACGGTACACTTTCGCTTTTAGCTTGACTTAATCTTAAAAACAGCAGAGCGCAAAATCCGCATACCCTCACCGTTTACTCTTTCGGTTACTTTTGTTTTGATTGTCATCATATATCAATATGGCTGGATTCCGTGTTTTTTTTGACATCAGTATAAATGAGGTGAAAGTGAGTTTCACATAATTAATGCCATCGGTGAAAACTAAATAATTTAAATTTACAGCATTGGAAAACGTGAAACTATCGATAGTTAAGAAAACCGTCGGTTCACTATCAATGTACAGAATTGGACTAAACTATCGATGCAATGGTAGTGCCATCGACAGTACTCCACCTGTAGTTCCAATTTGTTTCCTTTAACTACAGGTGGAGAATTTTCGATCAGTTTCGATAGTCAAAAAATAACAATCCATAACTATCGCTAGTGCTACCGATAGTGTGTTGGCAAAGTTTCCCGGGAGACAATTTGCTTTCTGGGAAGAAAAATTATTTTTGACAAGAATTTTTCTTTTTCACTTTATCAGAAACCAAAGTTCCGATAAAGTTTGGAACCAACCTTTTTCCCTTTTTTGGTTTGGGATTTAACACCCACCGTTATCAACACGAAGGGTTGTAAACCGTCACCTGTCACAGGTTTAAGTCCACTTATTTCAGGGAAGGCAGAAGCCAGAGCTGTAAGACAAACAGAACCACAACATCTATTTCTCACGGGATTCGAATCCGGATAATCTCTGAGGAATGATCAGAAGCCAGCGCTTATCCCACTGCGCAACCGGTTCTGATATTCTAGGTTTTGACGATATGCTTCCGAAGTGAGTGAGCAAAAGTCACGAAAAAAATGTTTTGCCTGATGAACGAGCTAATATTTGGCTCCTAAATAATAATTTTATGTTTGTATTGTATAATTTCTTCATGTTTTTGTTCACAAAGGTTACAGAAAAAAATTCTGCAGTTTTGAATGCAAAATCTTTTTTTTTTTATAATGTTTAGCAAAATCGTGGAAATAATTCGTGAGAAATTAAATAAAATTTTGAGTGAGGTGGTTTCTCAACTATTTTTTTTCTGGGATTATTTAAAAGGGCAGCAGCTGTATGTAATCGTTTTCAATTATCACTAAAATTTGGCGTATTACCCGACGTTTCTTAGTTCTTTCCGCAAAGACTTCATTTTGCGTAGAGCCTATTCTTACCAAAAGAAAAATAATGTTGACCAAAAGTATTTTACATTTACCCATTATTACTGATCACTAACTTTCAACAAAAAAAAATCTGTTTCAGATCCTGTTGCACCTTTCAACTTCCAGTGCAAACAAGAACAACGCTTTTGGACTTAGTCTTTAACTGACTGAAACGCAAAAACGTTTACTGAAACTGAAACGTACACTTTCGCTTTGAGCTTGACTTAACGTGAAGAACAACAGAGTGCAAAAGCCGCATACCCTCACCGTTTACTCTTCTGATTACAGTTAACATTAGTTTCGCATTGTCATGATGTATGAATATGGCTGGGCTCAATGTTTTCGACACCAGTTTGAAAGATGTGAAAATGAGAGTTCCAGTTATGAAAGCCATCGGTGGAAGCTGAATTGTTTACACCATCGTGATTTGCACATACAGCATTGAAAAATGTAAAATTATCGATAATTATGAAAAACTATTGATGCACTATCGATGTACTGATTTGGACGAAACTATCGATCGAGCCATCGATAGTACCTGCACCTCTTCCTTTAACTAAATCTAAGTAAACTGCCGTAAACTTCTAAAGCTCAACTCAAACAAAAAATACGGAGGTAATGTACTGGGCACAAGGATTACGATCGAATCCCTCAACTATGAGCGAACATAGAACCACAACGCCGTAAACCTACAGGATAAGATAGGTTTTTGTTACTAATCAAAAGCAATAACTTTCTTTGCGACGCTACTGTTATATCTATAATTCTGACACATGACTGACATTTGCAGGTGAGATGCAGGATCGGTAGTATAAGTGATGTGTTGTACGTAGCTGTATTTTCTGTGTTGGCAACTATCGGTAATACAGGGACGGTTAATGCTGGTTGGGGGTGACGCTGGAGTTGTCGTCCAATGATGTCCCATACGTGCTCAATTGGTGAAAGATCTGGTGATCTAGCAGGCCACGGAAACATGTCGACACACTGTAGAGCATGTTGGGTTCCAACAGCGTTATGCGGGCGAGCGTTATCCTGTTGGAAAACACCCCCTGGAATTTTGTTCATTAATGACAGCACAACAGGTTGAATCACCAGACCGACGTACAACTGTGCCGTCAGGGTGCGTGGGATAACCACGAGAGTGCTTCTGCTGTCATAGGAAATTGCTCCCCAGACCATAACTCCAGGTGTAGGCCCAGTGTGTCCCGGCCGCAGACAGGTTGGTTGCAGGCCCTCTCCTGGCCTCCTTTTAACCAACACACGGCCATCACTGGCACCCAGACAGAACCGGCTTTCATCAGACAACAAAACAAATCTCCACTCCGTCCTCCAATGAGCTTTAGCTTGACACCACTGACGTCGCAAACGGCAGTGGTTTGGAGTAAGTGGAATGCACGCTACAGGGCGTCTGATTCGTAGCTGTCCTTTAAGTAACCGATTTGTAACAGTTCGTTGTGTCACTGTGGTGGCAACTGCAGCTCGAATTGTTGCCGCAGACGCAGTACGATGCACAACGGCCATACGCCGTACACGGCGGTCTTTCCTCTCAGTAGTGTTACGTGGCCGGACGGAACCCGGTCTTCTTGAGGCAGTACCTTTCCTTGACCACCGCTGCCAACAATCATGCACAGTGGCTACATTCCTGCCAAGTCGTTCTGCAATATTGCGGAAAGAAAATCCACCTTCTCGTAGCCCTATTACACGATGTCGTTCAAACTCCGTGAGCTGTTGATAATGGCTTCTTTGTCTTCTTAAAGGCATTCTTGATTAACATCAACATCCTACATCGAATCTCAACGATAACTAACGCTCACGAACGTTACAGCGCGTATTTACAACAAACCTGCTTTGCATGTTCCGAGGGGCGCTACTAGCGCCACACGTATGCGCCGAGCGCGAAATTTGCATAGACGTCATCTTACAGATGTACTCTCACCGCCTACCAACTCTCGTTTATCTAACACAACCCCTTCTTGGTGTTGGGATTTTTTTCCGTCAGTGTATTTCAAAAATATTGGAATTTTACATGGAACTTGATAATTAAGCTCTTTTCTGAATACACTACTCTATCAATCGATATAATAAAAACATATTTGGTGGGAATAATAGTTTGAGTTTAATAACAATAAATGTAATTAGATAATATTCGAAAACTTGAAAATTTCATTCATAATCATTAATAGACTCTTTTAGCTATTTGGAACCTGTTTTATAATGTGTTTGTGAAAGAAGGAAGAAGTGATTTTCATTCTTCTTCTCTTTCTCGCTATCTTTGTCATTGGCTGTGTGAGTTCAATTTATTTGCCATATTGAAGTAGAGATGATCTCCTTGTCGGTGAACTAGCTTGCCATGCTGTTTCCATTATGTTCTCATAGTTTCTTGTTGTTTCGGCATCTTGTTTTGCACCTGATTCAATTTTGATCTTACTTTTAAAAAAATATGGAGCTTCACAAATTTCAGAAGGGAACAGTATGGTGATGAAATTACATGCATCAAAACGAGTGAGCAATTGTCTACAATGTGGCTCTTGGTAAGGCACGCGTAACCGCAAACTGAAACTAGATATGGAGTGTAATAGACGAATAGTACAATCGAGATACAAAAATACGTGTTCACAACTAAGTGATCTGATGGAATTGCAGGTTCTCGTTTTAATAAATCTCATATCCGAGTGAAACCTGTTCTCTAGGAAAGCACTGCGAACAGGAAGTAGTTATGCCATATTCCGTGCAAACGAGACTAATACGTTCAGTGATCAGCTAACATGAAGAAATTATGGTAACGTAGCAACACAGATAAATACCCTGTATTGCTAAATTACCAAAATTTTCGGTTGATGAGAATTTTGCAGGTGATTCCTGTTTTCCTTATCTGCTTTTTCAACCCTCCCTGTTCTCATAGTGCACCACCATCTAATTCCTTCCTTTTATAGCCGTTACATGAAACAGGTCTGAGAAATATTTTGTGTTTAGAGTCATTAGTAAAAATTTCTAAGTTTCTTCTCACCATCCATTTCTCTTTGAATTTTAAGTGCTACTTAATCAATATATCTGTCTGTGCTCCAGTAATTTTTTGGAGAGAAGAATCCCGAGTTTGTTAAAATCATAATTCTTAAGATTCAAGAAATGCCCATATGAGTGTTCTGACAGTTTAGTTTCATCTGTTAGAATTTGTTCAGTGAAAAATTTACAAAAGTCTAACTGTAGAATAAAAAGTGCATTCCATTTATTTATGATTCATAAGAGAAAACTTCGATGCCCAAGTAGTATATATATGTACATCTTTTCGATACAACGCAGTGCGAACACAATGATGTCGTGTAAGGAAAATGCCGCATACTCAAATACTTGAACAAAAGTGATAATTGAACCTGGATGTATTTACAATCTATGTAATTTTTGCAAATTATTTTATGTTAGCAATGCGTTAACATTTAAAATAATTATCTTCAAATCAAAGTCAGTGTAGGTATGTATGCAAACAACAGGTACACAAACTGTCTGCAGTAATTTATGCGGAAAATAAATTACGTTTACGGTGTCATCAGAACAAAATACTTCATTGGGACAATTATGGCTGTTGTTAATGAAGGTGCATGACGCATCACAAGTTTTAAGAGGAGATCTCTGAGTTTTTGTTACCATGTCCAGAAATTAGGCAAAACTGTATTTTGTGAAATGACTGCATGACGTAGTGTTTTGAAAATCTAAGACGTAATAACTTTCTTATTACGAAATCAAATATGAAACATTTCGGCACAAGTCAAAGTTTACACGATGAACAACATTAACGTGGTAAATATAAAAACCGGACTTAATCATGCACACTGTAGTTTTACCTACCAGGATATACATGTGATCTATAAATCCTGTTCAGCACTTTTCACAGCATACGTCGATGAGCCATTGGGTTATGACCACAACGATCCTAGAGAAATGAGTATGCCTGGAGACCGAACGGTGGCGCAGTTGAAGTGCACAGAGCAGTGCATATACAGCCCTAGGACCAGCTTTCGTGTTCGGAGTTAAAATGGAAAAAGCTCCGAATTTATCGCAGTTTGGTAACGGAGAAATTGTGATGGCACGGTGCCTCGAAACTACTATATCGGAAAAGGCACGGCGCCTCGAAACTACTATATCGGAAATGGCACGGCACCTCGAAACTACTATATCGGAAATGGCACGGCGCCTCGAAACTACTATATGGGAAATGGCACGGCGCCTCGAAACTACTATATCGGAAATGGCACGGCGCCTCGAAACTACTATATCGGAAATGGCACGGCACCTCGAAACTACTATATCGGAAATGGCACGGCGCCTCGAAACTACTATATGGGAAATGGCACGGCGCCTCGAAACTACTGTATCGGAAATGGCACGGCGCCTCGAAACTACTATATCGGAAATGGCACGGCACCTCGAAACTACTATATCGGAAATGGCACGGCGCCTCGAAACTACTATATGGGAAATGGCACGGCGCCTCGAAACTACTGTATCGGAAATGGCACGGCGCCTCGAAACTACTATATCGGAAATGGCGCGGCGCCTCGAAACTACTATATCGGAAATGGCGCGGCGCCTCGAAACTACTATATCGGAAATGGCACGGCTTGTGGGTTCTTCACGGGCCGCTGTAGTGAGTACGTATGATAAGTTGTGCGCAGATTGCCAAACGATGAATTGTCTCCGTACCATTTGTCGTCCACAACTCATTGATGCCAGAGAAGAGCGGAGACTGTCACGCACTTTTCATGGCAACTGCAGGACCACAGTGCAACATATCATCCAGAGCTACAAATGTGATGATCAGGGTAATGTATCACATAATACAGTTCACCGCAGCCGTCTGCTCATAGCCTGCGTAGATGAATACCCAGCCAGTTCCCATGCTCATGGTCGTCATGGTCAACAACGCAAGAAATGGGCCAAGGTCATCGAGATTGGACCATGGATGATTGGAAGAAAGTGGACTGGTCTGACGAATCAAGACTCCTGGTGAACCACGTAGACGGCCGAGCGCGGATACGCAGATTGCCAACGGTGCCTATGGCTCCTGGACGCACTGAAGGACGCAAACAGGCCGGCATCGGCGGTGTTATGCTGCGGGCGATGTTTCTTGGACCATATAAGCTGCATTATACCAATAGCACAATCCCTGACATCTGTCAGGTGCCTGAACATCGTTGCGGACCAAGTTCTTGCATTCATCGCAACTATTTTTCCAGATCGTGATGGTCATTAACAACAAGATAATGTGCTGTGCTACACTGTCATAATCGTAGAGAAGTGTTTTGAGGAATATGCTGGTGACATTCTGGTAATTCTCTGGCCTCCATATTCACATTCCATGAACTCAATCGCACGTTTATGGTTCGACTTGGAAAAGATAATTCGCTCTGAATCACCACCACCACATAATGTCGGGGACCTGAAAGATTTACTGTTGACTTTATGGTACCACATACCACAGAATACCTATCGCCAACTCATCAAATCGTTGCCTCACCTAGAGACGCTGTTTTGATGGCTGAAGGTTATCCTACAGCTTATTAGGTAAGTGGCCATAAGGTAATGACTCAACGGTGTACATGTCGGGGATACTAGAATCATGCCTAGTGTTGTAGATTCCCCATCATGGCTAGTCACATAAAAGTTGAGCAAAAAAGACTAGAAGGAAGCCTTATTAACTTTGACAGGTGTCTGGTCAATACTGCTGACCTGAAAATCGAGAAAATTTCAGAAAAATCATCAATTCTAACGGATGGAATTTAGAAGATCAGTTGTTTTAAGATAATATTAACTTGGAATAATTGAGGCACCTTAATGGCTGCCTGTGCACAAGCAAGGTCCACAGGAACCTCTAGTTCCTCTGAAATGATTGCGGGCATGAGCTTGTCCTCTGAGTCAACCTCACCACAAAAGCAACGTACGCCCGCATGAGTTGAAACACCAACTGTTATCGTGTTCTCCCACTAATGTTGAAGAGTGAAAACTCGCCTAATCCTAATTGCTTCAGTCATCTTCCAGCAGAAAGAATTAGAAAAAATTATTTTGTATTATAATTTTTAAAAATATATTACCAATAATCATGATTAGATCATCTAAAAATTGCCCATGCAAATTAAATATACCAGTTGCGTTTGTATTTCAAGACTATATAACAAAAGAACAAATGAATGTATTAATAAGTGTTTTGAATGAAAAAGCATACATTATTAGGGGGATTTCGTTTGGCAACAGGTATATTTTTTTTCAATAGTCACCGACAGTGGGCGATAAATCCTAGAAGCTTTTTTCTCTTCTTTTTGGTTAGGCTAACGACCGATGTGAGAAACTCTATGAGCTATAAACAGCCGCCCGTTCCCGTCCCGAATTTAAGGCCATTGGTTCCAGGAAATGAACAGAGCCAGCGCTGTAAGACAAGCGTAATTTCCATGCCTCTTCGGGATTCGAACATGGACTATTTTCGACAAATGGACAGAAGACATTGTTTAGAAAACTGCGCCACCCGGCTTCACAATAGTTTGCAAATGCAGTAGAAATAAAAGAAAACGCACACATGGCCTAAATTTGGTGACACTCTCAGAAGAGGAATTTTCAGTATGTCGGAATACGAAGCAAGAGCCACAGCAAACGATATATACCACTGTTATTACAAACTTAACAGCCTTTATTGCTGTATGTCATCAATAGTGTATTGACTAATTGAATAAAACGTTTTCTGGTAGCCAAGAAAAATTTCTTTACTCGGCGGTGCCTTTCGCGCCAATCGTTCTGCTACCCACCTATCTGTTGCTTTGTTTAAAATTTTAAAATGTTAACGAGATTTTTAGCCACCCAGTACTTAGAACGTTTTCAATCAGATCTACAAGTATTTTCATAAACTGCTCTCATTAAAAAGCTTCTGAACTGTCTTTATTTCTCAGACATCAAAATGTTCTACTACTTAGTAAATAAATATCGTTTTTTTTATCTTTATAAAGCATTTAGCGAATTATTACGCGTTAATAAAATTAGCATAACTGTTGCGGTAGCGCACTGTGGAATTTAGACACCCTAAATATTGCTAACTAAGTAAGAAAGAAATAGATAATATTAATAGTGAAGGTATGAGAAAAATGGCACAGACATATGTAAGAGAGATGACACAGACATGAAGCAGATATGTGAAGAATTGCATAATATCTGCGATACCAAAATGAACTAGTACGACAACGAAGTAGGCAGGACCCATCACATATATCCAAAGCTAGACATATTTGTTGAGAAATTTAGTACGTAAATGCAACATCACAGTAGCAAAAAAATTACCTTGTCTTTTATTGCAATGCTATTAACCTGGAAAGAAAGACAATGCGACAAAGAAACACCGGGTGCGAACGCTATGTCGTTAGTATAATCTAACAACAAAGAAAAGATACATGTCCGAATGACAAAGTGATCATTAGGCTGTAGACGTAGAGAACTCGTGAGAACAATCTACTATGTGATACAGAATACAACGTTTGCTAGAGAAGACATGCCTTAGTCTGCCACTCCAATGTGGAAAACTATTAGAACTGCACCTTTTACGAATTTTAAAGAAACTGCCATCAAAGAAACCGTCGAAATCCTCTACAGCAAACTAGCATGTAATTATATGGTATGTATGGAAATGCCAATGGTTTAGCATTCGTTACTAATGGATGGAATTGCATCGCAGCGCATCCTATTATAAATGACTGATAAATACGCGTAATACCGTGCGAGATGTCTGCCACTTTCTGTTTCAAAAATGAACTTTGCCGCCCCGATAGCGCATTCGTCTAAGCACTGGCTTATGGCAATTCGTCCGAGAAGAGTCTGAATGCGAATCCCTGTGAGGCATGCATGTTGTGTTTTTCGTACGACACTGGCTCTCTCCCTTCTCTAGAACTTGTTGTCCTAAATTCGGAACGGGCATCTAGCTTATAGCCCGTTGAGTTGCTCACGGTGGTCCTTAAAACTTCAATAAAAAAATCAGCTTTGTTTCTTATGCCGTCTAATAAACTGTATTTCATGTCTATTTATTGTCTCCCAGTGCAGAACTAAAGTTTTCGACGTTTTATACTCTTTATGTCACTAAATAAACGGATGGCTAGTAAGACTTAAGTGTGTTTGATTGTTAAGATAATCCCAACTGCATAGGAACATACATTACTTAATTTTCATTCCTAGCAACATCAACGTTAAGCAGCTCTGTTCAGAGATTTTTTTCTCTATTCGGAACTACTGACGTGTGATGTTTGAGCAAAAATGGATGTCGTAGGGTTAACGAATAAAATACTAACGACCTTATATTTACGTTATGTTGATGACATCCTGATATTTTGGGAATATAAGAGAGACAAACTTGATATCTTGATACAGGCCTTTAATAATACTTACACAACCATCAAAACAATTCTCGAAGAATGAGTTGATAAAAGTCTTTAGACCTAAGCTCATTCAGAAAGCATGATTCTATTTAGACCTAATCTTTTTTAGAAAGCAAGATTCTATGGATTTCGACCTAAGCTTATTTAGAAAGCAATATTCTATTGACTTACATCTTTATCGGAAACCAAGCTAAAACCTGCATTATTTCCATGTGACTCCACACATTATTTAAGATATAACACAGCCGCTTTCTAATATTATATTATATTATATTAGCAGAGCAATAACGCATTCCTCCTCAAAAAAATATGATCTCACAGAAACACAATAGATTAAAACTGTTGCAGAAATTTTTGGTTACAATGAACGATTGAAATATTCAAAATACGATAATATCAAGAATAATCTAAACCTGACGAAACAAGGGAACATACCTAAATATTATGTATTATTCCCATATTATGTATTATCACCAGAGAGTAGCCTATTAAAGAAAGAATGTACTTCGAATGAAATAAATCTGGACGAAATTGTTATAGATAATGGCTCATCATTAACATCGAATAGGTATAAAAAATCCATCTTGGATCGGTCAGGGGAATACACCGTTCCAACGAAGACTGACGACATATAGTACGATTAAATTTAGATAGAAAGGACTAAAAGGCGTCTGCTTACTAAATTGAAGGAACATATTCGTGATTGGCAAAGAAGAAAACCCAAAACAGCGTTAATACAACATTACATTGAAAATAAATGAGATCCTAATTGGGAAAATATTAAGGTCTTGACAACTCATATGACTCCTAGACAAATTCTTATATCTGTGGCCCTAGTTATTGAAAATTAAAGAATAAATGATGTAACACTAATTCGCCACTTGAACTTCTTGGTACATAGGGACATTGGATTCAGTACTAAAATACTCAACGATCAAGGAGAACATATTTCCACAGATGCCGCATCAAACGGCTTGCGCAGTGGTGTTCAATAATTCGTTATCTGCGACGATGAAGGTTGAATGCTGTACAAGACACTGTTGTATCTCAGTCATTTGAGGATCGATAACGAGGACTTGGTGCCCACGTATACTTATATGAATCCACTGAAGAAGGCATAAGTTTTGCTGAAACATGTTGGAATGTGTGTTGCAGAGATGAAATAAGTTTTCTCCTTTTCATCGTTTTTATTCGTTTAGTTTTTGAACTTTCATATTTTAATTGCCATTTTCATCGAACATTCTTTCACAGTACCTGAATTTTACCTTGAAATTTTGTTTCATTCAATTCGTGGATTTTCTGTTTAATTTTGCGCTTATTAAACTACTATGGCGAAGTAATATGACCTTCACAAGCAATAAGCCTGATCTACTGTGAGTAAGGTGAACCTTACCGCTAATGTTAATTGTATTTGTATTTTATATTTCTCTATTTTGGACTTAACGGCTTCAACCTACGCATTCATGTACGTCAATTTACGTGATGAACAGTATCGCTATATATAATAGTAGTTATACTTCAAAGACATTTTCGGCTTTAGCTTTACCTCCTGATATTGTGTTGGAAAATTTGCCATTTTGTCAAAATTCACATTTTTGTCACCACGAAAACACAAACTAATTCTATTGGTGTTCTTGATTTTTAAAAGTTTTGGAAAAATACATTCCAACATATGTTTTTACAAAAAATAATATATATTCTGAAAACTTGAAAATAAATTTGAGTATGAAACATATGCCATTGCTTTTGAAGCCTGCAACTGCTAAACATTTTTTTTACTAATAAACAAATATTCGAAATTTTCAATGAGCGGAAGTTATATGTATCATTAACAACAATTAAGCTACTTTACAGGAAAACAAGAGATGCACATCTTATATCTCAAAAAAAAATTACTTACATATATCATCATCATCATCATTGTCAACCATTATCAATCCACTGCTGGACGAAGGTCTCCCCAAGTTTCCTCCACAACGGTCTGTCTTGTGCCAGTCTCCTCCATGTCACTCCCGCATATTTACGAATTTCATCCACCCATCTCCCATGTGGTCTTTTTCTGGGTCTTTTCCTGTCCCTTGGAATCCAATCTAAAATTTCGGTTGTCCATCTATGGTCTGTCCTTCTGGCAGTATGTCCAGCCCATTGCCATTTCAGGGATTTAACTCTGATCATGATGTCTTCCACTCTCGTCATTTTTCGGATCCACGAGTTCCTCTTCGTATCTCTCCTGGTTATACCAAGCATGCACCTCTCCATGCCTCTTTGAGTTGTCTGCAGCCTTTGTATGTCTCTTTTAGTTAAGGTCCACGTCTCTGCACCATACGTAAGCACTGGAAGGATGCATTGATCAAACACTTTTCTTTTAAGACATAATGGCATATTGCTCTTGAAAATTATGCTGTTTCTTCCAAAAGCTCTCCAGGCAAGTTTTGTACGCCGATTAATTTCTTCATCAATGTGACCCTCACTTGATATCTGCTGTCCAAGATAAATATACGTATCTGTTATCTCCAGTTTTTCTCCATCAATCGATAAATCTTCATTTCTTGTAAAAGCATTGAACATCACTTTTGTCTTCTGAAAGTTCATTTTTAATCCCACTTCTTTACTCTTGTCAGCAAGTTCCTGGATCATACTCTGCAGCTCTGATGGGGTAGTTGCAAAAATGACTACGTCATCAGCAAAACGAAGGTGGGTTAGATAATCTCCATTAATCTTTATCCCTTTGTTTTCCCAGTTCAGTGATTGAAAGACATTTTCCAATGTGGCATTAAAGAGCTTCGGAGATATGGTGTCACCTTGTCTCACTCCCTTTCCAATTTTTATGTGTGTTGTATTTTCAAACAACCGAATCTTTGCACTTGCATTTTCATAGATGTTATTAATAATATTAATGTATGCATCTTCAATACCGCAGGATTTCAGAGCCGTGGTAACTGCTGATGGTTTCACCGAATCAAAGGCTTTTTCATAATCGATAAAAGCCATGCACAATGGAAGTTCATATTCCCTCGCTCTTTCAATTAGTTCTCTCAGTACGTGGATATGATCTATTGTGCTGTAGCCACTCCTGAATCCAGCTTGTTCTCTCGGTTGAGCCATGTCCAGTGTTACCTTCAAGCGGTGTGAAAGAACTTTAGTGAAGATTTTATAAACCACTGATAGGAGGCTGATAGGTCTGCAGTTCCTGAGATCCTCAATGTCACCTGAGATCCTCAATGTCACTTACATATATAAAAGTATATATTTCGGTATTTTACTGTTTCGGTTTTCATGAGATTTTTTAAGTGTTCTTGTATGACAAATGTTAATGACTTTTTTTTAAGTTTTAATTATGATATGTAATAAAGTCTTAAATAATTTTCAGAAGAAGTTTTTACTTTTGTTTAGATATACGTATATTATAATATTTTACGGTTTTGGAAACGTTTAATCATTAATCACATTCCAAATACTTGTAGAAGAAATGTATTTGTAATTAGCTTTCTTCTTCCGAAGAAATAAATACGAATTCAAGTCACACACCCCGTCCTCTGTGTTTAGTGCGGAGCATTTGTACAAATCGAAGAAATTAATTATATCTTTCAAACCCGGTTGATAAACAATTGAGAGATATAAATATCTTCGATACGTATTATTGAAACTTTGAAGCGGCTGCCTTCCCTAGGGAAATATAGATCAAGGTGCAAACACATTTTAGTATCTGGCTCCTACTGTTCGTTTGTGTTACTCGATAATTTATGTCAAAATCAAAATTGGAGATTACTTTTTAAGAATATTCAATAAAAAATCAATCAGATTTCCGAGCGTCAATATAAAAAAATTAAGCGAAGATAACTGTGAGCAACAGCATTGCAGTTTTGAATAAGTATATATAGTATATGTAACCTGATAATGAAATGGCCGAAACTACCCGGAGAAAAGGTGCAGATAATTTACTACAAAAATCTAGACGATTGTGTATTTTTCATTTTGAACATAACATGCATTTTTGCCAATTTTCCGTCTTTGAAAACATTTCTCTATTGGAATCGTCTGAAAATAAAGAGAGTACACTCTTTGCCGAAACAAAACGAATCACCCCGAGAAAATCGTTCAATCCTTATGAAACTCCGCATAAAAGTACCTCAGGGCCGAATATGTAACTGATAAAAAAATAACGACCAACGACTAAATAGTGGCCTACACAACGCATCGAAAATCTCATCGAAGAGAATATACCAACAGCAGAGGTAGCAGGCAGGGACATTTGTGAAAGCGAATTACGGTTACGTTAACCTCCACGGACGGTGAGGATGCCTCGACGTAGGATCGTATGTAAAATACGTGCAGTTGAGAGAGTTTCAAAGAGGACGTATAATTTTGATAAGGGAGAAGCCGGTTGCTTAAATCGCCTTATCTCAAAGATAAGACGAATTGAGCATCGCGATGATGAAACATTCCATATTGAAGTTTCCTAAGCCTAAGCATAGATATAAAATATCTGATATAGAACGTGTGTCAGCCTAAGGAGAATATAGATCGAATACCCTGAATCAAAACAAAAACCTGAGAAGCATAAAATCTGCTATATTCAGGATTACCCTTAAAAATGAAAACTATTAGTGTAACTATATTACTATATTTCAGTTACGCTGGGTTCGTGGTCATTTTAAAAAACATTATCGAATAGCATTAGATAGGAAATCGTATTCCTAAAATTAATAAACTGATGTTCATATTCTTTAAACATCTTTTGCAGCACAACGGTTATTGTGCTGCAACTTACAAAAAAAGGTGAGCAGTATTTCTTCTGAGTAAAAAAGATTAATTAACTTTTGTGTAGCTCAGATTTTGATTGAATTCTGACTGCTCAATCAAATGTGTCAGGAAGAGGAACAGAAGTTAGTTTCAAACGAAATGTCTATGTTCTGTAGACAATTTGATCAAGTACCGTCTTTTTACAAAAATGTATGAGCAGCGCATTCGACTTGTGGCCTCTTAATACTGGCAGAATGCCCTAGCGCATTCTACTTGTGGCCTCTTAATACTGTCAGAATGCCCTAGCGCATTCTACTTGTGGCCTCTTAATACTGTCAGAATGCCCCAGTGCATTCTACTTGTGGCCTCTTAATACTGGCAGAATGCCCCAGTGCATTCTACTTGTGGCCTGTTAATACCAGCAGAATGCCCGAGCACATACAGCTCGTGCTACCAAGCCTGAGACAGCTGGACAGATTATTATCTACATCGAATCACCTGGTGCGCACTACAGCGAGATAACAATCATTTATCCTTAGTTGCATAATGAAAGTAAGCAGTAAAAATGGAAGTCGCACATTGACTCGCATTCCAGGTGTTCTGTTTTTTATGAACATGAGAGTGCAAACTGTATTGCATAGGACGGACAACGTAAATGACACATTTTACAAAAGTTGAGCGAATTTTTTTTATATTTTCCTTTCAGTTTTTCACATGTAAAAGATGTTCGTTTTTACATCAAAAATAAACTATAATTTTTAGAAATATAATATGTGTTTCAGAGAAAATGTGCATACATGTAGCTACGTGGAGAACCACACACGAAATACATGCAACAGCAACTGAAGTGCTAACGTACCTAGTAAAAAAAGTGTTGGAAGCATAAGAGATTTACAGAAATCGCGATTTGGTAAATAGAGATCACAAATATGAGTAATTAGTACGTCTAAAGAGACGGCATTCATTAACGCCACATCTGTACGAAACTTTCTACCTGTTTGATGCGACATATAAATCTACGCATATACATTAAAGAAAACGCTGGGAACCAGCCGGGATTTGCATAACAAAACCTCTGCGAGAACTGTACGGAATTTTAAATCAGTTATAAATTTTTAGGTGTACTGAGTCTGACAACTCAGCTAATAGAGAAAGTCACACGCAGACATGAGCTATACAATTCGAGGGAAACATTTACCTCTTCAATCGATTAGACACTGCTAAATAATACATTGGAAATAGGCCGTTCTGTTCGCAAACAAATTTTTAAAGTTTACGAATTATTAATCAATTGCAATTATGAAAATAAAGTGGTAGCCCTTAAAAAAATTAAAGAAAGGAAAACATAGAGGCATTTCATTCTTTCAGATTAATTACCAAATTCCTGATACATTATTGCAAAGCAATATTTAAGCGTATAATAATCACTTCAATTGGAATCTTATTCTTAATATCCCGTACTTTTTAAATGAAAAAAAAAGGTAAAATATTAAGAATTTGATTCCAATAGTCGTACCTGAGTATGGAGGCGCCGTATGTCTCAGACGCAAATGGATAAGAAGCCTTCTTCATGGAATTTGAAAAGTACGGCCGTCCCAGAATAGGAACAGTGCTTCAAAACTAGTGTTCTTCATTCGTAGGGGATAATAACAATCTCAATAAAATAACACGGATCAAGGTACTTTGTTTAGTTATAAAAATCATACTCTGACAAAGATTGCAAATTTCAGGAGTGTACGCCTTTTGTTTCCTTTATTCTGAGTCGCAGCTAACTTTTCTTAACAGAAGACCTCAAAACGGAATATTAAATACATGTTCAACTTTTCTTGTATATGACACAAAGAAGTTGAAGAACAATTAGGAGATATACAGTAAAACTAACGAATAGCGGACATTGAAGTGGAAAGAAAAACTGTCTGTCATTTAGAAGTGTCCGTTATAGGGAAAATCACGCTTTATGACAGTATACATGTGCCATGTTTATAACGTAAAAGCAGTTTAAACGGTAAGTAAATATAAGTACATTATGTAAATGAAATACATAGAGCAAACTTGTACTAGCCTTCATTAAAAAATATACATCAAAACCTAAGAAGCAAAATAATCAAGTATCGTTGTTTTTGTATTACATTCTTGTGACATTTCCTTTTCTAAATGAATTTGTAGCCACCCGCTTGAAGCTTTGAATTCTGTGAATCCTAATTCATTTGCGATTTCTAAAGCCTTTTGACAAGTTGAAGTCCCTGATAAAGGAATGTTGTTGGCTCTAGCGCTGCAAAACCATTCATAGGTACGAGTGTCCACAGCTGAACCATCAGTTTTAAGAACAGCTCTCTTAATTTTCTGGTTGCCATTATAATATTGGCAAAACTTCAAGATTTTACTGATTTGCTTTTTTCGAATGCACAGTTTATCTCCTAAAACGCGCAAAGTTAGCCTTTCCTTTTCACTCAACTCCAGTATTTCAACCTTTTCTTTTAGAGTCAAGCGCTTACGTCTGTGCGACATTTTAACATCGATGCTTGAGAAATATTTGCTACACAGCTCGCTTGATAAGAAAAATCTACATGATTGTTGTAAACAAACGGGACTTCTAGTATGATCCAAATTGATCCCTGTGCACTGACCTTGACCTTACCAAACAAAAAAAGGTCAGTCCCTTCCATCAACACCTCAATTTCGTCTGCATGTGTTCCAATCCGATTACCGTTCCCGAACTAGCCGGCACTGTGTGCTGCTCCCCATTTCTGAAGACTCACCACATTTGAAGCACCTGAAGAGCTAGAAGGCAGTTTCTTCCAGTCAGATGTACGTATGTAAAGAGAAGGTCAGACAATCTGGTAGCACAAAGGCTAATCTTTTTTCCAGATATTTCCGCTACTTACCCTAGGAGCATAGCGCTTAGCACTTTAAAATGTGCTAGACCTCGGGAACAAAACAGTTAAGATAGATAATAAGGAATGGTAAAATTATAAAAAGGAAAAATTTGCGAGTTTGAGCGAAACACACCCCTAGGAATTCCTAGAATCGAAAGCAAATTGTCCATTTCCAAATTGTTTGTATGAAAGTACAAACAATTTGGAAGCAGATTACGTAGCGAAATGGAGAATTTTTATTGTACAGGTGTTCTCATTATGAGAAATCCTTCATGATTCGTGGAATGGGGAGATGATACACTCATGAGGTAATGACATATTACGAAACGATGATATTTAAGGGTGATATACCGTAATTAAATATAAAGAAACGCAACTTTTATTTTATTTATCTCGTAAAGTATATATGCTCTTACAGAACTTGCTTTATTTTTTGTCATTGATATTTTAGGAAGCAACGATTGCAATCAGAGATGCGAAAAGCCATGTGTATTTGTTTTTTTATTTCAAAGAAAATGTCTATCAAGGACATCGAAATTTCAACCAAGTGACATTCATGAAAACATGAAAAAAAAGTAATATACGAAGATATTCAATTTTCTGAGCTACTTCGAAGTAGAAATGTAAAGAACTGCAGTCGGGTTCTTTGTTAACAGTTGTTATATTTCATACAGCAATTTCAATTATATTAATTCTCTGGCTGTATACTTGTGAGTGCGTATATTTTTCAAAATTGCATATTCCAAATTCTGCAATGGTCTCCACAATTGCATTTTTGATATTATTAGCATCAGCATTTTTCAGTTCTTTTAATGCCAGGAATGGAAATTTGGTATCTCCTACTTCATTGACGTACATGATATAAATAATTTCATATTCAGATACAGTAACATCTTTACTGATATCTATAATAAAGGTAAAATAGTCGGTCTTCTTTAAGTCATTGCGCAAATCAGTTTCGAAAACATTAGCAATGCACTCTGTGAAATGAGCACACAACACGAACGAATGGTAAGTTGACCTACATCAACACCATGGCGTTTCCCTAACACAATAATTTTTGTATATTTCGAAAATGGAACTTCCTTTTTTGGTAATTTTATATCATATATCAATTAATTTTCCAGTTCAAGCTTTGGTTGCATTGGAAGCAACAATACAATCATTGACTTACCAATAGATGTTCTTTGAAAAAATTCAGTGAGTGATTTTCCTTTATGTTCTGCCTTTGAGACACTGTCACGGTGAATATTTGATCTGGTGTGCATTACAACATTGTTCTTTTTAATAATGAATCTAGAAACTCTATCAATAAAAGAATAATTGTAATTTCGAAAAATTTTTATGCCCTCAAATTTCTTCCGACAAAGTTCGCAATAGGCAGATCGGGTGGAGATTTTATCGGAGTCAACATCATAGGGTAACCAACAACCTTTTGGATCTAATTTTTCCATCCATCTGTTTATGGTTGATACTTCTACTGTGGTAGCCATGATTTCCAATAAAAACAAAACTCACATCTTTCTAAGATTAAGTGTCGGCCAAAATAGAAACCAAAACAAAAACAGCGATAAGAGCATCAGTCCTTAAATGCTTCATAGTGCAGTCAGGCAAAAGCGCAGAACCTATCATAGACGCTCTGCAATCAGATAATGACGACCTCATCACTGCACAGCTAGAGCAACACGAAGAAACTTTTTCTAGCTCAAAGCAAACATGAAGTATTCCTAAAGTTATGAACAGGTGAATTTTGCTAGGTTTTTTTCACGTTTCAGCAAAATCGTATTTTCGATAAACAACGAGTTGCTCTAGGAATGAACATCTAATGGAAATTTCATTTCTAAATTTTGAATCTTTGTTTTGCGATTCAAATATGAATTTGCAAAGCAAACTTCTATTTTTGCATCGCAAACTGCAATGCGATACTGCTTATTTTTTCCCAACATGTACAGGGTGATTCAGCTAAGCATGTACATACTTTTGGGTGAGCTAGGTTGCACAAAAACAAATAGGAATAACATAGCAACAAGGAGTCAGAAACACCATCTTCTTGCAGTAGATGGCTTTGTTCGGCCGTAAGACAGCTCATACGTTCTTTTAAAATACCGTCATTTGAAAACCGCCTACAGAGGTAGTAGCATGGCTAAGTTAACGAACGTGGAAATGGCTGATATGCAGCTCGCATACGGAGCTGAGGACTGTTACGGACGAGCCGCCTTGTGACTGTACAACGAACGGTACCCGATGAGACGAGTGCCAAACCACCAAGTGTTTCGACTACTGCATCAGATGTTAAGCGACGCTAGTTGTTTCCAGAGGTCTGCCAGGTGTCACGATCAATTCGTACGCACTCCTACCATTTAAGAGAATGTGTTAAGTCATGCAGAAGACACTCCAAGTGCCAGTACACGAGCAATTGCTCATCGGTTCATTTTGTCCCAATCCACCGTATATAGGGTTCTGCAGTAAGACCAATTGCATCCGTATCATGTGCGGCGAGTTCAGACACTAAGCCCCGATGAATACCCTGATCGCAATACATTCGCGAAATGGTACCTGCTGAAGAGTGCGCAGAACCCCGATTTCCTGCTTCTGTACTGTTCACAGACGAAGCGTGCTTTACACGGAAAGGTTGCTTCAATGCACATAACGCGCATATATATTACAGCACATTGTCGGAACTTTGAACACCTTCCGTAACCTCAATGCATTTCGCAAATGTCTTGTGAGTAATAAAAAGCATTTTGTTCTCTTACGTGTTGCTCTTTCATTTCTCGTCCTCTCTGCACACTAGCACATAAAGATGAAGTTTCCGACCCTGCGTTGCTATGTGATTTCGATTTGTCTTTGTGAAACCTACCCCTCCTAGAAGTTTGTACATGCTGAGCTGAACCATCCTGAATATCAGGGAAATACTTTGAAACCTAAAGAATATTTCACCGTATAATGAGCTAATAACCTCAAGGGCTGAATACGTTTCTCTCTGAGTGTTGACCTGAGAAGCGAGGTGACTCTGGAACAATCAGTCATCAATTTCACCCAAGCAGTTTACAGAAAATGGCAAAATGCGAAGTGTTTATTTTGAAATTTAGCAATTTTTATCATTCATTTTCTGTAGTAAACGTTTTCAGTGTTAGAAATTTACGAAGTATAACATTTTGCATTCCATATCGGTAAGACATTGTTTGATAACATTCAGTATAGATAAAAAATAATATTATTTTATATTAAAAGGTGTGGGCTATAAAATTATTTACAAGCAGAAATCTCAAATAAACAAATAAATAAATATTAAACCATCATATTGGCACAACGACATGATGTTTCTGTTCCTTTTAAACGTCGAGCCACGAATTTTAATTAGGAAAAAAATGTCAATGTTTGAACGGTCTCCTAAAGTTTTCTACAACAAAATTTCAGGAAAGAGGACACGTTTTTTTCCGCAAAAATGGTGTAAAATTCGAAGAGTAGATGTTCACCCAGCAAAATCGATCATAATGTTTTGTTTCCACACAAGACTGTCTAAAAAATTATTGTACTCTCATTAAATGCGATGTGTGTTTTTGTGCGAGTACAGGGATTTCGATTATAAAGATTTCTCCCATGCTGGTGAATTGTTAGTAGTACTGCGTGTTTTGGAAATAATGTTCATGAATAACATTTTGCTTCTTTGTATTGTGCAAATCTTATGAAACTTTATCGAAATAATCTCTTTTTCACCTCGGTTCTCGCCAAAAAATAAGATATTTTGTTTCATCGAAGCCAGGTAATTCTCCTGAAATCTGGAAAGAAAAATTCTTTCTAGGTGAAATTTAATATCCTTATTTGCTACAAGAAAAGTCATGAGCCAAAACTGTCGAACAAAAAACTCATGATAACCAACAAAGATTGGTGAACGTTGTAGATTTTATAAAACACTAGATTGCATTGTGTATAATTAAACGTGCTGTAAATGTATTCCGAATGTCGTACTTCGCAATAACCATAGCCCTAATCCCTGCCATGCTTTTAAGTACTTTCAAGTATTACAGTGGATTCAACCATTTGGCAAAAATCTTTATCCTATTTAAAACAGCTTGACCTCTATCAAGATCTTCTGTTTCTTATAAATATTTATTTTAAAAAATTATTGGTCACCTATGTTTAAAATACTAAATATAATTCTGTAAACACTCTAGGGACAAAAACAAATTTAATTTCCGGTTTAACTTCAGCAATGCGTTTTGCAAACGCGTATTATTTTGAGAAATGTTGCCTTTCCTGCAGACGTGCGTTTCTTGCGTCCCCCTTGAGAGGTGGAACTAAATGTCACTTGTTTACAAAAATTATATTAGAATTAGATTGGTGGTCCCCTGTCTCCTAGGTTAACAAAGAGCGTGCAAACTTTTCCTTGTATCACACACATACGAACACGCATGCGCCTACTTGGTAAAATGAAGCACATTTCCGTGTTTTCAAAATTTTTACATGTACCGTCATTTAATCTGAGAGTGGTCAAGAGAAGTAGTTAATATTTTTATCTTAATGATGTAACCGATGCACAAACTATTTTTGCTTGATAATGTTGACCGCTCTTTTTAGTTACATTTATTTATAGGTCGAACTTCGTCTAAAATTTGAGACTCAACAATTCTATCAGAATTACATTTTACTTTACATTAAGCATGTGTAAAAACTAAAAAATAATTAATATCTACACTGCTAGGACAAAATAAGCCAAATAACAACAAGCAGACCGCTTTGGCATGGTATAGTATATAACAGATACATTAAAAACGTTTCATTAAATTCCGTTTCCTGGATGGGTGACCACTGAGAGAGCATGTGCGCAATATTCATGCTTTATAAGATTAAATACACTGATATCTCCAGAATTAGGTTTCTTAAATGTTGTAGATCTCTTCACATAAGGAAGTTGAACTGGTCACGTTAAAATAAATTTTAAAATATGTGTGATCATTTTATACATTGAGACAAAACAGGACTGGAACCACACTACTTATTTACTTTAATTAATAATCCGCTTTCAACATAAAAGGATAAAAATTAATAAATGGTCATCACTCTTGGTTTTGCTTC
Organism: Macrothele yani; assembly: GCA_039090855.1. Taxonomy (NCBI): domain Eukaryota; kingdom Metazoa; phylum Arthropoda; class Arachnida; order Araneae; family Macrothelidae; genus Macrothele; species Macrothele yani. The sequence goes on along the minus strand of CM077033.1, from coordinate 96,740,218 downwards.
CTCGCCTCAGTCGCCTAGAAGTGTTGACAGCGTTTTAGGATCAATATGTGACGCTACTTTATCTCGACTGAAGAAACCCAGCAAAAACAGTCTTGCTGGGCCATTGCTGGCATCCAGCACTGTCAGCAATGGCCCAGCACTATGTTGCCGCTTCCGAACCGTCAATAAAATTTCCGGGCGGCCAACAGAAGGGCCAGCAGTTTAGGTAAACAGCTGGCCAACAGTTGGCCTCCCATCAGTTGTCATATGCTACAACAGGGCCATCTGTTGTCCATCACAGGCAGCAGATGCCATAAGTGGCCCTTCAGCGGCCCTGCAAGCACGTGCAAGAAATTATGGCTAGCCTAATGTGGTCCGTTAATTTGCCGGTAGTGGCAACCAGCAACCACGTGACGTAACTGGTGGATTGCCGAATCTTGTCAGCCAATTTCCCAGTAGTAAGCACAAAAAAATAAAAAAATCAAGGATCCACAGTTTCCCAAAGCTACAACCTTTTTTTTCTACACTTACGAAACTTTTGAATTATAGCACTGCGCGGGGGCATTTTCCTCAAAAGACCGTAAAAACGCCCATTTGGATCTGACTGGATACGAACTTGGGCCGTTTGAGTGGGAGCTGAGCTGTCAACTGACCGGACAAATTTTCCACGCATGAACGCGTGCTTGAAGCTGTCTGTTTTGTGTGGAATGTGTAATCAAATGGTTCCCGCTGTCATTTTACAATATTGCGAGGTATTTTTCATAAAAGACAGTTTCATATAATTCATAAATTTATTTTTTTAACGTAATGATAGTTTTTTTTTATCTTAAGGGAACTTCACTCATTTTCAAGGAGTGTAGATACTTAGAGTCTCTTTCCAAAGTTTTGTACTGTCCTTGTCATCTTGAAGGGAGATTGTTGAATTAATACATATTTACCCGGATTCATGTCAGATTCTGTTACATTTTTAACGTTGTATCTTCAATTTTTCCTTTTCAGAAGCTACATTTGTTTTAATGAGGAAATATATTTTATTTTACTTCTCTTTATTTATAGAAGCGAATTCCTCTCAGTCTTGTGTTTTCAACCCATGGATGAGTATATTTTATCCACATAGCGTTGCTTTTTTTTTCTTTCAAATAATTAATAAATTTTGTAAGCGTATAATTCCGTTTTTTTCAACATACGTTTTTTAATGGTTTTCCAGGACATTTGTTTCAAGCGGTTTCAAATTATTTCTTGTTATTCACAAACTCCATTCCATGAATTGTTATTCTTTTATTTTTTATTTATTTATTTTTTATTGGAGGTTTAACGACCACCGTGAGCAACTGAATGTGCTATAAGCAGTCGCCCGTCCCTAATTTAAAGTCACTGGTTCCAGGGAAGGGAGAGAGCCAGTGCCGTAGGACAAACACATCTTCCATGCCTCACAGGGAGTCGAACCCGGACCCCGTTCGGACGAATGATCAGAGGCCAGCGCCTTAGACCACTGCGCCACCGGGGCGGCGAATTGTTATTCATGGGAATGGAGTGGGTGTATTTCATGGCTTAGTCTGATATCTTCGTCGACGTGGAATTTCATTAGGAAATTAGTTCACCTCTCTACATATGGATTTTTTCCCTTAACATCCACTAAAATAACACGATGGCTATAGCGTTGTCTTCAACTAACATGTTACATTGGAATGTTATTTTTGAGTTTACCAGCAAATACAGCTGTTTTTTGCTATAATGTTTTGATCACGTTATCCTCTGTATTCCGTTATTATGCTGTATAAATTTCGTTGTTATCAGACGTCTCCTTCCTGGTATTCTTTTTTCACTTTCCGCCAGTGTATATTGTTTCTATTGTTTAGGAAAGTCCCCATATTCTTATCCCTGGAAACTTAATCAAAAATGCTATCAATTCCACATCTTAACCGCCTACCCGGAAATTATAAAAAGGAAACAACTCATCGTCTTTCGCTACAAAACACACCAGTAGTAATCTGGAGTGCGAAATTTAAGGAGATGAGTGAGAACTTACACCTCTCGTCACTGTGAGAACTATGTTGAGGGGGTGGGGGTAATTCCGAAGATTAATCACAATATGCATGACGCATGCCATCTTAAAGTGAAAACTCAGTGGTACTCCTACGAAAAAACTGCTATCTCTTTCCGACTGGACGTGTAGAACAACTGAAGGTAATCTTTGGCACCCAGAAAACACCCAAACATTAACATGATTCACGTAATACAGCTTCGGATGGGTGTCCGAGTCATGTGACTCACCCATAGGCCACGCCTACTCGCTATCTCCAAAACAGCAGTGAACCAACCGCTTGTCCGAAATGATCTTAATGGAAATTCCATATATGCTCTTATGAAATACGCAGCAGGAATTTCGACATTTCGCCTAGAAAATATGGATAGGTACAATGCTTAAAGTATGGCGAGCTTAGATACAGCAAATTAGGCCACGTACAACATGGAAGTTTTTGCCTTACCAACTTGAAATTATCTGGGTAAATGACTGGCCATCGGTGAGCTCCTTATTTTATTCATGTCGGCAAGTGATGAATCTTCTTTGAAGGAAAGTCAACAACCTTTTGATCTGAAACAGATGACCTACTTTTCTGTTCTCGCCGTCCGCGTGTGCTGGTCCCTTGCCAGACATTTCATTCGCAACAACCCATTATCGATTAGGTAAAATATCTGCATTTAGTTTCAAGCAAGGAGTTATCACGCAACGCCCATAATTCCTTGTTTGAAGCTAATTTAGTTTAAGTTTTATCTTTTACGTACACTTGTTCTAGAAATATATTTCCGCATAGTTCAAGTTTAACCACTGTTACACATGAATTTTAGGTATTAATTATATACGTTTTTAATCTGATGCGAAATAACAATAAAATATATTAAGAACTTCACTTCGACAAAGCATTTATCATTTATTATTCTCCTTCTTACTGACTTGATGATCCGATTTCAATGAATGGTTTCCTAAGAGCCATCACCAAAAAATGCCAACGGAAAAATGTGGCTTGTATTCTTGAAGGTGTCAATAGATACTCACAAAACAACGAAACATTATCACGTCCTATGGGTACACCTAAAGGATACACCCTGTTCTGCGGCTCCTGTCATCTGCTAGAAGAAAGTAATGTGGAAAAACAGGATATTAAAGGTCTTGCGAAAGGTGGCTATTCCGCTCCCTCCTCCTAGCGCTGCTGACTCCCTTACGTCATCCCTGTTCGTTCTTCGCTTTGTTCCTGTTACTTGGTTCGTCATATTTCTGTTGCTGCTGCCTTATGTTTTTTCACCGTGCGTTGTGACTCTGTGAATCTCGACATGTGGAACTGGACGCGGTTTTTCATGGAAGTTGCGATAGATGAAGATACATGTGTTGCTTGCTGTGAAGGACGCGATTGCTTCCAACCGTAGAAAGATATTCAGCAGGAGATACAATGATTCTGAGTGTGGATATGTATCATAGTTTTGGACACTTCAGGTGTGGGCAGAAAAACGTTTCAGGTAAATCTGAGCAGTGTTCCCGTGCACTTCGGACGTGGCTTGTAAATGATCATATTCCAGTTGATACGGTAATCATTCTTGTTTATTTTTTCGCAAAAGGATTGTCCTACGATCATGCAATTGAGAAATCTACACAGGGTGGTGTTACCACGTCTCCTGAGACAGTCAGCGTCTATCATTAGGATTGTTAGAACTTGTCTCAGAATTCATAGTGACATCCTAAGAAGACAAACGAAATGTTGGTGGCACAGGAGTAATTGTTGAAATGGATGAGTCCGAGGTTAGAAAGCGAAAATTCAACTGTGTTCGTCTCGTTGAGGGCACCTGGATCCTTGGTATCTTTGAACAAGATACCAAGGGATTCAGGGTAGAGATCTGCCCTGAGAATGATCGGTCTCCTCAGACATTGCTGCCCCTCGTACAGAAACATGTATAAACAGGAAATACTATCACGAGGAATCAGTGGTCTTCATGCCGTAAAATGCCAAGCTATGCATTCCAGGGTCTGAGTGTGACCCACTCCGTCAATGTGGATCCTTGAACTCTTGCTCATACTCAAGGTGTAGAGAACAATAGGCGGCACCTGAAGCTCACACTTTCAGATGAGGCTCACGAAAATCAGACCACATTCTAGAATATTTATTCCGATGGAATTGCCGTCTTTCCTCTGAACACTGCTTTGAGGTGATTCGCATCATCAAACAGTTCTTTCCTGGTACGTAATAAATCGAATTTAATTATTGTACCTGAAAGACAAGTTTTTATTCTATTGGAAACACAGCTTTTCCGTCTCAGTAAATATTTCGAAATTGGTACACAATTACCATTAAATAAAGGCCCTTTTAAGGGCCAGACGAAATACTGCACAAACACATTCCGTACAGAAATCACCCATGTCGCATATATCATGACGACCGATGCATGGCAGCATGTTAGTTCCACCGCGTCTCTTATAGCAAAAGAAAGAAGATGAAATAAAATCCGGAAAAGATCTGAAACGAAATTTTAATTATTATACAAAAATTATTGTTCTTGAATTTTTCTTTGTTATGTTACAATTATTTGTGCTCTACGATTTTCTAATCCTTTAGTGAATTTCAGTAATAAATAATTTACATTCCCTGAATTTCTATGCATAAAAATATTTAACAAAATACGCAGTGGTATGTCCGAAATATTAATTATATATTTATATAAATCCTATTCTCACTAAGGCATGTTTATTGCTTTGATTTGTTATTTTTAAAAGGGCGTTTCCCGCCAATTAGGATGTACAATGCAAGCTCGTTTTGTGAGATGTAATTGCCAAAATTGCTGTAATTGTTTCACAAATTTTCAAAAGAAGTAAAACTCTATATCTGAGTCCGTGGATGGAGGATTACAAGGCGAAAATGAATGTCACAAATGACAACACTAAACTGTTCAACACAAATTTGGTTCTTTTAGCAAAACAGTTTTTTTATAAAGTTTCACTCGAAATTAAGAAGTTTCCAAGTTAATTTCTTCACACACTTGCCTTTTAAAAACATAATAGATCTGTATTATTATACATACTCTTTTTTCAAAATAAATAACATATTTTACCTGTACTTGTAGTTCTCATAATGTCCATACGTTTTTATGAATATATTAAGATTGGAATTACAATTTTCTCCTTCCTCGTACCTTTAATTTAAAATTGTGAGGTACAAGACCGTCATGCATTAAGAAAGACATTTCCATATGACGCTTTGCTGGAATACTAATAGTTGGTAAATGTTGTGCCGGTTTTATTCGTAAATGATATGTTGAACTTAAACTATTTAGCTCTTTGTATATTTTTTTACGCTTTTGCGAGTGCTTTATCATGAATATCTGGTTAAATATTCATACTCTGAAGAGGAAATAAGAACAGAATACGGTCGGTTCTTAGGGAAGAGACTGACTACGCTCCAGGCTGCAGTAAAATACTTCACGTCACATTGCAAATGACAATAACTTTAAAATTAGAATATTCAAAGTAAGATTAGCCTTACCGTTTCACGCATGTGGAACATCTTTTTATTCCAAAATGGAATATAACTATGCCGCTCCGGTAGCGCAGTGGTCTAAGTGACGGCCTCTGATCATTCGTACGAAAGGGTTCCGGGTTCGAATCTAGCGAGGCATGGATTTTCTGTTTGTCTTACTGCACTGGCTCTCTCCTATCCCTGGAACCAATGCCCTTAAATTTGGGTCGGGCAACTGCTTATAGCACATTGAGTTGCTCACGGTGGTCGCTAAACTTCCAATAAAAAAAGAATGTGTTATAACAGAAACGAAGGAACATGAAGCTTTCAGAAAAGTAGAAGTGTTTTTCTGTGCTATTTTCGTATTGTCGAATTTTTCTTAATCAGTATTGTTGCATCTGATATAACAAGAAAATCTTCCGCGCTGTATATTAACATTCGTTTGAGGTCTTCCTCAAAATAGAAAACAAATTATCTTGAGGTAAAAAGAATTAATTCCGTTTGTTTACACGATACAAAGAAAGTTTTTACTTCTCCACTAATTACCTAATACAGATGCTTAAAATCCCACATCGCACACATTTCTCTCTCTAATTGGAAAAAATAAATTATAGCACGGTGAACTTTCCACAGCAAAATTTACCCAGAAGAAACACCGCTTATCACCATGGCAAAACTAAGAAGACTGTCATTTGTTGATTTCAAGACGGAGCATCAACAGCATTAATGATAAAGATACGATCGATGGAATTACGGCTTTAATTTCCACACCGAAATTTGCAGATTGACATTTGCTGTTCTCATAACACTTCTGAATTTAGCCAATAACACAGTGACTAAGATGCTAGTGGGAAATGGACGTTACGCCATCTATCATCTTGAATTCCAAACAAAGTTTCGTTTTCTTGTGCTTCAGAAATCAATATTATGGATTTCTATTTTGCCTTATTATTTTCTCAATGATTACGAATACGTCTTTACACATGAAATGAAGAAAAAATGTTTGCTTTACCTACTTCTATTTTACGAAATAAATTGCATTTATTTCCACCTTTTATAATCCGTTGGTAATAACAGACCGGAAATGATTTCTAATGATAATCTTGTTTTGAAACCACTACACTGCGCCTTTTGTGATATGTTGCCCCACCAAAAAAATGACAAATACATGCGGTATAATACCTTATCTGCAATAAATTATTTTACAATCGTATTTCAATATCATAAAGCCTGTGATGTTACATGTACAGTCAACAAGCTTCTGACAGCTGAAATATAAAAATTTGGAACTACAAGAAGAAAATGAAACACTATTTTTCAGAGAACATACCTATTAAACACATGAAAGTTAATTCATTTGATATCACTGTTATTTTCATAGTACATATAACAAGAAATAAAATTTTACGGAAGAGAAGGAAATATTCCCAAAACGCATGGAATCCGTGTTCATTTAGTTTCCGAAATAAACTATAGAAAAAAACGTAAAACTTTAAAGAAAAAATCAATTGGAATAAAATTGTGGGCGTTTCAATTGAGTGATAAGGCATTATATAATATCGATATGTAAACAACACTTCTAAGGAAATGATATAAATATTCGTCTGTGTTCACAGGTCTTTTTGAACGCTTGACAACCACATGAAAAATTGTATTGGCTACATAAGCTGTCGTCGTTCGTCCTAAATTTAGGGTCACTAGCTCCGTGAAAAGAAAAGAGCCAGTGCTCGAAGACCAGCAAAACATCTTTGCTTAAAGATGTTTTGCTGGTCTTCGATCAGATGTCAGTGCTTCGACCGGTCAGATGTCAGTGCTTGGACCACTGCACAACCATGTGTTACCATCTTTCCTCAGCAGAGGAGACCAACCTGACCTTATAAGTGATATTATGTTTCATTGGGCAGCACAATTTTCGTTAAAGCATTCGATTATGATGAAGACGGGGCATAAACTGAAACAGCGCAAATCTGGTTTTACCAAGTGCTCGGTGAAGACTGAATGTGCAGTTATTTATTTCCTTGGATGTATTTAAGAATTTCAAATGGAAATCAAGAGAATGCAAATTTTATTTTGAACTATCGCCTTTAATTGACATTTACTTGCCGGTAGATGGTGATTTAAGAAAATGAACTCTAACAAATCTCGAACTCATGGTTTAAACTGATCAAGTGTTACTAGAACAATACTATAAGAATTGGAAAACAGCAATTCCCGTATAATTCAGCCTTCAGGTAGTCACACCACAGAATCAACAGAAATCTGTTGGCTGAATGCAGATCAGATAAACTCGAAGGAATATTCCATTATATGGCTGACAAAGAAATATTCACGTACTTTTTCTGCAAGGATTGTGTATTCCAAATTCCAGAAGTAAAATAATGTTACCATTGGAATTTGAAGTTTGGAAAGTTACCCAGCTTGGCAAGTAATATTTTCACGGCTGCTAACATTCATTAAAATATGTCTGTGTAGAGAAACAATATAGACAGTTAACTTGTATTTGAAATATTAAGATGTTTATTTTCCCAACCTTTATATTTCGTTGATGGAGAAGGGAACTCTTCAACTTTCCCGGCAATCTCGGACCCAGATCAACTTATAGTACGTCGGAAAAAAGCAAAAGCCAAATGAACTCTTAGAACACCTCTATCCCAGAATTAAATATTCATTTTTATACAAACTTTTTTTTTCATATTTTACTAAATCTTGAGTTTCAATAAAGACTTTTTGCTCACGTGATGTACAAATTTAAATTTTTAGCTTTCAGTATTATACTCGAAAATATTAATCATTAAGTCAAAATATATCAAAATGTTATATAAACTATATTGTTTGGGACGTACAACTCCATACTTTTCGTATGTTATTTTTGAACCGTGATAAATATAATTCATGTTTAAAGCCAGAAGGTTGTGATTCAAATATAAAACCAACGAATAATAAAATACTGGACTTGAAATAAAAGTTTCCTGTGCATTTTTACCATAAAATCCGTATATGACAATTTTCAACTGATGTAATTAAGTTGAAAAGAAAGTAACATCCGATAACTAGGTAACCGAAGACGAAGCTCCGGCCACGGAGCACATTGGTCACTAAGACTGCACTGCACTCTGGCATGATTTCAGCAGGTAGGTGGTAAATGGCTATGTCAGTGGCAGCAAGCTCTCAGATGGTGAAGAGTGCCAGGGCTATAAAAGAGACAAGGGCTGGTCCATAGGTTTGTGAATTTGAAGGCCGACACGGTCCTGACGAGAGAAGCTGGGGGCCTGTTGTGACGTCATTGTGCTGCTTGGACATCTCTTCTCCAGTGCTGCTGGTCTGTCATTTCTACAAGTGCTGCTGGTCTGTCTTTCTACTTTGCGGTTTATTTCATCAAACTACATTAACTTATCGTTCGCGATATATTAGTATATATGCATGTATGTATGATATATAAATTGTTAGTTTAGCTGCGTAAATCGGAGGGCCTTTTTGTTGTTTTAACAAATATTTTTGTGAGCTGTTGCAACGTGTGGGAATAAACACAGGTACCGAAAAGGGAAAAATACTGTCCTGCGTGCTTTTTTCTCGAAATAAACAAGTTCTGGTAAAAGAATAAATAAACAAGTGTAGAAGACTGGGCTTTGTTAATATAAAATACGCCAGAATTTCTAGCGACCATTTCAGAGTAGTGGTTATCAGGATTATATGAAAACTCAAATCGATTATTTGTATACTTAAATCTGACTCATTGTTCAGCGGAAATGTACCTTTTTTAAACTCTGAACAAAGAACGCAGAGGACAAAGACACAAACAGGAAAAAAATATGTTCCAGGTGCTTCGGAACAAATAAGTGAATTAAACCTCAAGAAAATTAATCAGAATACTAAAAGTGAAACGAACGCTGGAGTACAAAATGGGGAATCAGTGGCAATGTACAAACGAGAGAATGCCGTCTCTACAATTTGTTACAAATTTGCAATCATAATTTAAATAAAAAAGATTAAATATTTGAGAAAGATCTCCAAACCAAAAGGTAGGAAAAAATACATATTCCAAAGTTTCTGTTCAACGATCAAAAGAATGAGCCACTTTTAGGAGATCTCTATTACTAATTTCTGAAATTCAGCAATTAGAAAGCTAGGTGAAAATACAAGCACTTTAAAAAAAGTAAAGCAAGTTAAAAACTTCAAGAAATGTGTCAACTCCGTTTTCACGAAGACTGAGTTCGATATGCCCAATACTGTAAAGTTGGAAACAACTTTAGAGAATATCTTGTTCCTTTTAAATTACGATGATTACAGAGTTTAGTTTCTTTACTCCAGGGCTTCAGGATTATGTAATTTTTTTGGCCTTTTCCACTGATTAGTGCGCAGTTCCCGTGCAACAATGGCTTCAAATGATCCACCACTATGCTACTGGTGCAGCATGGCTACGCCATCACCTCCAACTTCCGGCTTCAGGGGAGCTAGCTCAAAGGACCAGCCCTTCTCTTCTATAGACCTGGAAGAGTGTAAGCACCAAGAAACATGGACATGGACATGCGCCATGGCATGCTGCATGAGATTTCTCGCGGTAGCACCATCTCACGTGCTGTAAGGAGTATTGCCAGTGTGTACTCCAATACCATATTATATCTTTAGTGCTGTCATTGGGTCCAAACGTTTCGAGAGTAAACTTGTGACCTGTCAGACAATCCCAAAGATGTAAGACCCAAAACAGCAGATACGGACATGCTGAAGACCTTAATTGAGAACGACTCACGTGTGACCAAGAGGAATTGGCCGAGCAAATGGAGATTATCCTCACAAGCAATATCACGCACCTGCGTCAACATGGAAAGATGCTCAAGAGGGGAGCTCGGGTACCGCAACAATTAACAGTTGAATAGGAAGCAAATCGCCGAAGTGTATGCTTTCCCTTCTTGCACGTGGAGAATCGATTCTTTTCAGAGAAGATTCGTTCACCAACCACCCAGTTGCATATTCGTCCTTTACGAACAAATCGTTGACGAACAACACATCTGTACTACTACCTGATTCACTTATTCCTGGAAATCAGGTAGAATATCCGGTTCTCTTTAATAAGTACACCAGATGGTAGTACAATGGATTTGGAATTTTTTGACAGTAATTGAACTAATTCATTTACTGAAAAATTCCTGATCAATATTCATTGAGCAATATAGATTTGTAATAGTTTTGCTTTATCTTTCTCTAAAGAGAAAGAGAAAGTATGCGTATTCATTTAACACCGCGTGGTACACTGAGTGATTCTAATCGCTAATGTAAATTTTTTATGACTTTTTTCCGTTCTGTCTCCCCACATTTAAACTGTTTACATAATTTATGCGTGGAAATAAAAAGTGCAAAAGAAATATAATTATACACCTTTATCAGAAATTTCCAATAAATTTCTAGGTTTGATAAATGTTTCTAGAGTAAAAGATAAAAATATTTGTGAACAAGCGAAGTATCTTTGCATGTGCTAGAAGGAAAACGTTCTACTCTATATTTATACAACAAACTGTGCCTCAAATATTTAGCACTATGTTTTCTTCATTGCTGTTTGTTTCGAAGTAAATACAGTAGAAGTCGATTTTTGGATGACAAGCTCTGGACTCACGGAAATACTCGTTAAACCCAGATGCTCGAGAAATAAGCATCAGGGTAAAAATCCCACCAGGAAAATTATTATTAAATAATAATATTGTAGCATGTCCCCCAGAGTAAAGGGCTCCAGCTTTAATATAAATCCCACTTCTGAAAACCAAATTTTCTGATAGCTGTGGCAGTTTTCAACTGAAAACCGCATTACAACTTCCGGGCACGCAATCGTACTTGGTTCCAGCAGGTATCTAAAAACAGAAAAAAACCTACAGTACTGTATTCAAGAAACGCATATAGATTATTAAATCCGTTTATTTCCTTATGGTGTAGTAATTACAGAGATTCGTCAAGTTTTTTTGTGTCTACAGTTGCCTTGAAAAAGCCTCCCAGTGGATTTCGAAAGCTTGGCGAACTTCTGGGATTGCTACACCATAAGAAAATAAACGGATTTAATACGCTATATGCTTTTCTTGAATATTCATATTGTGGTGTATTAAAAATAAGGCCCACAACTCTAGTTAGAAACACAGGTGGCAATACAAAATACAGTAACATTTCCATTCAAAGTGAAATTTTAATTTAACTTCTCAGTTTCGTGTTTTTAAGAAACCAATTGTTTAAATAATTTTCACTATATCGTGCTTCGCCTAGTGAAATTTTATATCATAGTAATGCTATAATTTCGTTTACAAAACCCTTTTCAAAACTGAAAGTGAAAACATTTACCTGCAGTATTATTTGTAAATTATTTTCTTCAAATAAGTAAGCTTCCTATTCTAAAACAATTTTCCACATGTTCTTGATCTCAAGTACATACGAGCTGTGACTACTGCTGAATGTTTTCAGTAAATGAAACTGTTACAAAAGTATTAAATGTATGGCAACACATTATGCGTTATATGTTGATCTCATCCCAAGTGCAGCCCGTGGAGATGAGCAGTATATGCATCAGCCATATTGCGTATTTTGTTGGGTGATGACAGTGTGATGAAACATGAATCTCCAGCGTAATGAAAAAAAGCTGTTCTATTATTATTATTGTGTTTAATAATAATTCATCATCGGCAAACGTATCATATTCGATGTTGGATTCATCCTATTATCAGCGAAAGATCACACAATGGAAAGTTTGCACTTCATAGAAAACTTTGAACTCCTCTAAGGACAACAGATACTTCACAGAAAGTTTTCATATTCTTATTTTTGTAGTCTACGCATTTCGCATCAAACAGAACTGGATACTTTTGCATCTGAATTGTTATATGTTCACTGTCAATATAATCCATCATGATTAATATCAAAAAACAGGATAGAAACAAATCACATCACTCACTCTCTTCAAATGTCGCTATGTGTGGCCAGTGTTCCAGATACAAATCAGTTGCGTAAAATGGGTCGGGACGCATTTTTCTGCGATATGACCTTGATGTCGCACTCCTCACTACCTGTTTGGCGCGACTTACTGCTGCGTCTAGTCACTATTGTTGCAGGCCTTTGAGTGCCTTTTTTTGCGCTACAAAGGTAGCATGAACCCGGCAGTAACTATCGCTCGTGTGGCAGTAGCCTTACTGATAATCATAGGGCTTCTTCAGGATTATCCTGTACAGCAGTAAAACAATAAGATACTACTGATATTTTGGTAACCCACCTGCGTGCGGGTTAAATTTAAAATATAAACCACTTAAAGGCGTACTCAAATCTAAATCTAACAAAAGTGAAGCTGCGGGCTATGTGCTAGATTTTCCGTCAGTTCTCTTTGGCTATATTATAATTTATAGCGTTTTCACTTTCATTTTAAAATAGACCCAGCAGTGCGTGCCCATTTGAAAATATAAATTTTTCAGCGAACAATGGATGTATTAGCCCTAATTTTCTATGTCCCCAATACGCGTTATCAAATTTAAGGTCCAGCAAAAGATTTTCACTTAATGTTTCCTCTGAGTGGCCTGTGATTAACGTATATAGCCTACCTAATAGGTTAATGCATCAGATCATATTTTATTCAGTAAAACCGCTTTACAGAAATTCAAAGAACTAATTTCTTCTAATTTAATGCAATTCTTCTGGTGTTCTGGTATTCGCTTTTAGGCAAACGCGCATCGTAAATGCTAATGCTTAGCCAAATTCTCATTGCGAGCAACACTACATGTATCTGATTTAGCCTAAAATATCCAAAATTGCAGATATTTCCCAGGTTTCACCAAAAATACAAAACACATAATATGCATTTCTATAGGTAAAGCTTGTCAAGGTTATTTTCTTTATATAATTCTGAAATTTGATGTCAGTTCTTTTTCTGCTCAAAATAAAAATTAGGAATGCCATTTTTAATGTCATTGATCATTCCTGGAGATCACGCAGGCTAACGTCGTGATATTAATTACCTTTATCTCACACATATTTTGAAAACATCATTCAGAAGCTGAGAAGACAATGTGAAGATTATAAGAACTAGAGGTTAAGGTTAGTGGGCAAACATTCTTAGCAAAATCCCTCAATATGAAAAAAAATAGAAATATTACTGTCATTTTGTGAGTCAGTTAATATTATTGTCATTTTGTGAGTTTTTAACTTTAAGTGCAAAATCACTCAATGCTAAATATATATATTTACTGTCATTTTGTGAGTCAGGGCACGCCCTTGTTACATAAAAAAAGTACGAGAGCGGTGCCCTGGGGCCCCCTCGCAAGACTACAATACTGTCCTCAGCCGTTAGGGCTCAAGCACGGTGCACCTTTAGTTAAGTTCAATTCAATCAGAGGTTTGGGGAAATCTTGATGGCACGCTCCGGTGGCGATTTGGTCTAAATTTTGGCTTCTGATCATTCTTCCAAGATAGGTGCGGGTTCTAATCCCAACAAGGCATGGATGTTGTGTTTGTCTTACGGCTCTAGATTCCTCTCTTCCCTGGAAGAAGTGACCCTAAATTAGGGACGGGCTAACGCTTACAGCCCACTGAGTTGCTCACGGTGGTCCTTAAAATTCCAATTAAAGAATCTTGATGGAAATGAAAACTCCACTGATTTACGGTATTCACAGTATTAACACATATGGCTAAACATTTTTTATGTCGCATCTAATAGTATAGATACATTACAATTATTTTGGTAAAAAGTTTCTGAAGTACATTATCGATTTTCATGTTATTCTGCATATACCATTACTCCATTTACATGATTGAGTAATCTGTTTGAAAAAAATGTATTTATAAGAAATCTTCTTTTTCTTCTTATTGGAGTCTGAAAATGGCTATGCAAATAACACGCCTGTGAGGCAATCTTACAGCTGGATCATGAAAGACAAAGCTTCCTCTTAAGTTTTTAGAAAGCTTTATTTTAACACCAATTATTTTTTGGAATTGTTTTAAATTCTTCAAACCCTTTTGCATCTAGTCTTCAAAATTTTGAGCAGAAATAAATCTAGTCCTTAGCTACTGCAAAACTTTGATCTAAAAAAGAATTGTTTGAGTTTTTAATTAATTCATCTGAATAACTGTCAAAGAGGTATACTTGCTGATGTATCGCAAAACAAAATACTTCCTGATTGAGATAAAGTAAATGTAAAGAAAAGAAAAAAATCTTACGATTTTTAAACGCTGCGGGAGACAATAATGTATATTAAAATTCATGAATATTTCACTGCTTAGTAATCTCAAACCGGAGAGGCATACTGACAAATCTTGAACTGAAATTAACAATTTTAATTACTGCATTTCAATTTCACCATACATTACTGAAAGCAGAACTAACCTCTGGAATAATTAACAATAACGTATAAAATGCGAAATTGTATTTTCGTTATTAATCTTCTACACGAATCAACATGAACAGATATATTTTCCACATGCTCCCTCTAACACTAATTTCCGAAATCATATGCAGTGTAATCGACTACAAGGCTTTTCAAAAAGGGTTACCTTGAAAATGGGATAAACTTTGGTATTCCACCGCCAGGAAATTCATGCACCGTCGAAGTGCAAAGTTAATTTCTCCTCAGGGTTGAGCAAACTTGCTTGTTTAGGTTTGAGATCGTGGCCTTTACGATTTAAATCACGATTGTTATTTTTGAGACGAGTTATATCCTTAGCTGTGCGGTACTGCTCCCTGGGGTGTGGGGGGTGAGCTTGGTGATACTGCTGAGGGTATAACAAGGGAGTCGACAACATAACAGCTTTTTACTTGAGCTATATACTTGGTCAATAACATCTAATACAATCCAAGGAAAAATACCTGTCCTGACGTGCTGCCACCTTTCGTCCATCGTGGAACTAACTGGGGCCGAATACGGAAAGACACCAAGAAAAATCATTTCACGATGAAGAATGATGCTTAATTTCTCATTTTTTAGCATACACACACGCAAAATGCTCTCAGGAACTTAATACTCAAAAACATATTTTGAAATATAAGTTTATATTATTCATATTATTTTAGATATTGAGTCAGATCCCGGTTTAAAGAAATTCTATTACCGAAACACAATACAAATTCTTTCATTGAACTTTCAATAGGCAAATTAAATTGAGATATTTATCAATATATAACCTAGTTTTTGAAGGCGCAAATTTGAAGGTACAGGATACCGCGAAAGTACTTTAAGAAAAACATGAAATTCCATTTTAATGACTCAACATCCTCTGATATAAAATATTTTTTTTTTTTGATGAGGTTTAACGACCACCGTGAGCAACTCAATGGGCTATAAGCAGTCGCCCGTCAATAATTTAGGGTCACTGGTTCCAGGGAAGGGAGAGAGCCAGTGCCGTAAGACAAACACAACATCCATGCCTGACCGGGATTCGAACCCGGACCCCTTACGGACGAATGATCAGAGGCTTGCGCCTTAGACCACTGCGCCACCGGGGCGGCATATATAAAATATATGATGATTAAAAGTTTTAGTAAGGAAGTATCTGACCATGGGCGTAGTCTGACTCAGGTAAGCGTGCGCCAACGAAATAACTGATGTTCTGCCATCTTTCCCCTGATCTGTATTCAGTGTAAAATACAATAATTCAAAAAGAGTGGGCCATGGTTGGTAGTATAGCTATTGTATGTTCTAATCTGGAGTTATGCTTGAAATTCCCTTAGCCGTTAGGGCTGAATCACGATGCACTTTCAGTTAAGTTCAATCCAATCAGGGATTTTGGGAAATAATGATGCGGATGAATATTTCCCCTGATTTACAGTATTCACACAATTAGCAGATTAGGATAGAAAAAAACCCTTTTCCCATATCTAATAGTATAGATATATTAAAATTATTTTTGTAAAGACTTCCTGATATGCATTCTCGTTTTCATTGTTATTTTCCAAATACCACCCCATCTACATGACTGAATAACCTATTTGAAAGGAAGTATATAAATTAAAAAAAAATCTTTCCCTCGTTCCAGGAATTCAACGAGGCTTAATTTGTAAATAACACAGCTGTGCAGCAATCTTGCAGCTGGATCGCGAAATACGTTCCCTCTCAGTTTATTAGAACTGATTTTGTGAACACCAATTATGCTTTTCAGTTATCTTAAATTTCCCAAAGCCTATTGCATTTGGACTTCAAAATCTTGAGCACAAATAAAATCAACACTTTAGCTAATAAACAACTGTGATCTAAAGAAAATGTTAGGGTAATTATTTATCTGAATCAGTGCCAAAACGGTATACTTGCCGATGTATCTCAATCTGTACCAAATCGCAAAACAAAATATTTCCCGACTGAGATAAATGGAATTTGAATAAAAAAATTAAACAATTTTTTTTAAATCACAGTACAGATTACATAAGGTATTTAAATCCAATGTATATATTAACATATTTTGTCGACGAATAAGGAACTTCATATTTAAAGGACTTCTTCAAAACATATAGAAAAAAGTGAGCCGTTTTTAAAATAAGAGTAATTATTGTAAAGTAGAAATTCTGTTGGTCAAACAAGCAGTTCTATTTCTTAATTGATATATTATAGTAAAAGTTTTGTTGGACGGAAAAGCATAAATTTCGAAAGTTACTGTCCGGAAAGTAACATAGGAGTAAGTTCATTCTCGCACAGCAGGGGAAAAAAGATATGCGGGGAACAAAGAGAAGACAAACAACATGACAAAACTATGCCCCTATCAAAAAAAGTTAATGTTTTAAGTTGTATTAACCTAAGTCGCTTAAATTGTTTATATGACACCGAATGCCCGTACACGGCGACCGATAAGCAATGGGGCAGATGACAATCTTAGCCATCGATAAACGCCATTGGATGCCCAAAAGTGTGACATCTTGTATTCCTGCCGCGCACGCGCGCCTTTCGCTGATGATGAAAAGAATGAGATCTAGGTCTTTGGAAGGCCGCAGTGATATCGTACAGTGCTAATTTCGAAAAGAACAGAACAATTTTCTCGTATGAAAAATGATGACATTACAAGCCGTAAGATCAGTTACAGAGGGTGAGTCGAAAGTTTTTCAATATTTCGAATATTTTACGTCTACATACGTACCCTTACGGCGAAATCAGTATAGCATTTAAAGTATAGATCATCGTGTTGCACCTTCTTACCCATCTGTCTGCAAGTTCTTCGATTCCACGGCGGTACCAGTTCATTTGCTTTGAGGCAAAGAACTCGTTCATCCCAGCTGCCACCTCTTTCTGGTTATTGAAGTTCCGGCCGCGAAGAAAATGGGCCATGAACCGGTACAGGAAATAATCCAACAGGGCAAGTTCCAGCCCATATATAATGGACGTGGCAAAAGTTCGAATCCTCAACTTTCAGAAGTTTTGCCCAGGTCGTTCGCGCGGTATGAGGCCGAGCGATGTGCTGCTCTACGAGATCCCGCTTTCTGTTCACCAATGGCGGGTACTTCTT
This sequence comes from Macrothele yani, assembly GCA_039090855.1. Taxonomy (NCBI): domain Eukaryota; kingdom Metazoa; phylum Arthropoda; class Arachnida; order Araneae; family Macrothelidae; genus Macrothele; species Macrothele yani. The sequence goes on along the minus strand of CM077033.1, from coordinate 96,722,294 downwards.
AATCCTGTATATACATTAAAACAGAAATTTAAAATTTCAATTATTTAAAGTACTGAAACTGGATCTGGCAACACATGTTTTGTTCAAGCATCTGGAAACACAGTTATGATACGTCAGAAAATACCGAAGGAGGCTTTCGTTTGCACCAAAAATATGAATTTAGGAATATATGATGTTGTAGTGAAATTTGATAATGGTTTTCAACGTTGTTGGAAAATAATTGCCAAGTTGAACATTGAAAATCCAATAATTTTCATATTGCAGGGTTATAGACATTTAGATAACATTCGAATAAATGACTGGAAAAGGCATGCAACCACTGTTGCAAAAGAAGTAAAATCGCTTTGTGAGATCTTAGGATGAAAAAAATAACAGGTTTGTTTAGTAAAGATGGTTTAATTTATAAATAAAAAAGATTAATAAAATTGAAATGTATAATTATTTTGTACTTTAGAGACACATTACGAAAGGTTTTCAATTATTATTTTCGTTCTTCATGCCCATGTACATAATCGAATAGCCCCATGACTGACATGCACAACGCAAGGAAAATGGATGATGATTCATGATGATTGGAAGATGTAATACCTTTACTGTTAATTTCACCCTAATGGAAAAATTGAAAATAGGCGAAAAATATTATTCATGGTAAAAGATATGCTAAGGAAAAATAACTTTTCCGATACGTCTCGCGGAAGCAGAGGTAGCAAAAAAAAAAAAAAAAAAAAGGTTTAGATATTTACACACCTACCTCGAAATCTTTGCATAATTTTTAGTTGCTAATGCTTCTCATCTCTGTTGTAGCTAATGGCATGCATTAAAAAATAAATATCTCCAATAGTGTATTTGAAGCTGCAGAACAGCTGCAAACTAAAATACACAAACATCACCTACCGACAGAAATGTGAATTACAAAAGTCCACATATACTAGCCTTAAGTGCTTTACTAGGTAAATGACATCCGATGTTGAAAGGAAATTTTTAATCGGATATGTAAAAGTTGAGATATTGAAAAGAAAAGATTATACATATGTGCTCCTACCCCAACGGTAAAATTATTTCGGGAAAAAAATACGCAAAAAGCTTTTGCTTAGTTAGCAGTAGCCTGTTTCAACGAAAAATGAGTTTTTCAATCGAGTTTTTTGTACTGCAGAAATTGCCATAAATGATAATTAAATATTACGCTCTCACGTTAAAGACTGGTGCGTTAAGAAAAACTTGAAAATACATGACAAACATTTTTCAGCGGAAAGATTGTCCAACAAAGAAATAATTTTTGAAATCGGGCTCTTAGAAGCAGAGTTATGAACAAAATTACGTTGTGTTTCTACGCCCCTGGCGGAAAAAACATGCCGTTTTTAAGACGAAAGTGCTCTCGAAATGTTTTTCGCTGTGAGTGGTATCGGTCCACGAAAGAATTTTTTCAGTGGTGTTTTAAGGAGCTCAGATTTAGCTGAAAATGCATTAGGAGCAGAAATAATCGCTTACCCCACCCTGGTGGCTAAATGTTTTTTTTATTTTTTTAATAATTATATTAAAATTATTTTACACCAGGAGCAGTATCTGATACTGAAAGAATTTTCGAAATCGGGGTTTTAGAAGCAGAGATTTCGGGGAAAACGCAATTTACCTTTACGATCCATACAGGAATGTCTTTGAATTACTTAAAATTTTGAAATTTTATGAAAAACCTTCTGCAGCGGATGCGCTACCCAACAAGGAGCGAATGTTTCAAGTAGGACTCTTAAAAAGAGAGAGATTGACAAAAATAAAAGATATGTTAAGGAAAAATAACTTTTCCAATATATTAAAAGATATGCTCTACGGCCCCAGCCGGAGAAATCATGCTGCGTAGTTATTTGACAAAATGGATTTCGATTTTTACTTTTTAAAACCCTCTTCAATAAGAGTTTCCCTTAAACATTGACCAGTCCCTTGCTCTCACAGGGAGTGCGTACCTTCTTTCTCATGTCTTTGCTGTAATCATGACACACACCTTCGACACAGCTGTTCTTGCATAGCCCAGAATTTTTCCATTTCTGACGTGCATTCCTTTGCGTTCCTGCCACTCACTGTCGTGCCTTTTTCAAAGACACTTAAATCATAATTTTCTGACATATTTTCGCTAATTTCGCCTTGCGTTCGTCTGAATCTATTATAAAATTACAATTTTCTTCTGCCTGAGTTGCGTAAACAATACTATGATAAACCGTTTTACCATATTTGATGGCATTTCTTTCTTAAGTACTTTCATTTATGCAGTGATTTAGAAATTATCTTTTAAGTTTGAGTAGCAATGTACACTTAATTCCCAAAATATTAGAGAGACCTCCCTAATTGTGTGTTGGTCCTCCTATAGCGCGAATAACAGCCGGTACACGCCGAGACATTGACTCCACCAGATGCCGAAAGTCATTCCAACTGCGCTAATGTAGCATTCTACAGAACTCCGCCCGACATTTCAATGCAGGATCCATGTATTTGATGTTCATACGCACGGCATACCTCAGAGCTTTCTCCAGCAGTTTTAAATCCTGGACAATTGTTGGTTCCAAACTCAGCTTATAATTAACAGGTTTGGAACTAATTGTGATTGATTGCTTAACTCTAACTCCATTTTGCTGACAACATAACAGATTTGACCGGTCGCTGTCTGGCCTGAGCGTTAGAGTCTGATGTAAGTAAGAACTTTTTGGAGTGTTGAATAGTGGGGTTAAAGGTTTAATTATAGAAGAGAAAATATTCATGTACAATTCTTTTACAAGAACTTAAGACTTGTGTTTGGTTTCGTGTACATAATTACTAGTATTTTCTTTGAAATCTAAAATTTATTAAAAGAACCCTATTGAATTTTTTTGAGGTCGTTATCAATTATCCTGATTCTCCAAACTGATTACTAAGGTAAGCTCAGAAAAATAAAGTACTGCGGCGACGAATATGTGAGTTATTGAGCTGAGATGTCTTTCATCAATACATGAGCGTTCCTAATTTGTGGGAGGGGTTGTTGATCATTGTCAAATCAGTGTATGAAAAGCTCTGTCATTTTATTTGTATCTATGAAAAAATATTAAATGTTTTGATGTAGATTTGCAGCCATACATTCTCATCTGTACAATGAAACATTTTATATAATTCTGAATGCAGTACGTACATTTTTTTCCGAAGAATACTCTACACCCGTGCCATAAATCATGACTTCACTGTCTGAAGGAAGAAAAATGATTCAGTTAACAGATAATAGAACAAAAGTTCTGTCAGAAAAAAACAGTCTTCCTTATTTGAGATACTATAGTGGTAATGTTTCCAGTGGATGTCTTTATTATTCCATATTAGAACAGATTGTTTACGAGCCAAGTTATTTCTTTTCTGTGATTATGCCTTTAAACTAACCTATTTTATCGTTTTCCGGTCATGTATTTAAAGTAGATGTAAGTTTCATGAACCGATAATTTAGTAAAATTCCAATTAAAATTTTCTTCTGTGTATTTTTACAAGCCCGATCTCAATTAATAATATTCTTTGACTAATAAATGCTACTTCTGCATTTTTTCTTGTGTTTAGGATAATCATTTCAAACCACGTATGACTTCATGTAAATTTGTCATTTAGTATGTATCCAAGAAAACGCTCAAGTGAAGCATTCTTGAATATCTGTTAACAAAGTACTTCAAAATACTGTTTTCGAATTTTCGATATTTTTATTGTAGGTTTAACGACCACCGTGAGCAACTCAATGGGCTGTAAGCAGTCTCCCGTCCACATTTTAGAGCAACTGGTTCCAGTGAAGGAAGAGATCCAGGGACGTAGTGCAAACACATCATCCATGGCTCATCGGGATTCGAACCCTGGCCCCTTTAAGACGAATGATCAGAAGCCATCGCTTGGACCACTCCGCCACCGGGCACCGCCGATTTTAACAAATTAGTAAAAAAATGCAATAAATTGATTATGATACGCTTTCGAACATAACAGAAATCATTACTCAAGATATTACTCGAGTTATGAGGATAATGGCTGTGGAATAAATCTCGCACCTGTGCCCTGATTTTTGACCCCATTTCGATGACATTTTTTCAGAACTCCTTCAGTAAACCTCTGGAACAACATGGTAAAGTTTTGTCACAATCGAAGCATTGTCACGTAAATTATGATGCATAGCAGCGAAGGAATGGATCCCGATCCTATGTACTGACCTTTGACCCCATTTTCAATAGTGTTCTTACACATACTAAAATTCATCGAAATCGAACGATTTTTGCGCAAGTTATCTTGCGGAAAGGCAGACAGATAGACGGACGGACATTTTTGCAGCATATACGCAGCTTCAACATACTTTTGGAAAGCGTAAAAAAGGGATCACTAAGGTTTCTTTTATGAAAAATAAAACTAATACGATTATTAGTTTGGAAATACTAGCAGGTAATACATAAAATTTATTTGTATCACTTAAAAAACAATTAGCGCATTACATCAGCTGACGCAATTTCGAAAATCTCTTCTCTAATCCCAAAAAGGCAAAAGTCTCGATAGTGAGAAAGCAAAAAAACCTGTAGTTTTAACCAGTCAATGATCTTTAACTCTAAAAATCTCTCCTGCGAATTTGAAGTAAGAAACTCCGCAAAAACAGTATTTCTGAAAAAAAAAAGACTCAGCGGTAGATAAGTACCCTAACACCCAAAATATCTATCGTCTAACTTTGAATTTATTTTCCGTAAATTATGATAACATCAGGATGTGAATGCAACATTTTTGATAAATTGTAATTCAGTATTTTAAGTTGTCTACTCGACCTCAGGATTTCATTTTTTTTAAGCTTTATCGTTTCGCTGTCGTATTCTGCAGCATGGGATATAATAAATGCTATAAGTTGATTATTATTTTCGTGAAGGCAATTACAAAAGCTCTCATTTTACAAAAAGCGAAATATTTTGGAAGACAGATTAGTGCGTGCGTGCATGCATGCGTGTGTGTGTTTATTGGACGTTCGACGACCACCCTGAACAAAGTTATAAATTGAAAGTAGACGAAGGGACAGAGGTAGTACCATAAGGAAAAGACAGCGTACATGAATCACTCTGGATCAAAATTTTAACCCTTACCGGACGAAGTCTCACAAGCCAGTGTTCAAGCCAATGCACAATCAGAGCAGCACAATTTAGTTGCTTCAGTTAAGGTAAATGATTTGCAAAATTAAACGCAAAGGCCGAAGAAAGCCAGACTGAATAGATGAATGCTTTTGGTTCTTTTAAAGCATGGGAAATTCGATGGACCACTGAAATAAATCTCTTTTTCTCCTTCTTATTAAAGAAACTTCAGCAGAAATTTAATTAATAGTACATAAGGACCATTGCCCGTAAACGCTGTGCTAATCTGATAGCATTGGAAACAATGGCAGTTCAGTATGTTACACAGATCCTCACTTCGAGAAACTTTAGAAAATTGAGCGTAGTTTGAAGGGTAATCAAATCCTTTCCTGGAATAGTAAAACATTAAAACGTATATATTCTTGTGACAACTCATGAAACTGGGCGATGAAAGCAAATGGTAAATGCTACTTACTAATATATGTGATGTACTTCACGACATAGGTGCTCACAGGTCTAGCTTTTGATTTTAAAATCAACCGGTTGATTCCTGTAATTTAACCCTTTAACGACCATGATCCAAAAAATATTATCACTCTAAATACCACAATGTCCGAAACTGTGTATTGTTTCACATCTTTGTTCAATTACACCAATAGTGACTGAGTGTGTCTCCTGCTGATCGATCATACGTCGAGAAAATTGGAAGAACACGGGAAGTAAATCTGACTCACTCTAGACAGGCCTTTCGTGGGGTATAGCCGTTTGTACATACGAGAACCGATAGCTCGACTGAATTTCGTACTAACAGACCCTCACCTTTACATATAATAAAATATATTCAATGTGGTTCTTAAAGTATTTCATTAGTGTCCTTACCCAATTTCTGTTTTATATATATTTCTTTATTCCAGATAGTTACTGTAAACTCTAAACCGGATGGTTAAGCTACTTATTATCGCAAATGTATTTAACTTATTTGCTTTGTAGTTTCATCACACCACACAATATGTATTCTCTAATAAATATTATACATTTTGTGGTGCTCACGAAAGGTATTTTTTGCATGAGGGTGCTTTTCTTTCAATTGTGGTCAAAAGTAACAAATTGCGAACTGAAATATTCTATTGATACGTGCCCTGGTAAAGTCGAAATTTACTCACGTAAACGGGAGTCTATGTATGTTCCTGTATCGTAAGTTGAGGTTTAACTATAGTTGCTAATGAGCAAGGGACAAATTTGAAATAAAGAATTATTAATAAATATGCAATTTAAATGGTAAGTGGCGAAGAAACCAATTGTAGCAAAAACATACATAGTCCAATCTACGACAATAAGTAACATATGACTAAAATGTATTGATATTGGCGGCATACATTCACCTCTGAGATCCACGCTAGCGATCAGTAAAACAGCATCGGATGGTAGCTTTTACGGCACTAACAGCACCAAATGACACTCGGGCAATGTGTACGGCTTTGAACAACGTACAACACAGTTTTAAGATTGTGGGTATCTTGATTTTGGGTACAGTTCATACTACGTTGAGGTTACTGCGACGCTATATGAATAAAAATAGGCTTACGGAGAGGTAGGGAGAGCCATCGAGTTCCCGTAAGAAAGTCCAATAACTTAGGTGTTGGACGCTGGCTATTCTTATAATTTACCTTCTTGGTATACAACAGGTACAATTAGTTGAACTCTGTGGTCATTTTACCTGCATGAATTATTATGCAATATGATCTTACCCTTACGGGACTTGCGCCGTTCATGCTTGCTTCCGTGCTTTGCAGAGGCGATATCGGATCCCCTCTCTTACTCTCGCTATGCCCAACTTTCAATAGCATATATTAAAAGTAGAGGTTGGAATGGCCTTTTTTCGTTCTCGCCTTGTGCTCAGAATTCAGTTGTCGAATCTCCGGTATACGACACAAAGGGGGTAAGAAACGCTATCCTCTCATAACAGTCGCATGTACGAAACAGCGCTAAGATATATTTTCCGTTTTGCTTTTCAGTAACGTAGTTTCTTACTTTATTTCATTTGTAGCTCACATTTCCTTGAACTGGTAATTTCGGCCTTTCACGATTGCTTTTACTTCAACATATAATTTCTTTTGTTCCATAACAACTGTTCTCCACTAGTCTCTCTATTACCAGTGATAAGAGTTGTGAGAGCTGGGAGATGATATATGTCAAGATGAAACAGTAGCAATCGCAAGTAAGATGGCAGCTTATCAGGATTTATGCGATTTCGAACGAGGTATCATAGTCAGCGCCAGTGAGGTGTGTTATTTCATCTCGGAAATTACCAAGACATTTGGATTTACGTGGTCGACAATTTTAAAAGGCTTAGATGTGGTTCTTCCTAATCGCCTGTACGTCCACATGACCATGGATGCCGTGGCTCGCGATGCACCAGAAATACTCGCTGTCTTGGGCGCTGATGCACATCCGAAACGCGCTCCAATAATATGTGCTCTTTGAAATTAAAAATGTCTCCCATTATGTGGTGTGGATCGCACATTTGACGCCTGGCTGTTTCTAATGCTCTACTAATGCAACCTTCACACTCCGTCTGGTTGACCCACTGCGAAATAGATGCAGCTTGGCCAGTAGTTAGCTCATTCAGCGGATTGAAACGTGAGGTGCTTGAGGTGCTTGTGCTGAAATGTGCTGAAACGTGAGGTGCTTTGCGCAGGTGTTTCAGTTTCGTTGTTCACCCCTGTAAGTTACAAATACATTACTTTCCTGGCTAACTTTCCGTTTATCAGCGCAAGAACTTGTTCTATAAATAGGGTTCACAGTAAGGGCTCAGCAAATTTTAGGAGAACTTGAGTGCTTTCCGTAGTTGCATTGGGGTATTTAATTCGTTTATTTCCTATACTGAATTTTTGGATTTACCAGTGAGCTGAGTCTTTATGCTCAATTGTAAATAATTAAATTGCTCAAACTGTATGGCATTATTATTGGGAAGTATTGTTATCATAAAAGATCATGAGAATATGAGCGAATGAGATCATGACTACAAGATGGAGGTTTAGCCTTAGAATTACCTATCACTTCACAACTCATTTCATTTTGTTAGAAACATCGGGTACCAAGTCAAATGAAGCAGAGCAACAGCAAATATTTCCAAGCTGTGACTACTGTTTGTCCGCGGGGAGTTGACCGATGTTTATTTTCCAGCAGAAGAAAAATCATTGTCCAAAAACATGAATTTTTATTCAGTGTCATATAGGTTACATGTCTTCCAACAGAACAAACTTGAAGCACGTAATTGCAAAATACACACGAGAAAAGTTAAGGGCGTTCTTAAATTGTATGTCTAATTTGCCTATATTCAATGTCCTGCGAGAAAACTGACATACAAAAAAATATACTCTGAGGCATTCCAAGGGCTCTAAACACTAGACAGTACGTAAATGAAAGACACCCACGATAAACTAGCAAGGTAATCTGATTTACTATGATCTAGAAAAGGAAAACCTCTGTGAAAACTCACTAAAAACAGCAATTTACCAGAAATCACCAGAATATCCAGTCTAATTTACCCTGAAAAAATTTTAATGCTGGAAGGATTTTTTAAACGCTCCAAAAACTTTCAACCCATATGTCAACAAAACCCAAATGCAGAAATTTTAGCTAGAGAAACAGCAGGGAAATACGAAATTCCAGAACCTTTCAAACAAACCCAAATAAGGAATGTAATTAAAATATTAGAAAAGGAAAAACTCCCGGGTACGACAGGATTAATGATTAAATACTACAAATGCTTGCATACAGCTAAGCCAAATCAATCATGCACCTTCTTAATCGCGCAATTAATTTCAGGTATTTAGTCCCGGGTACGACGGGATTATGAATAAAGTACTACAACTACTTCCATACACCTACGTCTAATCAATCATTCAGCTTCTTAATCAAGCAATTAATTTCAGATATTTTCCGGAATCTGGGATTCTATTTTAAATCCCAAGAAATGAAAAGTAAGCTATCTCATTTAAAGCTATGTAATCTTCTTTTTGAAGGCTATCTCATTTTCTTTTTGCTATCTCAAAAAGAAGAAATAAAAAGAGAGCGTATCTTCTTTAAAGCACTAACTGACTGTGCATAACGTTACAATGAGCATCAGCCAGATAGTATCACGGATGTCAATAATCAGTTTCATATAGGACTTTCGTCCACGTAGACTAACACGCAGCTAAGCCTTTACAGGATTTGAGGCAGAAAATACAAATGGAGATAGGTCACTGGGGTTTAGTGTGTGTACCTGGCAGAAGATTTCCTGGGGTCCGTCAACTTGACTTTCTCGTTAGGTGCTCGGTCGATTTTCTGATGATGTTTAACATTCGTCACCATTAAGAAACTCTAACTGAGGTCCTTTCCTTTAGTACTCACTTCCGTTAAATACTAAGCCATCCGCTGCTCCATGGAGGAAATGAAATATCAGTATGCTACCTTCTACCAGCACTTCGAAAACTATTTGACAGATTATTAAACATCCATATAGTGTGCAACACTGTATAAGGTACAACATAATAACAGAAACTCAGCGTGGTTTCATGAAAGCACACTCGACTATGCACCTATCAGAGTTCCAGAATGAAATCGTAGGAGCAATAATCTACAGCAATGAACTGCAGCACTTTTTCTGGATGTCCCCAAAGCATTTGATTGTGTATGCTACGATTCACTTACCTATAAATTAATTGAAATGAAATTCCTTACCTCATTCATCACCATTATTCAATCTTACTTAGCAAAAAGGAACTTCAAGTCGAAATTAGAGACGCTTTTTCAGACACTAAACACATACAAATAGGAGTACCTGAAGGATCAGTAATTGGACTAAATATCGAAAATATCAATGCTGCTGACTTCATAGAAGATGAAAACAATACAGATGTGGTGGAACTGCACGCTGATAACACAGCGCAACACAACACATCCTAGAATAGAAATCTAGTCATACATAAGATACAAAATATCCTACCTTTATTTCAGAATTATCTCAACAACGGAACGTTAAAATAAACACAAATAAAACGCAAGCAATTCAGTTCACTAAACGTTATATACGGCACGGAGTATGCACTTCCTCTCAAAAATACAGTTCTTAACAGAAGCTCGTATTCAAGTTTGAACTGAGAATAAACCGAAAATATATATGCGTACGTTATGCAACGGCAACACCCATTGAGCTCTCGACTTTTGAACACGGAGGAGTTTCAGACGGTAATGAGTATCCTACTTCTCGTAGGATTCCGCCACTGGAGCAAAATCTGATATATTATCACGCTGTTTTGATGTAATAGTAAAATTACGGCATACAGGTACTATTGCTCTGTGAAACAGTCCTCTCGGTTCCTTCTGCTAAGTATCTGGGGCTTCAAACAGATTGCCGACTTTTGTGGGTCGCCAACACCAGCTGCTTCACGGAAAAAGATAGACAATGCCCTGGTCAGCTAGCTTGAATACTCCACCGGAGGCGAACTTTTACAATACGGCACAAATTCTGCTGTAAAAGATGGCATCATGCCAGTTCGCACTTTCACTGCCTCGATTTGGGTATTATATCCTCAAAAGGTTATTCTTCCACCTCTAAAACATAATGAGGCTGCAGTTAAGTATTTGCAACAGAGGGAGAGTCAGGTAAACTCAGGACTGCTAAGCTGAAAGAAGGGTTATTCAATGGACCTAACGTTAGACAATAATGCAAGACCCTGCATTTAAGGCCACTGTTCATGAAATTGAATTGGCTTCATGGCCATCTTCCAAAGAGGTGACAAAACAATTTATTAGGCCATATAAAGTCACCGTCATATAAAGATATTGTGTCAACAATGGTAATGGTTAGCATGATATGGGATGCAATATATCCTTTAAACTTCATTTCGTGGACTCCCACATTGAATTTTTTCGATATAAATTGGGCTCCGTGAGCGATGAACACGGAAAACGTTTCCACCAGGCATCTTCGACAATAGAAGACCAATGTAAGGGGAAGTGGAATTCCGCAATTGACGCAGATTACTGTTGTGGTTTAGTCAGGAGGACACCACGAACGTCATTCAAACGAATATCATCAGCTCGATCGTTTAAGGGAGAGTCAGGTACGTTTCATTATGCCACTTCTATTTCAATTATGAGTGTTATTTTGAATATTTTTTGATGTTATGTTTCTCAAAAGTATACATGATTGAAAAAAGTAAAAACGAATCCCGAATCAGCACGAAAAACTCTATTGAAATCAGTTATTGCTGTTCAGGAAACATGGAGAAGGTTAAAATTTTTCGAGTTGTGGTATCACATTGTGATTCGATGTGCAAGAAAATGGATTCAAAGTCACTTTGGGATTAAATGAATATTATAAATCAAATCTGGATTACAAAAAAACAGGAGGTTTTGGAAAAAATCGCGATAACAAAGAGCGGGTTTTTTGAAGTTTTTATTTTTCGTTAGAGTTTTAAGACCATTGGGAGCAACTCAGTGGGGTATAAGCAATCACCTGTCCCTAATTCAAGGGCTCTGGATCCAGGGAAGCGAGACAGTCAGTGTCATAAGACCAGCAAAACACCTCAAAGGGATTTGAACACGGGCCCAGCAAATACGAAAGGACAGTAGCCAGCACTTAGACCAATCACTCTGCCACTATATCGACCATTCTGTCAGTTAAAGGTCATTTTTTACAGGAGGGCAGTACGCAATCAATGATTGAGAAGGTGGAAATTCTTTATTCAGCCCACCAGCTTTGGATTCATGATGAGTTATGTAGGGGACTACGCTTGCTTATTATGAAGCGGACTGCTCAGAGATTATTTTGAATGACTATTGCCACAAACCGCGACGTACGCACAAAGAATTGTTTGAAGCAGAAAAATGTTCTAATCAATGATTTTAAAACCAATCCAGGTTTCCGCTAAGTAAAATCTAAATTTTCTGTTTTGATGTTTGCTTTAATTGTTCGATTTTTTTCCGAGTTAAAATGTTCCATCGGTAAAAGGAAGAATAACACATGGTCCTGAACAGTAATGAATAACACTTCTTTCGCTTAATATTTGCTCGAACTGATAACGAACACCACTGAAAGAACAATATGATTTGAAAGATTTCTGTTCAGACTATTTTTGCAGCAATAATTTTTATGTTGCTTGCACTCACGTGCGCCGGTTCTTGTAATGATCTGTTTCCATTCTATTGGGTGATATCAGTAGGCATATGAAGTGTAAAAGAACCGATGAGATCAACTTGATTGCTGGAGGGTAATACATATATCAGCCTTGAAATTGTTATTAAAAGTTATCCATTTTTATAAAGAATTAAAATTTATATCGTCACCTAAATTGTGTGGTTTGGCATTGTTATCAGTAAAAAGGAAGAGCCGTATAAATTTTGAAATTTCTAGAAGTACGCCCTCCCAAAAAAACATCAGTAAATGTGTAAATAAATGATTTAATTATTGTACATGAAGATACACATGCATATTTGTATGCCACTGCTGTAATCACTAGGTGTAGGAAAACATATTTTGTGTATAATGCGGATTTCTGAAAATTATGCACTTAGAAACATCTTCATTTGGTTACATAGAAGAAATGCATGTTAAAAATTGGGTAAAAAGCAGCTTTTCGATAAGGATTATATTTTGCTATCATTTTGCGAAGAATGGTTGCTTTCAAACTGCTTGGAAATTATTTTTTATATTCTCCAATATGATTTGTGTTCGTTGAAAAATTGCTCATGTTATCCCCAGTTTCGAAACGAAAAAGTAAAATACTTTAACATTTAGCAAGTATTCCTTTCACCTCTACATGTACAAATAATAACAGAACCATCTCTAGCTGCTGCTAATTTTCTCTTGCAAAGCAGATTGCTTTTAAATTCAAAAAGTCATACATTGTAACCAGATCACCGTTATTATTTCCTGCACTGTTTCTACAAGTCACTAACAATATTTTGAGAATTCTGAAAGAAAATAAGAACGTACTAAAAAAGAGAGGATATGGATCCAAAGTGAAACAACTTTATGTAAAAGTCAAAATTTTGATAAAAGGGAAGTAAATACTTTACAGGGATGCAATTTTTTTCCAAAGCCCGTACATGGTAGGGATGTGTTGGTGCGAATAAAATTTGAAAGGAAACAAAGCTAAGATAACACGGATTTTTAACTGACAGGAAACTCTGGTGAACGAAAGTAGTAATTTAATGCCAGTTAGAAAAATCTGTCACAAATCGCCTGACATAAGGAGAATTACCAGTATTTGTTTTTCTTTTTGTGACATCTTAGAAAAACGAAAAGCATTTTTTTTGGTGAAAACGGTGCAACGTACAAAAGTTAGAGAAAAAAACACAACGCTCAGAGACGTGACTTTAGAAGCCGATTCTAACTTCTCAATACGCAAAGGTATTCACCACTTTTTGGTTGAAATAGCTTTGTTTAGAACCTTAACGTCCTGTTTAAGTGCATTTGAAGTGTCTTGCTGCAAATTTTCTTTATTGGTAACAACGCTAAATGAGCGACTTAACGGACTTCAAAAATGGGCTAATTATTGGTGGATGGCTAGTCGGTGGCTCCATGAGAACTGTCGCCAGTGTAATAGTGGTATCGAGAGCTACTCTATCTAGCGTCATGACAGCATACCGTGTTCGTGACAAAACTTCGTCTGAGAAGCGCAAGAGCGGCCGGAAAACGGCGCTCACTGATAGATACAGCAGAGCATTAAAGAGAGTTGCTACCGGTAATAAGAAACCCACGGCGAAAAAATTAATGCGGAGCTCAACCTGTATCTTCAGACTTCAGTATGAAAAAAAACGTCTGCGCAGAGAACTGAATAATCATAATATTCATGGCAGAGCTGCTATTGCGAAACCTCTGTTGATCCGGGTGAATGCACAACTGCGATGGCAGTGATGAAAATAGCATACAACGTGGACTGCCGATGCATGGAAGCTTATATTGTGTGAGATGCATCCACATTCACAATATTCCCAACCGCAAGAAGTGTTTAGGTGTCTAGAACCCAGAATGTCTGTTCCCAACAGTGCACCATGGCGATGGTCCTGTCATGCTCCGGGCGGTCATATCATGTATTTCAGCTGGTCCTCTAATCCCCTTGAAAGGGCGGATAACTGGTGGGGGCATGAAAACATTTTAGCTGACCAAATCCATCCAGTACCTCAGGCTTTGTTTCCTGCAGGAGATGCCATCTATAAAGAAGATAACGTGCCAATTGCTAGAGCCTGGAATGCCTTGTCATGGTTTGGGGAATACGGGCACGCACTTTCACACCTTCCTTGGCTTCCCGAGTCACCAGAAGTAAACATCATCTAGCCACTGTGGTCTGTGTTTGAAACCACAGTTATATCCCGTTATCCTCCTCCTGCATCTCTCAAGGACCTGGAGAATTTTCTGCGTGAAGAATGGAACATCCCACTAACCGCATCCAGGTTTTTTTATGCGTCCATTGCAAGGAGGATTCAGGAAGTTTTGAATGCCAGAGGTTGTCCCAAACCCTATACGGAAAACCTTCTTTTCCTGGTAGTTCATGTTATTCTTTCTAACTCATGTATATTTCAAAGATATTAAAAGAACTTTACCCGGAAAGTATGTGACAATTTTATATGAAATTCATAATAAACAATAACAGCTATGATTGGTCGTGAAATATTACATTCATTCTAAGGACTATATTATGAGCATATTATGACTAAGCGGAATTATTAGTGGCGGAGAAAACCAACTTGTGTCCTCAAAGCTCAATTATTCTTGTGCTTTCAGATTACGATGGAATTTAATAATGCCTCTATACAACTGAGATCTAATAGAAAATGCGCAATAAACTTATGCTCCAGTATATTCTCAAGAATATTGATGAGGGACTTCCATTAGAAAAATTTGCATTAATGTGTTATTTAAAAATTATGCTCTATTTAGGAAAAAGATCAAAACACTGTAACCTCAATCCATCAATTTCAAAATGTATCAGAACCGAAGGGAACAGTAATTTTCATTAGGAGAAATTCCGTCACATATAATCGCATGTGTTATACGTTGAAAATAAAAATAACAACTGGATATTACCTATACACAGCCTCTATTTCTCAACAAGAAGCAGAATATTAGATTAATCGCTAACTTGAAAGCATCATTCTTCAATTCAATGTATGTGCACGTCGTATTTAAAACAACGGATTTTCATGTGATTTGAAATCCATTTTACCTGTCAAATGGCAAGAAAACATACCGTTGCGTTTTCAATAAGAATCGCAAAACAATATGTTAGCAATTGATTGAACAAAGGATCATGTCTCTAATGCACCAAAATCCAGAGTTCAATCTTTATAACTTTTCCCCCTTATTCTCTTATTATTATTCTTCGTATTAGGAGAAAATGTTTCAAGTATCACAAGAAAAATTGGAGTCCTAAGAAAAATAAGTTTTACTGCTAAAATAAATTAGTCGACTAAGACAAAAATGATGGATCTGACGTCCACCTTAAAGGTTTTCTCAAATATTCCCCAACAATATGTTTTAAAAGTTTAAGTGTAACAAAACACTTCAACTGTGATACGAGATACTTTCAAATCTCTTCAGCAATAAATATGCATTCGATTAAGATCTGGCTGTAATTTTCTCAAATAAAATATTATATTATGAACAATATCAAACCTGAGCTACAAAAAAGTTTTAAAGAGGTTGTCAAACGCTGTCTGCCAAAAACACGTGCAGGCGGTAGGAGTTTTGCTAGATAAAACGTTGAGTCCGGATTACACCAAGTTGGGACCTGCGTAATCACTGAAGCAATACGTTATCGCACATTAAGTGAACTGGGGATACGAGATTTCATGCATCTGATTTGTTTACGTAGGTTGTTGCTTTAAAATTTAACATAAGGTATTTTTGGAATCGGTTTTTAGAGAAAATAAGTGCATTAAATACAATAAGTCTAGTAATGTGATGCCACTTGTTATTGAATAAAATAAAAGAAAAAAATAATCCAAAAATTAACAGTATTACAGAAAAGCAATGTCGGGATGTGCTGTTGTATTCTGCAGAACGTATAGTTGATAATCTAAAACTTCTAACGTTATGTTTCATAGATTTCAAAACCACCAAATTTACGAAGAATTAGGTACTAAGATGTAGGAGAAATAATAATTTTAATGTTTGGAATTCAAGGGTAAGCTCCGAAAATTTCAGTACCGAAAGTTGTGTTTGCGATCTGAAATCTGAAGTACTTGGGCTGCCTGCTGAAAAATTATTAAAACCAGATACTAATGAAATTTTATTGGGACGAGAAAAAAATTTGCACTAAACTATCACTTGATCATTTTAACATAAAGGGCGTGAGGTCCAGCGTGTCTATTTGAAAACACAGCTCTTACTGTTTGACATTAAACTCAAGAGAACCTAACGCAGACAAATCACTGGCTTGTGAATTTGGAATGTATAATAAAATTCTGAAAAAATCCTTGAGACAGCTTCACTCATTCTGGCAAAATATGAAGGTAGGTAAAAAACAATTTAGTAAAAACATGCAATGCATTGATTATAATACGCTTTCCAACATTACAGAAATCATTACTCAAGTTATCACTCAAGTTATGAGAATAATGTCTGCGGAATGAATCTCGGTCCTGTGCCCTGACCTTTGATCCCATTTCGATTATATTCAACAGAACCGGCTTGGTATACCTCCGAAATAACATGATAAAGTTTTGTCGCAATCGAAGCATTTTTACGTAATTTATGATGCATAAGGGTTATGGAATAAATCCCGCTCCTGTGTCCTAACCTTTGACCCCATTTCGCCCATTTTCAATAAGGTTTATCGCCAGGTGGTCCCCTACCACATACTAAAATTTCATCGACATTGAACCTTTTTTACGTTAGTTGTGGCGCATAAAACAGTGGAATGGATCCCTCTCCTAAGTACTGACGTTTGACCCCATTTCGTTCACTTTAAATAGGGTTCCTTCCCAGGTGATCCCCTACAAGATACTAAAATTTCATCGAAATGCAACGGTTGTTACTCGAGTTATCGTGCTGACGAACATACGCACACAACGCGTGACGTAATGAGGCAGTTTGGAATCGCGACCATCTGCTCGCCGCAAGAGTGTGACGTCATAAATCTTTAATAGGATCCACACATAACGCGTGACGTAAAGAGACAGATGGCGTGACTGCGCCCGAACATTCTTAAACGCAAGTTGTGACGTCATAAGGTTTCTAAGCATTGGTAACATTAATGGAACTACGCCATCACTGAAAACGTTATTATTCGGGTTGGTTATTTAACCCACTAAACGAATTCTTCTAAAGTCGAGATCAAGATAAATCGATTTCCAGTACCAGAAAACGGTAGGTTAACGACTTTCATCGAAATTCTTAGAGTTGTTTTCAAAATAAAATGTACATACTTACATACAAGAACTGCTGCTACTTTAAGGTGGGCGTCAAGTAACTTTGCCTCCTATACTTCCAATGGAAAAACTTTGTACACATTTACTTCACAATTAATGCGTTCCCAAGGAGGAAAATTTGAACATCGATTAAAATATCTTCATTTTATAACTTGCAATACTTAATATTTTCTAAAACATAACTATAATTATGCAATTCAACATTTGTTTGTCTATTGACGTCATGAAAATACAGGTCGCGCCATCTTTTTTCTGGACAATTAATGCGCTCTCAAGGATGAAAATTTGAACATCGATTAAAATAGCTTCATTTCATAACTTGGAATACTTAATATTTTCTAAACCATAACGGTAATTATGCAATCCAACATTTTTTTGTCCACTGACGTCATCAAAGTACAGGTCGCGCCATCTTTTCTCTGGTTTCAACACCACCAAAGGAATAGTTATTGATTTTTAATATAATTATGGTTATGTTTTAGAAAATATTAAGTTTTCCAAGTTATAATACGAAGTTATTTTAATCGATGTTCAAATTTTCATCCTTGGGAACACATTAATTGTGAAGGAAATGTGTACAAAAGTTTTTCCATTGGAAGTATGGGAAGCAAAATTACTTGACGTCCACCTTAATAATATGGGATAAGAACAATAGAATGGATCGCCATCCTATGTCCTGACCTTTGACCACATTTCGTCCATTTTCAATATGGTTTGTCCCCAGGGGGTCCCCTACTACATACTGAAATTTCATCGAAATCGAACCATTTTAACGCACGTTATGGCGCATAAGGGCAATGGAATGCATCCCAATCATATGTCCTGACCTTTGACCCCACTTCACCCATTTCTAATAGGGTTCGTCCCCAAGTGGTCTCCTACCACATAGTAAACTTTCATTTAAATCGAACCATATTTACGCAAGTTATGACGCATAAGGGTAATGGAATGATCCTGCTCCTACGTCGTGACCTTTGACCCCATTTGTCCCATTTTCAATATGGTTCGTCCCCGGGTGGTCCCCTACCACATACTAAATATTCATCGAAATTGACCCATTTCTACGCCAGTTATCGTGCGGACAGGCTGACAGACAGACGGACGGACGGACAAAGCTGGAGCATATACGCTTCTTCAACCTACGGTTGGAAAGCGTGAAAAATAATTATTACAGTTTCAGAAGGGATACATAGCAATCATTTGTTCTTTAGCAATGTTCTTTAGTTGATTTACAACCATTGATATTCAAATATATCTTGACAGCTCGGCTGAAAAAGACTTAAAAAAATCTGTTCTTCCTAATATGGAAACTTCGCCACATTTATGATCATATGTTGCCAGCAGAAGTAAAGTACAGCAAACGGCTTTTGCTTCGAAGGCCTCATGGTTCCATAATCCCAATGTCCAGTGCTAACCCAGTTACACTGCTGACCACCCAAAATGCAACACCAAGAAGGAAGCATCCGATTGACCTGAAATTCGCAGCATGCGTCGCCCGCGAGAGGACATGCAAACGATTAGAGTTGCAGGGCATATGTTAATCATGTTCGCCCTGCGAGCCACCAAGAAGCACTCTAAGAAGGGAGCAAAGAAGGCGGGGTGTAAGTAATGGAAGTGTGTTGTGCTTCCGGACCTGTGAGTGGGAAGCTTCCTGATGCCTCGTCGCAGAATACGGCAGTCATTCCAGCACGTTTCGCAGTTTGACCGACAACGAATAGTGGCTTATCGCGACAGCGGTTTATCGTACCAATACATCGGCGCCATTGTGGGACGACATCCAGCCACAGTGAGGCTAGTATGGATTCGGTGGGTGCAGGAGGGAAAGACGGAAAGACGTGAGCGATTACCGCAGCCGCGGCACACCACCGGACGAGAGGACCGGAATGTTGGCCAGCGGGTATTGACGGCTCCCACCGCCACATCACCCACGTTAGCGCAGGAATTAGGGTGTGTTGCGCAACAAGTTGTGTAAGCACGTACCGTTCGATGCCGTCTGCAGGAGAGGGGACTTGTCGCACGGCGCCCATTGCTCCGATTACAATTGACGTTACAACACAGGCGAGTGCTGTGGCAGTGGGCCGTTGAATGTCACATCTGGACTTTGGAATGGCACAACATTGTCTTTTCCGACGAATCCCGCATCTGCATGCAACACCACGGTGGCCGGATCCACGTGTAGCGGCACCGCGGCGAGAGACTGTATGACGCCTGCATTATGCATCGCCATGCCGGTCCGTCACCTGGCGTTATGGTTTGGGGCGCAATTGAATATGACAGTCGCACCCCTCTGGTACGCATCGCCGGTACACTCAACAGCCACCGCTACATCTCTGACGTTTTGGAGCCTGTAGTCCTCCCTTACCTGCAGGACCTGCCAGCGGCTACATTTTAACAGGACAATGTGCGGCCGCACGTGGCACGTAACGTGCAACAATTCTTCAAGGCCCACCAAGTGTCACCGCTTCCGTAGCCAGCCTGTTCTCTCGATATGTCGCCCATCGAAGACGTCTGGTCGCTGATCGGCAACCGAGTGACCCGGCAAGCACCACCCACGGCTACGCCTGATGAACTGTGACAACGTGTGGAAGCAGATTGGACCGACATACTCCAAGCCCACATCCAAAGCCTCTTTCGTTTGATGCCGCTGCGTGTAGCTGACGTTATTGCCTGCCATTGGGGCCGCACGAGCTTCTGATGTCTGCAGGTTCCGCAAGTCGCACGGGCCTGTAAGCTCAATCATTTCATCTTTGTATCTGTTGTGATGTGTCCGGTAAATCTGGCTTTGCTGTCTCGTGTCCTTCTTGGTGTTGCATTTTGGGTGGCTAGTGGTACATATTACATTACCGTGACAGTATGACTCTGACGTCCCATTTGTTTAGCAGCATCTTATTTGTTGTCTTAATCACTGGCAATAATTGACGATGAAACTGAGATCCGAGACATTACATCACAGAATTCAGCCGTTGCTGAAGCATCGACTGTGTTGTGTTCTGTATCGGACATTTTCGCTGAAGTAATATGTTACCTTCCGCGATATATTTACTTTCGTGGAAGAACGTATGACCGTTCAATCACCAACTTTTTGGTTGGTATTTAAACTGATCCAAAAAACATTCACGGTATTATAGTAAAATAATTCTTCTTTTTGAAGAAAAGAGTGCACGGGTATCTTTTAGAAGGTTAGACAAGCATAGAATTCATTTCACAAGCAGTATTAAATGAAATTTCCGTTTCGATATGTGTATCCTTTTGAGGTATTAAAAATTAACAAGGAAAAGGTAGTTTGTAAAATTGAGCATTCGCGAAATTAAAAACAGACACATTTTTATGGATATTCTACTGACCAAATTTTTGATACTAAAAAAAACGGGGTGCAAGGAAAGAGAAAGCAGTTACCAACACACAGTACGTCCCTCCAATAAAAACAGGGTGTGGTATATCAATATATGGTTTAATAATAACTTCATAAATATATGTTAGGATTTATTTATGGCACATATGGGCAACCACGGCACACGGGCTGTATGCGGCACGCGATTTCCTTTGGTACAGCCTCGGATCCGACCACGCAAAGTATTTTAATCGCAAGCCATAACGCTCAATTGAAAATAAAGGAATGCCATAAAAGGAAAAGATTCATAACGTAAAATTGTGTCACTCACGGCAGCTAGATAAAGTAGTGCGGATATAAGTTTCGCTTAGAAAATATATGTCTGCTCGCAAATTAAGATCACATTAGAGAATTTCCATTGCCTCCGTCCTTTATTGGGGGCGGGGGAGAGGGATGGACCAACACTTACGAAAATATTCTGTACCATACAGATTTCTCTTACTTAAGTGAGCGGCGAGAGAGGAAATATCCGTTCTCTTTGGGAGTACCATCGGCTCTGCGCAAACGGATGCCAATGGATTGTTCCGAATCAAGTAGGAGGGTAGACACGTATGCTCTCTCTCTCGTTTGAATGCTAGCAGTAGCAGAATTTTCTGTCTCACTCTGACTCATTTGCTTTGCATGTATGTGACGCTGTGTGCCGATACGATTGGATATTTTGCTGTGTCTGCTACTGTTTGAAGTTATTTCGAGCACGGTGCATGTGCATTTTAATGCTGAATAATATCGCTATAAATATTGTGATAATGTCAGTAGTTATGTCAAGAAAAAAAGGAAAGTGGATACAGGTTGTCCTGTTTCAAGACAAGTGGACTGAGTGTTATTTTTTTTATCATGAATAAAGACTTGTCTGTATGTTTATTGTGCAATGAATCTGTATCGGTTCATCAGGAATGCAACTTAAAGACACATTTTATTTCGAGACATGCTGATCACGAAAAAACTGAAGCAAAAATGAGAGAAGACAAAATACAGCAGTTAAAAACTTGGATAACCAGCAGCCAGTGGTTAACAAACAAAGAAAGCAGCAGGATAACTTTGTTAAAGCACGTTTAGTGGTAAGCGAAACAGATGGAAACCATTATGAGTCACTTAAATCACACTGAAGATTTCCTCTTCACGATAAAAAGTACTGTAAAATTATTTTGTTCAAGAAAAAGTACTTTTTACTAGTGATTCCTTTTAACTCTGAAGTCTGTAAATACTCAAATTTCAACAGGTCATTAATTTCTAGCATATCTCTTTTATCGTGACTAGACGATACTGAGAGTGATTTGAGTGTTTGGATCTGCACAAGAATAAACGATTACATGGGATTCTAAGTCATTTTGTGAAAGAAGGTTTCTGCTCGATGTTGAGTATAAAACACACCTTATGTTTTCAGAAAATTGTAAAGTAAACGAAACCAAATATCGTTTTAAAAATTTGATTGAGAAAAAAGAAATTCGTAAAAGCAAAAGTTTGTGAATCATTGAACCCTTGCATTTGTTAAAAATGCAACGTCCGATATCGCTTGTGAAATCAACGTACAGAAACGCAGAGAAGTCCATCACCCAATGACATACGTGGGTTGCATGATTTATATGTTTGTGCAGTGGTACAGTTAAAATATATTTTGAAAAGAATTAGAATTTAATTTTTTGTGACCTTGATATCTTCTATTTCAACATTGATAACAATATTAATTTTCTATTTGGCTAGCCTAAATACTGTACAGTTGATGAAATATGTGAAAGATTTCGGGCTGTTAAAAGAAAATCTTTGAAATTTGCAGTGTCCAATGAAAATCTATGATCATTTCATAGATACGAACGAAAATGAAAATCTCCAGAAAAATTGAAATATTTAATTAAAACTAACGATTGATTATTTTAATGTAAATGCAATGACATTATTAATAAGATTTTTCACTAACGTATTGTATTTCTAAAAAAATTCCACAATTTTCAGTAGTTATTTCGAAAATATTTATATAAATATCTAAAAATAAGAGCAGAAATATCCTGATTGGGTTAAAATCCTGATCGTTATAATTCAGATTTTTCGTTCGGAATCAGGTCAAATTTTCGATTTCAAATAATTGCATGTAACACTTGCTTTCATGTGAACTCGCGAACATGATGTTTAGCATCAATATGCATCTTGCTTCACAGGCCAACTTGCATGTGCTTTCATTTAAGAAACAGAGAAACGTTTCAATACATTGCACGTTCATTAATTCGAAGTAGAAGAATTAATACAGACATACTTAGCTTTCGCGTTTGCTATTCAGTTAAAAACACTTCTGTCTTTTTAGTCTGTCCTAAAATATCTAAAACCTTGGAGTCAGGATATTTAATTTCCAAAGTTTTCGTTCAACGTGAGGCAAAAACAAAGCATCACATTATCATTACCGGTTCGTATTTGTGTGCCGATTTACCTGAAGAACCGATAGATAGCAAAATTGCTCAGTTCCGAAAGCAAATGGATCTTGTTTCCTGTCGGGAATGCCGTTACCATTCTGTAAGCTAGACGAAGGTACAGAAAGAGACCAAAATTGATTTTGAAAAACATAAGTGTTTCTGCTTTATATATTATTTGGTGTAATGGTACTGCGAAAGTGGACACTTTTGTTCTCAATATTATTATTCATTGTAGTTCTTTACCAGTACTAGTAGTAATTGTGATTTGTTCTTCATTCCTCGCTCTACAATTCAGTGTGAACTTTGTCCTTCTCAACAGGTTTTCTCCACTGTTTTCTATTTTGAGCCATTATTTTCAAGTTCCGGCAGCCCAGGATTTTGTGTCTCCCACTACTTCATCTATCCACCTGATATTTAGCCGTCCTCATCCTATACGATCTTAAGGATGCTCGAACAATACTTTCTCAGGAGCTTCATTTTCCTCCATTCGCACTACACTCCAGCCCACCACAATCTCGATGCACTAATCATGTTAGTAACAGTAGGGTCTTGATGAATGATGTATGATTCTTCAGCCTAGCGTCTACGCCAAAGTCCACCGTCAATATATTGGACCAATTATTTTTCTGAGAAATTTTCTTTTAAATGTATCCAACATTCGTTTGTTTTTTCTAAGTAATACACAAGTTAGTAATAGTGATGGAAGTCCCAGTATTTCCTTTATTTTTCCTTGTAAAGGTATGCTGCGAAAGACAGCTTATATATCTTCTCCTATACATTATATCTTCTATATTACCCAACTTTCTGTATGTTAATGCGTAATGGAGAAAATATTTGGCAATCGTACTATTTCCCAAATTGCACAAACTAAGTACACATGCCAGGAACAAATTTATTCGTGTCAATATTTTCTTCGTTTCCAAACTTGCAGCAAAGTTTTGCGTTCGGGCTGATTAGTCGGATAAGCTGAAAATCCTCCTCAATTGCTTATCCAAGAGTCTGTAGAGGGCACTACACTTGATCTCACAAAAAGGAGAAAGCACCTTTAGTGTTTTCATCATTCTATTGACGTTGTATCCCCGTAGAGATTCCTTCCGTCTTTGGTCGACCGAAAAAATATTTAAGGAAAAAAAGAGTGTACCTTATAAACACAGCCCCCAATTTAAAATAAAGCTTATCATCACCTTCCAGTAAAGTTTACCTGAATCCTGTGTAGTCAGTAACAGAAACAACCAGGTTTCCGATGAAATGTTTGTGTTGTTTTAAAATACAAACTTGTAAGATGAAAATATTTAGAAACCACCTTTCTCAAACTCTCATTTAGGTGAGATATGCTCGTGGCTTTCAATTTGTCATATTGGCATCTGCATCACGTTATTATATATACATGGATAGCATTCGCAATTGTAGAAAATACGGGCGTTACTGGTAGTAGTACAAATAAAAAGGCAAGCTACCTCACCTTCCATGCATTTTCGAGGACTGATCTGAGAAATATAGTCTGTCAGATATTTTTTTAAATTAGAAGTTTAACAACCACCGTGAGCAACTCAATGGGCTATGAGATGTCGACCTTCCCTAATTTAAGGGCACTGGTTCCAGGTAAGGGAGAGAGGCAGTACCGTAAGACAAACACAACATTCATGCCTCACCGGGATCGAACCCGAACCCTTGTCGGACGAATGATCAGAAACCATCGCTTTGACCACTGTGCCACTCGGCTTGTTAGATCTACATTACTGCAAGTACAAATAAGTGGTTCACCATTTATTATAACATGGAAGAAAATAGGTTTTCCATTACTAAATTCTTTCTGTTGGAAATGTTGGAAGATTTTAAATATCTTACAGCTGAAGGTATTTGATTTTACACAGGTAGTCTTACATGCATTTTTTCTGAAGTGACATCAGCTTCAACCGGCTGATAAAATAGAATACGCTTTTATACAGGAAGTAAACCTCTATTTTATATCGATTATAAGCATGTGGAAACTCACTCTAGAGAGGTGAAAACGGTACGCCTGCCAAAGTTTAGCCTTAAATTCTCTGCATAAAAGTTTGCTGCAGGTAACACCTTTTTCTCAAATACATTTTTCAGCTAGATTTTTCATCAGTAGCATAAGAGAAATGCTACTATTATATTCCATATTTTCGAATTCGCTGCATAAATGTAGCAAATGCTGTACATCAAAATGCAAATGCCATCAACATATCTCACAGGACTTAGAAATGGAATGAGGCTACGTTCCTTATTATTTTTTTATTTATGATTTACCTGTTTTATGCAGAATTTAGTATTTCTCGTCGAAATACATTTTTTGTATGTTTCTATGTATTTTTTGGCACTATGTCCTTGGAAGTTTGTGAAAACCTGATAATGTTGTTAGAAATTGTGCTTGAGAAGTATTTGCCATGATTGAAGTTTTAGTAGATTTCAATAAATAAACATAAATTCCTTTAAGGGTTTTCTTGAAACAAACAGTAGTGAGTCTTTCGAGAAGAGGATCATGGTAAAACTTACTGATCTAATTTAAGAGATAAAGAACGATTACCGTGATAAGTCGTAACTTGGATGTGAACATGTGGATTAGAGTATTAGCAAACAATTACTTTAATAAAAATTGTTCGGTGCAAAACTTATGCGACTGTCCCATTGTTTCTAACGATTACTAGTTACTTATTGATTTTTATTTCGAATGTTTTTTTTCTGATTTCACAAATATTCACTGAATAATCTATTTTAATGTCTTTTTACAACTTTTTACTAATTCGATATTATATCATTTGTTTGCACACAGTTACTTTCCCAGTGGTATTTTCTAAATTCTCCATGTATTCGACATTTTCGATACTTCATAGGAATATTATTTTTTATTTTAAAAATTTATAATTTAGCGTATACGTGCGTATGTGTTAAGTATTTATGTTTCTTCTCTTGTGATTTATCTCTTTTGTTTTTGTAATTTTTCATTGCTTTACGTATTTCTATGATTTCGGTCTATCAACGTCACCAACAAAAAACATTTCAAGATATTGTAAGGAAATTTTTCATAAATGGTTCTGTTTTAGTTCTTTTATTTTTCCCACTAAATCGCTTTCCCACTTTCCTAGGATTTTTAAAGCATTTAACAGACTTTCGTTCCAAGCGGTTTAATGTATGTTAAGGTTGTTCTACCTAACATCTCTGCCTTATGTTTCCAATGGTAAAACTTCTTTACATATTTTCTTCGCAGTTAATGTATTCCCAAGGATGAAAATTTGTGCATCGATAAAACTAGCTTTAAGTTATAGCATGGGATCCTTAATACTTGCTAAAGCATAACCATAATTAAGCAATCCAACATTTGTTTGTCCACTGACTTCATCCATGTACAGGCCGCGCCATCTATTAACATGTCTGAACATTACTCAAAGAAAAATGATTGGCTTTTTATATAATTATGGTTATGTTTTAGAAAGTATTAAGTATCTCATGCTGTAACTTAAAGTTAGTTTTATGGCTGTCCAAATTTTCATCCTTGGGAATACATTAGTTGCGAAGAAAATGTGTAAAGAAGTTTTACCATTGGAAACATAAGACAGAGATTCTAGGTGGAACCACCTTAAAGAAAGAAACACCAGTCACTTTCAGGAACTGCATGGTCTCTTTTTGTGCATACTCTACGTTCCTCTCTCTCGTGAGTGGTACTTTCGTTCGAAGCGCTTTAATGTATGTTAAGGAACGAAAATCAATCACTTTCGGGAACTTCACTGTCGCTTTATGTGCATGTCAATGCTCTATCTCACTCTCTTTCTCGTGAGTGGTGCTTGAAACTCGTGATTGAAAACCCCAGAGGATTAGCTTAATAATGGTTACAGCAAACAAACGTCGATCAGAAAATTTGGTTGACCCCACTTCTTCGATTTCGTGGACAGCAGCATTAGCAGCAAACCTTTGAAAATAAAGAAAAATGAATGACGTTCTTATTGATTCAGCAGTTTAAAAAAGGTTTTTTCAAATCGCATTCTTGAAAAATAGACCAAATAATCTGCCGCTCCTAGCATTGGCATAGAACGAACAGTGTGCAGTGGTATTTCAATTTGGGCATACCTCAACATGTTCGTATTTACAATACATGGAAATCCTCATAAGTACTAATGACATTTTAAGAGTTCACCTTATTGACATTAATAAAAATTGCAAAAATTAAAATAAGTCCGCTTTTCAAATCCCGTTGCTTTTACGCTTAGAAAACATGTCCTCGCATTATTGTCATAAGATGGATTTACAAACTGAATTTATTAGGATCTGAATGGCTTCAAAGTCAGCGTTACATCCAAAGAAATTTAAGAATCTTCTTCAGAAATTTCGCGTCGGATCCCGTCAATTAATTTTATATATGGTCCAGTAATATTATTTTGACTACCAGCTAATATCCAGAGTAACCGCCGTGTGCAGAGTTTACAACAGCTAGACAGGCTAGGAGTGACTCCACAAGGTGCTGGAACGTGTTCACAGGTATGTTAAGCCATGCTGACTGCAGGACATCTGACAGCTGCTGGAGGGTGCGGGGTGAAGGATCCACCTAGTGAGCAACACGATCGAGGTGGTCAAACAGATACTGAATTGGGTTTAAGTCTGGGGAAATATGGGCCAGGGAAGTACTTTGAAATCTTCATCGTGCTCTTTCAACCACTCTCGGACATTTCTAGTTATGTGACACATCGCATTGTCGTGCTGGAAGATCCCATCCGCCCTAAGGAAGGCAATCAGCATGCATGGGTACGTTTTCTGCAATAATGCATTCATAATGAATTCGGTCCATAGTGCCTTCCACATGTATGAGTGGACCCAGGGAATACCAGAAAAACATTCCCCAGACAATAACGCTGCCTCCACCACTTTGTGTTCTTCCAGCAATGGTTGAATGGTTTTTGTTATCCTATGTTTCTCGCCTGAAACGCCAAAGTCCATCCGTTCGATGAAGCAGGAAACGCGAATCATCGGAGAAGGCAATTCTTTGCGAATCAGCGGATGTCCAATTCCGATACTGCCGTGTAAAGGCACCTTCGTCAGCATAGGTGCGCATAGCATCCGACTGCATCGGAGCACCATACGCATCAGGGTTCGCTGAAATGTCTATTTAGACACACTTCCGGAAAACCCCTGACTCATTCGGCCTGTGTGTTCCTCCACTGTAAGGTGTCCATCGGCCCACACGCACCGCGGAAGCCGACGTTCACCTATCACATTAATGTCCCTTGGTTTCCACGTCGCTTATTCGCAATGGTGCCATTTCTCCAATCACGATAAATTTAACCAGAGCAACACGCGAACAGTTCACAAACTGCGCTGTTTCAGATATAGTGCAACCCTTGTCCCTAAAGCCAATAATAACTTTTTCAAATCTGATGAATCCCTCCTTTTGTCCATGAGTTCTTTCATTGGCTAGGCGCTGTTGTCGTCTACAGTAGGAGGTGGTCTCAATAATTTGACTCGATTGTGTATTATGAAGAACATATGTAGCTGCAAATGTCGAAATTCATTTTTCTACATGGAAATTTGAAACAAACTGACAACGCAGTTCAACGGAATAATTCAGCTGCAAATATGCCTTTCAAACTTTTGGATACCAAAGCGAAGATATCTTTTAGTGAGGACAATTTCTTTTATTTTTATTTGGTAATATAATTTTGCCGCTAATTTTTAGCCTAAGTAATTCTTTGCATCAGATAGATCCATGCACATCTAAAATTTGATTATTTTTAATCACTTCCATTAAAAAGACACGATGAATATTCATGAAAGTTTTAAATGGAGTTTCGTTGATTTAAATGCCATTGAAATACAAACATCAAATTATACATCATATTTATTAAGTTTTCAGATGAAATCATTTTGAGTCGAAATCGGAAGATCAGTTGGAACCACAGTGGAAATTGTTTTTGAATATAGAATTTCTAGAAAGTATTTCTGCTTCATCGAAAACGGATATTTTCACAGTTTATCGAACTTAGTTGACAGCCATTCAAACATTCTCCTTCAACTTCATAAATATTCGGATCTACTGAATTTTACTTCACGAATTGCAAATGCCTTTGTCGGTTTTTGTTTCATTTTTCTTGAATGCATTTCCAAAGAAATATTAATATTTGCTGTCGATATCCTGCGTGAATGGGAGATTTAAATGACGTCACCAGTGTTAAATAAAATTGTTGACTGTGACAAAGTATCTTGAAGCGGAGGGAAATCTGAAAACCCAATTTCCTTTTAAATAAATAAAACACTTGTCGCTTTGTTTGGCCATTCATTTTGACAGATTTTAGTACTCGCATTTTCACGTCTTGCCAAAAAAAAAAAAAAAAAAATAGCGTACAGTAATTCATCATGAAAAATATATATAATTATAAAATTAAAATGTTTTAGTTGAGCATTGTTTTACATGGACTAGTAGTTTTTTAAGCGGATACTGCTGCTGCTTCACGTGAGATTAAAGTGCTGAATATAAGTGTGCCTGTTTCTAACAGCGAGGCCTTCCCGTTGGGTTCTAAACGGTTGCCGAATTTGCCTATTTGCTTTTTGCACTAATGTAACCGATCATCAAGAGGCAAGGTCAATGCAAAAGACACATGGAAACAAAAACAGTTTCCGAATACATCTGTCCTTCGTTAAATGAGCTCACGTTGAAAGCATTTATCGGGGGAATTTTCATAACCGCACGAGCGTAAATTTGTTTATCTGCGCGTACTACAGCTGTGTAGCTCCACGTGAGTCGCCTAACCTGAATGGGTGAAAGTCCAGGGCTTAGGCCCTCGTCTCCAATGACGTGAACCACGGCTTTCTACTTAAAAACGAACTTCCTAACAGCGGATCTTTTATTGTGTGCTCACTTCAAAATGTTTTGTTCTTTGTGCAAAGAGATTTCCTATGCTAGTACAGTATCGACCTACTGAATTAAATTTACTCATTAATTGTGACAGGTAAGAATGTGCTTGACGTTGTTTTATTTTATAAAACGTTTTCTATTGTATTTTTTATTTATTATACCTATTTGATTTTTTACAATCCAATTTATTCACAATAAAAGCGCTTTTTTGTATTTGGATAGAGTCGTGCCCGTTAGACATTCAAAAGGTGAAGGTGGGTCTTCTACACTCCTCTTAAAATTCAGATTACATCTTCACTTCACTGTAATGCAAGTCAGGAATTAAACAATTAGTTATATTTGTGTTTGTGTAAGTTGGTTTAAAATGCATATAAAAATCGTGCAGCCGATACTAAATTAAGAATGCTGTTCAATGCAAAGTACATTTGTTGTGCCTTTAGCGCTAAACAATTTTTAAAATGTTGTTCTAACTATCTCCGAAAAAATGCAGTTGCTCTATATATTTCCTAGAAATTTAAATTTAGACAAATCTGTGATTAATTACGAACAAGATATACAAAGTCTTACTGAAATTTATCCTTCGAAATGTGATTTATTTCCACTTCTTGATTTGATACTTTATTATAAATTCAGAAAGAAAAAGAAATACCATGCTTTGAAACGTTTCGGCGTCGCGTCAGTGTCTGCCTTAGAGTTTTGTTGGACATCTCACTATAATATATTTGCATTATCTATTCGAAACAGATTGCACGAATACAGGGCTTGAAAATTTTTATGCCGCCCCGGTGGCGCAGTGGTCTAAGGCGCTGGTCTCTGATCATTCGTCCGTAAGGGGTCCGGGTTCGAATCCCGGTCAGGCATGGATGTTGTGTTTGTCTTACGGCACTGGCTCCCTCCCTTCCCTGGAACCAGTGACCCTAAATTAGGGACGCGCGATTGCTTATAGCCCATTGAGTTGCTCATAGTGGTCGTTAAACCTCCAATCAAAAAAAAAAAAAAAAAAAAAAAAAAAAATTATTCACATTTTTCAATTGGAAGTTTCGAGAAATGAAATATCACACGATACAGAAATTTCAGTGGTTCCTGGAATGTCTTCGAACTCTGCAAGTATAGGAAAAGATCATGAAATAACTTAAAAATAAGTATATGCAACATAATGACGTCATTCTTATCAAGCAGAAATATGTGCAATTCAGTCCAATAAATGATAATTTGGTATTAGAATTCGACCCACGTTGAAATGTTGTGAATAACAAGATGATAAATTGGAAAACGACAAACTTATTAACGAAATAATTATCATTATATTTGTTAATCATTATCAATCTACTACTGCACGAAGATCTCTCCAAGACTCCTTCACAACGGTCTGTCTCGTGTCAGTCTGCTCCATGTTACTCTCGCATACTTTCGAATTTCATCCGCCCATCTGTCATGTGGTCTTCTTCTAGGTCTTTTCCTGTCCCTTAGAATCCAATCTGAAATTTCGGGTGCCCATCGATGGTCTGTCCTTCTGGCAGTATGTCCAGCCCATTGCTCGTTCGTGATTGACGTAGTGTTGGTGGCTCCAATATTTTATGCGTTTTAGTGTGGAATATCTTGTCCCTCACTCACCTGTTGCGTGGCCCGGCTGTCTAAAGGTACTGTGTACGTTTTGAGCTACTTTTCTAGCGTTCTCACCCTCATATTAGTTCATATTCATCCGTTTTCTTATCGTTTGCTCGTTTGTTTACGTTTGGAAGCTGCCAATATGGCGGCTTCCGGTATTTCGTTATCATCTATGGGCGTGGCGGATGCACGTCACGTCACACTTCCCACGTCCATGGAAGTTAACATACTCTCGTCCTCAGATGTGTCTGCTCAGCTGCCTTCCCAGCTTTCTAGTGCTCCTGCACCGGTGCCTTCACTGGACTTGGCTGCGCTTTCTTCTTCGGCTCCTTCATCTGTCTCGGTGCCCTCCCTGGGAACTACTGATTCTACTGCCTTGCTTTCGGCCTGTGCTTCCTTTCCCTCACAGCCTTCTGTGCCTGCCGGATCCGAACAGACTTCTCTTCCAAGGATGTCATTTGCCTCTAAAGTGCAACGAGGCGCTACTTCTACGTCCGATTCCTTTCAACCAGATGGTCTTTTGCATGCAACACCTATTATTCAGGTATCCAACCACAAGGTGAAGGTAACGATTGATGACAATTCGCAGATTGGCAGTGAGTTCCATAACCTCCTGGATAGAGGTGTGCTCTTTCATGCTTTACCAAATACTCCATTGCCACGCTACATGGAAGCCCTCTCTGTACATGTGTCGTCTGCGTCCATTGCAGGAGTTTCCCGGACTCCTCGGGGTATTTCGGTACAGTTCAATCACAAGGAGGATGCTGACTTTTTTCTAGCTAACGGACTTTCGATTGGGACAAACCATCTCATCCCGTCGCCTCTTTCCAAGAGACCGGTGAACATCACGTTCTATCTTGTTCCACAGGAAGTGCCGGATACTGCACTTCCTCTCCTTGTCAGTCATGTTTGTAAAATTGTTGGCACGGTCAGTCGCCTTTCTGACGCTCCCGGCGGAACTCGATTTGCACATGCTACCGGACCTCGCCGTCAGTTATTGGTCGTCTTTCCCACCGAGAAAGCCTTGGCGGATTGCCCTACAGAAGCTACTGTCGAAATTGGCGCCCGAACGTACAGTTTCAAGATTTTCACTGCTCACTATTGTACACACTGTTTAACGCAAAATCACACCACTGCCTCCTGTGACCGCGTTCGACGTGGACGTTCATCAAGTTCGCATCCCACTGCTGACCACATTGGTCTTTCTACTATCCCCACTACCGGTAGTTTGCCTGACGCGAGTTCTTCGTTTCTCTGTCAGACGAACATTTCCGTCACGGACAATGCTGCCTTTCCTCCTCTCCCGACCCGTACGACTGTGCATCCACCTTCAAGATTGACAGAGTTGTCTTCTACTACAGATGTGTCTACAGCGGAGTGTTCTGATCCGGGTGTGTTGAGTGGTGGTTTGGCGGATCGGCCGTCTGACTCTTCTCCTAGCCTCTCGGGTATCGGATCTCCATTTACAACCTTGTCTACCATACCCTTGTTGCAACATTTTTCTGAAGCCTCGGCTGTTGTACCAGTCTCTACTAAGGCAGCTCAGCTACGTACTGCTTCTTCGGCGACGTTCGTTTCCTCGTCTCCTGACTTGGGAGGTGAGCCTGATCCACTAATGGATACATCCGCCTCAGCTACTTCTTCGAAGCGGATTGAAACTTCCACAGGCGCTGTAAAACAGAAAAAGTTAAAACAACTTTCAGTGCCACATTCTGAGGTTTCATCTAGTATTCCCGAGGTTTCCGGTTCCGGTGTTTCTCCACCTGCTGTTTCTTCAAACAGTATGCTTCTCCGCTCAGGTCCTGTCAATCCTCTCTCTGATGCTGAGGTTCTACAGGCAGTTGATACGTTTCCTCCAGTTCCTGGACCACTGTCCAGACAGCAACTTTGACGTCTTTTTCAACCTGCACGTACGATTGTTGGTTCTGAAGAATTCCTTCACTCACCTGATCTGGACCTGTATGCAGCGGTAACGCAATTCGAAGCTTATGTGTCACTTTTTAAATCTCTGTGTGCCACCGATCCTCGGTATCAGCCTTTTTTGAGACGTTACACGCGCCGTCTCGCCTCCTTGAAGGAGCTCGTTGAGAAGCATATATGTGATACCTTCTATCCTTTTACCGATGACCTTTAGCTTTCTTCCTCACACCGATTACTTTTTGTTCTCTCAATGCTAGAGGATTTGCGAACCCGTTCGCAGATTCCCTGGTTTTGCAGACTTCGTGCATGTTGATTCTGATGTTTTCCATGTGTGATTTTACTGTGATTCACAATTCATGTATTGTAAATTTGCTTTATTTGTGTGTTTGGCTGTGTTTCCCAAGTAATGTATTTTAAATTTGCGATAATTGCGTGTTTTTTGCTGTGTTTTCACAACTAATCGGTCTCGTTCCTTGTGTGATCTCCTCATTATCTCATCATTATCTTATCTATTGTTTCCTGAATTTGTGCCTGTTTTTAAATTACCTATAATTGTGAGTGTTTGCTGTATTAGTGCTTTCCATTATCGCGGATTATTATAGTGGTACGTTTGTTACCTTTGTTATTTTTATATAGTTGCTGAGGTACTCCATGTTGTTTTGCTCTCTAACCACAATTCAGTTCCGTTCGGTTGATTTATGATAGCATAGTACATTTCATGCATTTGTGCACATGTGTTATAGTGTTTGACATGCCGTTAGGTCTTTCATTGTTCGTGTGCATATTCATTTCCTTTCTGTGTAACGTTGTGCTGCATCGTGGATATACTTACATTCCGCACTGTTGTTTTCTGTACTGCAGCTTTTAATGAATCTCCTATGTCTGTATTTCGTTATAGCAATAAACTGGGTACCACTATGGTACACACAGTTACCAATACCAATACCATTGCCATTTCAGGGATTTAACTCTGATCATGCTGTCTTCTACTCTTGTCATTTTTCGGATTCACGATTTCCTCTTCTTATCTCTCCTGGTCACACCAATCATGCACCTCTACATGCTGCTTTGAGTTGTCTACAGCCTTTGCATGTCTCTTTTAGTTATGGTCCACGTCTCTGCACCATACGTAAGCACTGGAAGGATGCATTGATCAAACACTTTTCTTTTAAGACATAATGGCGTATTTCTCTTGAAAATTATGCTGCTTCTTCCAAAAGCTCTCCAGGCAATATACAAGATGGTAAACTGTATATCGTTAATTCTTGTATAACATATACAAGAATTAACGATATACAAGATGATGAACTTGAAACATATCAAACTTACGTCTCTTCCATAGGCATGAAGCCTCCAGCGAGAGAAACACATCTCTTAAACATGGAAAGCTGTCATTTATAGGGTCCCCACCACAATTCAAATTTCCTATGTAATATTACTTTCCCACTTATATAAGTTAATGGAAATATAATTTTTTAATGTTGAATTTAAAAGTGAGTGGCGCTCCTCTAATTCTGGTACTTCCAGAAATTTCACGTTCGTAATTGCCAGTATTCCTAAACAACGACCACCGGAATTTCGGAAGAAAGAAATGTTCTGAAGTTTTGGAACTGAATTTAACGTCAAAATTTTGAAAACCACAGAAACCTAAAATACTTGTTTCTTCATATAAATCCTTATTCTAACTTATAGATAATGCTTTTGTTACTCAAGGTTGCCGTATTTCAGCAAAAATGCAATAATACGCACTTCTCTGCCGGTATAACGTTTGGTAATGTACTGTATTTTAACAATAAGTAAATTTTTCTCTAAAAAGTGGGACAAAATGCACCTAAAAGCTACCTCATATAGTTATTATAAAAGCAAAAATTACAACAGATATTGTACTTTTAGAAGATACAACTTCTCTGTTCGTGCCGATGCCCTAATTCTATAAGGAAACCATTTGGAAAACTTGCCATAGGAAAATCGTCTCATACATGAAATTGACGGTAAAATAATTGAGAAAAATGTTTTTATTTATTTTTGCGATTACCTTTCTGCGGCAATAAAGTTGTTAAATCTTTCCAGAAACGCGATTAAGTAAATCGTTGGAAGTTCCAACACAAGTTACCTCAGGGAAAAGCCGGAAACTGATGTGTGACCGAAATGTTTTAGATGGGTGGTAACATAATAGGAAACATCAGAATGAGAAAAAGAAATGTCTTCTAAACGAAAAGTAAAACCTAATTTAAATCTCTCCAGCGGTATGATGATATCCCAAGTAATCAATGCTCGTACTTTGCCGTGAAACCTAATTTCAGTAAGGTACACAATACATGGCTTGAAAAACTACTTCTTAACAAGCAAGGATAAATCATTGAAACTACCAATCACCAAGAGACATGGCGAAGGTTTCCACCTAATCCGTTAGTGCCTATGTGTGTGTGTTTTTCACAAGATTGGGAATAAGAAAGGTGTGCCACTTGCCTTGCCGGCACCGCTATGCTCCCTGTCTGGCAATAAAAGCGAATAATGGCTGGGCTCAGAATATTCCCCAAAAATCTGAATGAGAAACAAGGGAGATTTATAATACCGAATAATCAAGCCTCGGTTTATACCCACTGGTTTGGACGGTTTAACTGAATATGATTTGTGTATATTACTCCTACAATTTCTAAAGTGTACGTCTTTTAGAGGACATCTTATGCTTATATGCAAATAAAATCTTTTTATTTACTCTTCTTTTTTTTTTGAAATTGTATCAGCGTTTATGTCTTAATATTCAGTTCTTTCCTTTCCTAACATTTTCCTCCCTGTATGGTGTTCTCTGGTGTTTGCTTTTTTTGCTGTTGTTCGGGAGTTTACCTACCAAAATGTGCAATATTTAACATGTGCGCACTCATCTTCCCCTATTGTTAGGCAGTTGTTCCAGGGAAGGTGTTCCGAGTGTTTTAAACCTGGATTTCTACCTCATTATATACTCTCACCCTAGCACTGCCAGTGATTGTTTATCTACCCACAACACCTTTACAGATACGACAAACTGTTCAATATTCAATGTATCAAAAACCAACATCCTCTGCCGTCATGATTCCATCTCAATCAGCTCATCCATTAAACCAGAAACCCACATCCATACAATTCCAAGTACGACGAGCATTTAGCCATTCATCGACAGTAACATTACCAAACAAAGAAATTGCCAAAATTAAAATATCTGCATCTCATTATGGCTACTCATATGACATCGTTATTTCTATCTTAAAGAAAATAAATCGCACATTAGATACCACTTTAATAAAAGATCGTAGACCCATTAAATATCTGGGTTCACTACCATACATTCCCAGCATTATTAATATACTCAGAAACGTTTGCCATCGTTACAATATTGGCTTCAGTGTACCAACACGCAATGTACTATGAGGAAAAACAAATGATAAGACACTGTTCCTTTGGACAACCGATGTGTAGTATATGTCATCCCACTGAAGACAATATACATTCAAGATAAAGACCGCATATATGTTGGATCAACATTTCGCTCATTACAAACTCGCTTAAAAGAGCACCAATATAACATAAGGACCAACTTATCAAGGACTTCCATATTAAGGCTATCATAAAACGGATCTCATTACTCATGCTGAAAGCGAAGCCAATATCCTCGCCACGACCATACTCAAAAGAATCAATCCTCCTAATGGAAAGTCTATTTATTCACAAATATGGTGGAGTATGTTGCAATGATGATAC
Source organism: Macrothele yani (assembly GCA_039090855.1). Classification (NCBI taxonomy): domain Eukaryota; kingdom Metazoa; phylum Arthropoda; class Arachnida; order Araneae; family Macrothelidae; genus Macrothele; species Macrothele yani. The sequence goes on along the minus strand of CM077033.1, from coordinate 96,684,860 downwards.
TCCTTGCCACATCCATTTACCTTGGAAAACGGTGCTTAATGAGATATAACATATAGAAACTTACATTAATTATTTCCTTCGTACATAGTTTTTAATACGTTGCTTGACACGCAATGTGTTTCTCCATGTTAACAAACCATTCACGAGATATGATGTCCATCACGAGCATGCGAAAATATCAGGAAAACCACATGTCATTAATGTATTCAAATCATACTCAGTTCCATTCCCCTAATAACATCTGAAAATGGGTCCGTTGCGGGCCTGAAAGTTTTAATGTATAAAAAAACCTAATGTTTACTACATGAATTTAATAATTACCTTTATCACAATAAATCATCTAAACAGTCAAATGTGTTATATGAATCTTTTGTTTGAATAATGATCGTGTGAAGACGGTGGAAATCAACATAGAAAGACTTAAAGCACATGTTCTACATAAAGAAAATATTTATTTTGTCTATGAGACCATCACACATTTACCCCCTAACACTAATTGTACACATTCAAAATGGTGGCCGCAGAAAGCTCTTCATCTGCTTTGTCGTATGTTATTTGAAGCTGTAATTCTCATTTTAAATTAATTTAAAATTGCGTGATAATACACTGAGGGAAAAAAATCCCAACACCAAGAAGGGGTTGTGTTAGATAAACAACAGTTGGTTGGCGGTGAGAGTACATCATTAAGATGACGTTTATGCAAATTTCGCGCTCAGCAAATAAGTGTGTCGCTAGTAGCGCCCCTCGGAACTTGCAAAGCAGGTTTGCTGTAAATACGCGCTGTAACGTTCGTGAGCGTTAATTATCGTTGAGATACGACGTAGTGTGTTGATGTTAGTCAAGAATGCCTTTAAGAAGACGAAGAAGCCATTATCAACAGCTCACGGAGTTTGAACGAGGTCGTGTAATAGGGCTACGAGAAGGTGGATTTTCGTTCCGCAATATTACAGAACAATTTGGCAGGAATGTAGCCACTGTGCATGATTGTTGACAGCGGTGGTCAAGGGAAGGTACTGCCTCAAGAAGACTGGGTTCCGGCCGGACGCGTGGCACTACTGAGAGGGAAGACCACCGTGTACGGCGTATGGCCGTGGCGCATCGTACCGCGTCTGCGGCAGCAATTCGAGCTGCAGTTGCCACCACAGTGACACAACGAACTGTTACAAATCGGTTACTTGAAGGACAGCTCCGAGCCAGACGCCCTGTAGCGTGCATTCCACATACTCCAAACCACTGCCGTTTGCGACGTCAGTGGTGTCAAGCTAGAGCTAATTGGAGGACGGAGTGAAGATCTGTTGTGTTTTCTGATGAAAGCCGGTTCTGCCTGCGTGCCAGTGATGGCCGTGTGTTGGCTAGAAGAAGGCCAGGTGAGCGCCTGCAACCAACCTGTCAGCGGCCGAGACACACTGGATCTACCCCTGGAGTTATGGTCTGGGGAGCAATTTCCTATGACAGCAGGAGCACTCTCGTGGTTATCCCACGCACTCTGACGGCACAATTGTACGTCGGTCTGGTGATTCAACCTGTTGTGCTGCCATTCATGAACAGCATTCCAGGGGGTGTTTTCCAACAGGATAACGCTCGCCCGCATACCGCTGTTGTTACCCCACATGCTCTACAGAGTGTCGACAAGTTGCCGTGGCCAGCTAGATCACCAGATCTTTCACCAATCGAGCACGTATGTGCCATCATTGGACGACAACTCCAGCGTCACCCCCAACCAGCATTAACCGTGTCTGTATTGACCGACCAAGTGCAACAGGCATGGAACTGCATCCCACAAACTGACATCCAGCACCTGTACGACACAATGCATGAAAGTTTGCGTTCTTGCATTCAACATTCTGGCGGTTACACCGGTTAATAATGTACCAGCATTTCACATTTAAAATGGCTCTTCTCGCGCTTACATTAAGCTGTGATCTTGAAACCTTAATCGATTAAATATGTTACCTATACAAATGTATTGCCGCCATTTCATTCCTCTACAACTATTTTTTCGTGGTGTTGGGATTTTTTTGTTCCGTCAGTGTATATTAAAAATAATGTACAAAACATCTATTAGATCCTAAAAATGAGCAAACTTGCGCAAAAGATTAGTGTAGTATTTTTTTCACATACGAAATAATCCGTAAGACAATTTGAGAAGAAGTTCAATATCATAAGAATATGGAGAAAGTGAATGAGATGATGGATTCGTTGAATCTTATATGTCCTGACAAGACACAGAAACAAAGTGGAAAAAGTGTTTCCTCTTCCGGCGATTCAGATGTTCTTCACTGTCCACCAGAGGCTAAACGTCATTTAAAGAAAACTGGTTATAGGATAATTTCCGATTTTATTCTGGGGTTAGTTGCATGGGATGTTTACCAAAGACAATTAATTCTTTCACGTCTAAATGAAGGCGGAGGTATTGTGGTAACATTGATACGACATAAAACCCGGTTCCGAGAATGATATTAATTGCAGTTCAATAAAACAAAATTTAAAGAGGCGAGAAAAGGAAAATATCTCCAGCGGTTAATATTGATAGTTATACGAAATAAACTCGTCCGATCGAAGGTGGAAAGGTCCATTCGCACCCGAGATCCTGCACCTAGTAGTGCCAAGTAACTGTGGGAGGTTATTTAGACTCAACATCTCTCTATAAGACCTCCGGCCACTTGTGGAATCGATGCCACGTCGAGTTGCTCCACTTCGCTGGCTAGTGGAGTCCTTACACAATATTAGATACGTCTCCAATGACTTTTGGCACTTCAGTACATCTTATTTCAAAACTGGGTAATGATGTTGCTATCATATTACTGCTTTTATTGATTCATTTTAATAACACTCTCCTCAAAGCAAAATAGCATAAAATTCTTTCGAAAGAAATAAAGTCATAAAATGTCATTTAAATATAAAACAAAATACTTTCGTAAATCACAGAAATCCCTGAACTGTCAAAACGCAGTGCAATAAACTGCAAATCATACTTGTGCTGGTGTATCTTCGTGTACCTAACCTGTACAATGGCTTGCTTTTAAATAAAATTAAATCATTCTCGTCAATAGTTTCAACGCAATGGTTTTAGATAATTGCATCAGCTCGTTTACACCCAAAAATCACTGGCCCGTTCTTTTCCCTTTTTCTTGCCCATGCTTCGTAAACTATTTGCTTTAATTTGAATTATTAAGGATAAATGCTGTCTTATAAAATTCTTGCTTTTACCTTCTAACAAGGTCGTAGAAATTTATCAAAATCCTTTTCATTGTCTTAAAATTTAGGCTAACGTTATTTTGATTTAAACAATTGTCACCAAATCAGAAACATTTAGCACATTTTCAGTAGCGTGTAATTTGAAATTACAAATGTGAGTAATAATTTGAGTTTTAGAAGGAGAAATAATTTAAAAACATTCTAGAATATGTAAATCTTTCTGAATTCTCGATTAGTATATGAACGTCTTTCAGAAATCAGATTTTAACGGTGAAGAAATTATAGAACACAAACGAATAAAGAACTTCGTAATTCAAATGGCTTAAGCCGCCCCAGTTGCTCAGATGTCTAAGCGATAAATTCTCGTCCAACGTGTTAACTGGATAAATCAATTTAGGAAAAATCACAAACAGTACACAACTGAAAAAGACAATTATAAATGTAATTCATACACTTTTTAGACTATTTACTGACGTTAACTATACTTTTTGTTACTAAGCAAGCAATGTATTTCTAAATATCATATTAAAGTGAACTTTTCCAGCTTTAATTTTTGTTTCTTCACCAGGAACATGGACAATTAAAAGTGTGATTTTGTATGATACAATTCATTCCATTGCGAGATGTAACAGAACGTTATGATGAGAAACAAAACTATGATACCTAACAAAGGAATCCATAGGACCAGTCATCTTCGTGTAACACATTACGCAATATTATGTCCATTTATGCCTTAGATATTCAACGTATTTCAAGTGCAACTCTTTGCATGAGTGACAACGGTAGTAAGTGTTAAAAGAGAGCATCGGAGAAAGAATATTTTAATTTTAAACAAATTTTCATTACTTTTTAGGTACTTTCGACATCGGGAAAAACTTTCAAATTTTTCACAAAAAGTGTGTCAGCTTTAACATATGTAGAAGATTGATAACTTAATCGTCATATTTTTATGCATTCTCCTTCGAAAGAACATACACACTCACGGCTGATCGGCTGTCGTTGGCAACATGGAAATCAAATACTAAGAATGATATCGACTGAAACACCTGGTTACTGCTGTGAATGACAGGGCGCTTATGGAATACTATAAGGGAGTCCTGGTAGTGCAGTAGTCTAAGCATTGGCTTCTGACAATTCTTCCGAGATGGGTTAGGGTGCGAATCCCGGTGAATCATGAGTGTTAGGTTTGTTTCACAGTTATATATTTCTGCCTTCCCTGGAATCAGTGGTTCTAGATTAAAGGCGGGACACTGCTTATACACTCACGGACAATGAAATTTGCGTACCAAGAAGGAAGCATCGGATTAAACTGAAATTTTATGGACGTATTGGTACAGATGAATGATACAAATGATGGCAAGAAAAAGCTGCAGGACAATTAGAGAGGGATCAGTGGCACGCACTCCGGTCATTTTCAATAGCGCGTCAGTGCCTCCAGCAACGATTCATGCTGCAATAGGGTCCCGCTATGAGGCGAAGAGACCCCTGATGTTGTCCTACAGCAGACTGGCCCACACGTGTAGGACGGTGTGCTCCAAATCCCGGATAATGCGGCACGGCGTCAACTGGCCTTTCAAATGGTGCCACACATGCTCGATAGGGGACATGTCCGGGAAGCGGGCAGGCCATGGAAGTGTCTGGACTTGACGTAGGCAGTGATGGGCAACCCGAGCCGTGTGCGGGCGGACATTTTCCTGCTGCTATAGCGTACCTAGAATCCCGGCCAAGAATGGGAGCAGATGGGGCTGAAAGTTCTCATCCACTAACCTCTGGCCCGTCAATGATCCTCGTACTATGCCGCCCCGGTGGCGCAGTGGTCTAAGCGATGGCCTCTGATCATTCGTCCGAACGGGGTCCGGGTTCGAATCCCGGTGAGGCATGGATGTTGTGTTTGTCTTACGGCACTGGTTCTCTCCCTTCCCTGGACCCAGTGACCCTAAATTAGGGACGGGCGACTGCTTATAGCCCATTGAGTTGCTCACGGTGGTCGTTAAACCTGCAATCAAAAAAAAAAAAAAAAAATCCTCGTACTAGTACTAGAGCTGATCGGCTATCGTAGGCAATGTCTCCCTAGATAATAATGTCTGCAGTAGAGGAGGTGTGGCGCTCGATAACGAGGTCGGTAGTGTGCCGTTGACGATGATACTAAACAGAACTGGAACGGTATACCTCCAGAACAATATATTAAGGTTTTGTCGCAATAGAAGCATTTTTAGTTAGATTATGGGGATAATGGCTGTGGAATAAAAATCGCTCCGGTGCGCTTACTTTTTACCCATTTGGATGATATTCAACAAAACCGGTCAGTATACCTCCGGAAAAACATGGTAATGTTTTGTCGCAGTCTAAGCATTTTTGCACAAGTTATGACGCACAAAGGCAGAAGAATGGATCCCGCTCCTATGTCCTGACCTTTCACCCCACTTCGCCCATTTCCAATAGGGTTCGTCCCCAGGTTGCTTCCTAATACATACTAAAATTCATTGAACTTTAATCATTTTCACGCGAGTTATTGTGCGGAGAGACAGAGAAACAGACAAACCTGGGAATATAGGCTTCTGCAACCTACCGTTTGAAAGCGTAAAAAAAAAGAACGCTTATTTTCAACCCCCTTTTCAGTAAAAATCAACTAACGTCCTTCATTCTGCAAAAAATTACTCAAACCTGCATAGATGTATAACAATTATCCGGTCTAAAAGTCTGATCTCGAATACTAGTAAGCTGTTTATGAACTTGTGACCTTAAGGTAATAAAATGACATTTTGGCGCTCCACAAACGATTTCAAAGAGAACTACATAACTTGACGCATAATTATTAAAGAAAATAGCAAATACTGACAGCATATAAAATTAATGTATTATGGATATTGCCTCGAACTGTGTTTACAATAGTCTCAGAACGTACTCTAGTGTACATGGAAAATAAGTAATTCTAATCTTCATTTCCATTTGCAAGAACTGAAATTCATTCTTGTAATTAAATTAATTATGGTTATGTTGGACTGACTAAAACAGACTGAATATAACGTCAGGAAATCTAAGAATTCGAAAACATCGTGTAAGCGGAAACTTGTAGCGTCATATCGGACAAACTTAAAGCGTCATCGTTTGGCGTGCATTGGATTCAAATCAATTTCTCTCCATACACAAATTGAGAGAACCGTGAACAGCCAGCGATACATAAGGGATGTTTATGCAGAGGAAGTATACCCTTTCTTTAGAGTTTTCATTTAGCTACCTACATTTTAGCAGTATCATGATATGCCACATGTGGCCCAGAATATCCAAATTCTGTTTGATACCATACGGCAGATACCTCTTTTCCCCTTGACATTCGAAGGATGTGTTCATTTATCGAGGACATTCGGCGGATATGTCCATGTATCGAGGACTTTCGCCGGAAATGTCCATTTATCGGGCATATTCGGTGGATATGTCCTCGATAAGTGACTGACCTGTCAAGCGTCTCTGCCCGTCACCGCAAATGAACGCTGGTCTCGCATAGAAGCAGCCTGTAAGAATATCAAATTCCAGGATGATAGCAAAACCCCTTCAATTAAGGACCATGCCATGTAGAGACTGTTAATGTTGCTCGAGATGGCTCTACACGATACTGAGTTTTGAAGCTGAAAGGCTCTTTAAATGTGACAAGTTATCTCCTATAACATGAGGAATCTGTGATAAAAACTTTTCCTTGAATAGAACGATTCTTTCTTGCTGTTGAAATTTTTATAAATAGCAGTATTATTCAACGCAGCGCAATTTTTTGGGATGACGAATATTTCTCAGTTTTCGATGAATTAAATGTATTTTTTCTGAGCAAAATGTTTTAGTGATTCAAATAATTATCTTTGGCCAGTTTCTACTGTGGGATGTTTAAAGACATGCAGTTCTATTCAAAAATGGACTAATTCTTCATCTGTCACTGCAATATAACACCCATTGTAGTGACAATCAGATGCTGTTATTGCACTTTATTTGATCCTCGTTTTTGTCAAACTACAAGTAAAGCAGATTTTTTACCCAGAGAAGATAAATAATGGATTAATTCAAAATAATATGTTATATGTGTTATTTTATTACTAAGCACTTTAAAAGACTATAACATTATTATACGTTTTACTATTATGGCCGTACGCTTGTAGCTTTCTTGGTGGATATTTCAAATATTTTTTCAAGGTTATGTGTTTCTGTTACATCGCAAAGAAAAAGGTGGACTTTATGACCATTGAGAGATCTTAAAAATATGACCTAGATTAACGACGATAATCTGAAAAGTTAATGATTGGTCTTCGTTAAATATACTCATACAAATATGGAAGAGACCCTTAATTGTTTTTACCCATAAGAACCCTTGCACTCTGGCGCCGTACACTCTAAATTAGAGCCTTAAATTTAAGTTGTAAACTACTACTTGCACACTGAAAATAAAGTTAACACTGTTTAAAGAAAAGAAAGTTTGGTGTATTGAACCTAATAAGTCTGGTTTGTGTAACTGCCTAACACATCATAACAATGTGTGCAAAACATTGCAAACTACCAGCAGACTACAATAAATGAACAAATTGTTACATAAATATAATAAATAATTTTTACAAATATAAGTTACTGTCCATTAGCGGATACATAATTCGTTTTCACTTTCACATTAAAAATTATTTGGATGCAATGAAAAATAAATGTTTGCTTGTAAAGTTAGTTTTTAAATTATATTGTGGGAACTAGAATCCACCGATAAACGAAAACAAGCCTGTGAAATTTGCATAATGCTTTGACAATGAACTGCTGGCAAACCCTAGATCTAGTCGCTCATTTGCACGTAATGCCATCGAGAGTGATGTTCGAGTCTCTGACCCCCTCCATGAAATATTCGTGAACTGTGTGAGCTTGTTCAGGAGTCGTGGATCCGTATGGCTTCCCAACGCTTCCGGTGGCTTGTCAAGTCCATGCCGAGACGAATCGCCGCCGTCATCAGGACGAAAGGTGGTGCTACACGTTACTAGACAGGTATCTCTAATTCAATTGCTCTTCAGTGTATGTCTGATTTGTATAACTGCCTAACACATCATAACAATGTGTGCAAAGCATTGCCTAGGCTTCAATAAAATGAACAGATTCTTACACAAATATAAAAAATATATTCTAAAACTATAAATTACTGTCCATTAACCGATACGTAATTCGTTTTCACTTTCACATTAAAAATTATTTGGATGCAATGGGAAATAAATGTTTGCTTGTAAAGTTTATTTTTAAATTATATTGTGGGCACTAGAATCCACCGAGGGACGAAAACAAGACTGCGAAATTTGCATAATGCTTTGACGATGTACTGCTGGTAAAACCATGGATCTAGTCGATCATGTTCAGGCAACTCTCATTTACCGGCTACCTGAACATTATTGACGACCAATGACATCCGTTAATGTCAACGGTTTTTCACTTTAGTAGTGCTTTGTTATAGCAAGATAGCACGCCTCGCTACACATTGTTCATGATAAGATCTTCCGTGTATTGTCCTCGCCTACAAAATCCTAACATATTAATTCAATCGAGAATCTTTGGTTCGCGTTGAAACAGAAAATCCAATTTGTAACGGCTCAACCGCATAATTTTAAGAGTTTCAGGATATGCTGGGATACTGGGAACCAGATAAAACAAAATATCTCTAGAGATATTTCCTCATCCATGACTGACCGTGTAAAACCTGTTCTGGTAGCACGTGGAGAATCAACGTCATATTAGGCTGGTGATCATAAGGTTTCGTTAATGATGAAAATAATGATAAGCATCGTGGTTTCTACTGTTGTGGCTCTATGAAACGTATAAACGCAATTTGAGGATATTTACAATTCTCTGTAAACGAACATTAAAAAAAAAGACATTTGAAATAATTTTGGTATGCGGTAGTGGCAACATTTTGCATGTTTGAGCTATGTTATTACATAATAAAATTTTTAATAAAAAATTTTAACCTGAAGGTTAACAATCGTGCATGACATTTCACGTGTACGAGTCTTTCTGCAGTATGAAGTAGCTCCAGTGTTGCGACACACAATATTTTAAACAAAAATACTGGGACCAAAGACCTGTAAATGTAATGGAAATATCAAATTATGAGAAATTGTTTTGACAAGAAAGTATATTCATTTTACAGTTTTAAAAAATTGCTGTCCCAGCAAAATTTGCCTCAGAAGCTCAGTATCAGAAACGAAAGAGCAATTCCCAAAATGTGTTTCAAGTAATTGTCCTGGATTCAAATGTAAAGATATACAAAATTTTAAATGTTTCAGACAAAAATGCATATTTTACTCTAAATCCTGGATATTCGGAAAGCTCATATAAATACGGTAGTGCATGCTCATTTCATTTACTTCACTTATGAATTGACTTTTATTGCCTAGTGTTTCAGTAAATCGAAATATTAAATCTTACTCGTTTTTTTCAGTTATCCTCTAATCTAAAATAATGAGACTTAAAAACGTATATACTAGTACATTGACATCGACGATGTTTGACAACCGAGAGCTAGTAAGCGGTGTCATGTACTTTATAAAGTTTCTCACTGTCTTGGAGTGGAACCAATAAGTGGGATAGAAAAGGCGTCTTCAAAAGAAGATCAGAATAAAAAAAGAAGATATGTGGGACCTTCATTCTAATTGGTAACACTATATACTGTACTACCTGCTTAAGCTGACACTCCGAGTCACTCTAATATTTAGTACGTACAGCAGGAAAGACATAAGTAAATTAACCACACAGAATAATGGAAACAATTTGACCGACGGTTGGCCGGAATAGCTCAATAGTACAGTAGGCCAGTAGCCGGACATGAAACACATGTGCCGTGCCCACAGCTGTGGAGCTCCAGATATTTTTGGCTTTCTTTTATTTTCTGCAGTGTTACAACTCTGTCCTTGAATCCACTTATGTACACTCATCGTCAAAGAAATAGTTGCACCCAGAAGGACGTGTGGTATTGCATTGCTCTTCGGGAGGAAGGTAAAGGTTACCAGGAACAATAAATGATTAAACATTGAGACAGATATGGGATGAGACAGATTGAGACTGATATATTGAGACAGATTGAGACTGATATATTGTTATTGAGAACTAAATTTAAGGAAACTAATTTAATTTTTATCCTTATTGTTATTGAAGAGAACTAAATTGAAGATAACTAAATTTAATGAACAGAACTAAATTGAAGAGAACTAAATTTAATGAAGAGACCTAAATTTAAAGAAAACTTGCTAAATTAAAGAGAATAACTAAATTTATAACTAAATATAATAACTAAATTTACTAAATTTAAAGATAATTTAATGAAGAGAACTAAATTTAATGAACAGAACTAAATTTAATGAAGAGAACTGAATTGAAGAGAACTAAATTTAATTTTTAATTGAAGAGAACTAAATTTAATTTTTAATTGAAGAGAACTAAATTTAATTTTTAATTGAAGAGAACTAAATTTATTATTATTGAAGGGAACTAAATTGAAGAGAACTAAATTTAATTTTTAATTGAAGAGAACTAAATTTATTGTTATTGAAGGGAACTAAATTGAAGAGAACTAAATTAATTTTTATCCTTATTGTTATTGAGACTGATATAAATTGAGACAGATTGAGACTGATATATTTATTGAGCCACTCGCCAATAAGTTGTGTCTCTCAGTACGGCTTTGGGCCTCCATGTTTGTTCACACAGCATGCCAGACATCTCGGCATAGAGTTGCAAAGCTTCCTGATTGTGTCCTGCGATATGCTAGCCCATGCAGCTTGAATCTTCTCACGAAGTTCCTGCAGATTGTACGGTAGGGCTAAAGTGTGGATAGCGCATTCAATCGTATTCAACACATTTTCCATCGGCGATAGGTCTGGCGATGCTTTTGGGCATGGCAGAGTAGCAGTTCCTTGAAGGAAAGCTCTTGAGATAGCAGCTGTATACGGACAAACGTTGTCCTGTTGGAAAATTGCACCTGAGTGAACGTTCAGAAAAAGATGGAGCCATCGGTTGCAGGACCTCATTAACGTAACTTTTGGCTATAATGAACACCATAAGTAATCTGGCATCGCAGGCAATTGCACTGCACACTATGAGACCAAGACATATGGACGGGTGATGTTCGACAACAAACCGTTTATCTTTGAGCTAAGCACATTAGCTCTACACGCGGATTCGGCGGTCGTCCCCTCCAAGACAAAAGTAGAGATTACCGCTGCCATATTGCGCGGCTCTATAACATTCTGGCTCGACACATTTGCAGTCATCGGCGACCAAGCAATGATTTTAAGGCCCGTCTGCGTAATGGTTTGCGTACGTTTAATGCTGTGTTCTGCAGCCGTCTGCCAATGGTACTGGCACTAATCAAACGATACATAGAAGGCACCACTATTCGCTAAATATACATAATCGTGGCTGTTGGGTCGCTCCGCGCATGTCGGACAACTCGTCGGTCCTCTCTCTCAGTGGTTTGTCTAGGTCCCATAGACCCTTTGTGGCGCTGGGGGATGCCTTCTTCTATACATTGGCGCCTACAACGTGCTATATCCGTACGAATGGTGTGGGGCACGATACGGCGATAGGACCATTCCTCTTCCTGGAGTCCGACGATCATACGAACGCTTCAGGTACTATTGACCTGCTTGAGTTAGTCGAAAATGACGAACAATTTTTAAAAATTTTCATAACTAGAAATACATCGTGGATTTATATATGACCCCGAACCCTGGTACAGTCTTCAGAGTGAGAGACCTCAAACTCTCCCCTCCCCCTCCCCCCAAAAAAAATCACGACAGAGAGGCAGTAATGTTGACACGATGTTGACTACTTTTTCCTTTATGAATCACGAATAGATATTGTCCATCGGCTAATACATTCAAAAAGTGGTATTTTTGTCAAGATTTACGGCTTTTAAAGGGCACAGTTTGTCGCAAAACGACGGATTCGCATGAGAGGGGCGAGTGAGAACTTCACCATCGCGACGCGCTTTTCTATTCATCACAGCTAATGCAGAAATTTCTGGCTAATTACAGCATTGTACAGATTCCACAGCCACTCTATTCGACAAATTTCGCTGAGTAATTTTCGCCTTTCGTAAAATCGAACACCACTTGAAAGAAAAAGGATTTCAAGATATTGAGGATACAGCAGAATGCGTCGAAATATCTGTCCGCTGTTTCAAAAGTTAATTACAGAAAATTCTTTAAGCAGTGAAAACAGCGCTCGGCAAAGTTTCGGAACAGGACTACTTCGAAAGCGAAATATTTTCAAGTCAGTAAGATTCGTAGCTTTTTTATAATGAGTCCCGTCAGGATAGATTTTATCACATCTTGTACATAACAAATTCACCAATGACCATTGAATGACATCTGACTTTGCGTGGAAATACATGTATAATAGGAAGGAAAGGGTAAAAGCCTTTGACGACAAAATTCTCTGAAACTCTAAAAACAGAGATTGTAACTGATTTGCACCAAAAGTAGTTAGTTATAAAGTAGTAACTTAGGCTTTTTTATCCTGACCTGAAAAGAAGTAAAATTAACAAAGAACCACATTTCTGTGCTGATGTTTTTAATTTCCATATTTCGAATTAGGAAAGTGAGGACACATGAAAAAATTCCTTTCAAGGAACATTTAATGAATTCTGATGGATGAGTAATACTGCGTAAATTTTAATTGAATTGTTTCAGGAATTTTGATCTTGCTATCTCATTGTCATGTTTTTTAAAAAATATCGATGTTTGCTACTAGCAATTAATAACTGTTCATACAAGGGAACAAACCGTTTAAAACAGACGCATCCCGTCCGAAAGGTTTGTGAAAAACCATTTGCTACTTACAGATTAATGCTAGACAAATGATGTAATTGTTCTGCCTAGAAAGTAATCAGTACGTATGTGCTGCAGTCAATAAACCTTAGGACATGATTTTTGAAAGGGAAAACATGATTCTTATGTACATTTTGGCGCTTTAAAGCGCATCAGAACATTGAAAAATTCACAAAATCCGAAGTTTTGATTGAAATAGTTCTTCAAATAAATTTTAGTTTAAAGAAAATACCGAAAGAAATGTTTAAAATGTAAATCTGTTATAAGTAGTTTGTTGATAACAAACCATTTCAACATACATCGTTGTCGTCTGTATATTGAGTGAAAGAAGAATAAATGAAAAACGTATTAAAGTTAAAAATAAGAAAAAAGTAAATTTTTGCTACATTTTTCAGCTTATGCATTAAAAGCCAAAATTGCTTAGTTGAATTATCGAACTATGCAAGTTATTTATTCCTTTAAAATAATCGAAATGCAATATACTTTACCGTTTAAAATATTTTGATAGCCATCGTTGTGAACATTGTGTTTCCGTTTTGTGGAATAAATGATTCATTTTAACAGACATACAAAATCGAGTCACATTATCGTGACCACCACCTATTTTTGCCGTCAACAGGACGTGTCGTGAGCTGGCTTGGATGGTATATAAGGTGTGCTGCAGGCATTCTGATTACATATTATCCGTTGCTGTCATGGATAAAAAGAGCGATTTACCAAATTTGCAAAAAAAAATGGTGTCACGTCAATTCGTCGCGTGCGTCAATTCGTCGACTACGTCAATTCGTCGCCTGCGTCAATTCGTCGCGCGTCAATTCGTCGACTACGACGATTCGTCGCGCGTCAATTCGTCGCGGACAAATTCGTCGACTACGTCAATTCGTCGACTACGCCAATTCGTCGCGTTTACAGATTTTGGTTACATACAAAACGAATGCAGGAAAACGTACGATTTCGAACGTCTTGCTCCCTGATCAAATTTATAAAGTTTGGACACGCAGACAGGATAGGAATATTACGTTTTTCTTTGGCACTAAAAATATTAGACGGTAAACGGTTTTTGGAAGGGGGCAGGGCCCGGTTGGTCAGAGCCCCCATATACAAAATTTTCGTAAAATCTACAGTTTTCAATTCAGAACCACCAAATCTGGTATACTATCTCGTGGTATTCTAACTTAAACTGTAGACGGTTTTGGGAAGCGGTTGGAGAGAGAGAGAGGGGGGGGGTTAGCCCCCCGCTACAGAATTGCCATAAAATATAGTTTTCAATTTAGAACTACCAAATTTGGTATATTATTTCATGGTATTCTAACTTAGACGGTAGACGGTTTTTGGAACGGGTCAGGGGCCCGGTTGGTCAGAGCCCCCATACACAAAATATTCGTAAGATCTACATTTCAAAATTGTCTTTATTCTTCAAATAAAAATAGCATTTCTATGTACATGACAGTAGAATTCTGCCAATAAATACAGTGGTATATACAACAACTGGAAAGTTCCAGTGAAACGTAAAACAAAATATTGTTAAAATCATAAAATTATTTCGCCCCGAAGGGCGATGGAGAGGCAGACAATAAAGCACTGAGCGATGCAAATGAAAATGTATACTACAGTATTGTAGACAAGAAAAGACATGATGCTATACTATTCACAAATTCCAATTAAGTATTACTACCTTACTCAAGATTAAATATGCACAAGGTACTAATTCACATAAAAGACCATGGGTGAGAGGGAACTAACAGGTGCAACAGTATTTAGAAATATGACAGAAATGGTAGAAACAATTAAGCACAAATACTTATTATATGCACAGAATTATGCAGTGACAAGAGAGAAATACGCTAAACTGACCCAGGAGGGCAACTTTACAAAAAAAAAACAGAAATCGAACAGTAATGCAATTCATAAGTGTCATATCATATGTACAGAACAATACAGTGACAAAAAAGAAAGCCGCTAAGCATACCCAGAAGGGCAGCTTCTCATAAAACAGAAATGTAACAGTGGTGCTACACTCAAAATTTGCATCATATGTACAGAGGTATTCAGTGACAAGGGGGAGAATCGCTAAAAGTACTCAGAAGAGCATCTTCTTACATTAAATTATATACACAGGGACAATAAAATTTCAAAATATATTCAACATAATGTAGGGGACATTGTGTGTGCAGTAACTGTGCAGAATAAAGAATTATATACAACATAAAACACAACAAAATCGAAGAAAACATGGGAAACATGGTGAGCTATCTCCAATAGCACATAAAACAGAATAATCACAAATAGCGAATCATGTGGGTGAAAAAGGAGACTCCACCTAGGAGCCTCATACCACCAAAATTAATACGTAAAATCATGAGTTGTGACAGTGAATGTGGGCGACAACAAAAATCCCACCTACAAGTTGAGACGTAGCTGCAAATTGTGGATATGGAACCACCCAGCCGATTGGGCCCAGGTGGATTGAAAAACGTTATCGGTGTTTGTTGAGGCAGCACGAGAGTGCTCCATTCGGAGACGAGTGGTTAACCGTGCTAGGAAGCGTCTCCGAATGATAGCACTTGCCTCCTGAGGAGGTGGAGTAAGAGCAGGGAGGCGTTGTTCAAGATGGAAAGCATATACAGTGAACTTCACAAGAAGAAAAATGTAACGGCACACAAGAGGCAAGTGAGTAGGTGGATGCTTAGTTTGGAGTAGCCAAGCATATGCAAGAAATGGTAACGATCGAGCACAAATTCGATCAGCAAGACGAAATGCTGTGTTTAGGACTGGCAGGAGTACGGGGCAGAAGAGGTATTGATGTTGGACGTCGCTGACTTCAGGGCAAAAGGAACAATGTGGAGAGGTGAGAAGGGTCATGCGAAATAGTACTGATGGGGCGGGGAGACGAAGGTGAAGAAATTGCCAATGGACATTGAGTTCAAGAGGGGAGGAAAGGGGAGAGGTAGAGGCTGTCCAGATGGCGGGGAGAAGAGAAGGAGAAGCAGAATGAACAGAAAGTGGAAGTGCGGGAGGGGAAAGAAGGAGCCAATAAAGAGAAGAGGAGGAGATAGAAGTAACTAGAACCGGGGAGCTACGAATGAGGAGAAAGAACGGTAGAGAAAGAGGGGCGGAGGGGACCGAGAAGAGACCATCAGGGGAAGCGAGGAGTGGAAAGAGGCTACAAAGCGCTGTGCGAAGGAGAAGATATTCGTTAGCAAGAGTAATGGTTGGAGATAGAAACAGGGAAGAAAGAGGTCTCCAGGTTAGATCAGAAGTTACGAGAGAACGGACAGTTATCACGCCAGAGCGGATCCAATGAGGAAAGTAAAAGTAAGGGAGGTTAGGAGGGTGAATAAGAGAAGAGAAGAAGAGAGGTTCATCTAGAAGATCAAGAGTTGAAGAAAGAGATGAACGGAGAAGAGGAAGCGAACGAAAGAGAGAAAGGCCCTCTCGCAGGACAGAAGGGAGGTGGGACGGAAGAAGAGAGTATGAATCCATCTTCAGAAACTGTAAGAAGGTGAAAGATGGGTCACGAGAAGAAGCAAGAACATTCAAGGTAGCGGTAAGGGACGGAACAGTTGAAGTGGCAAGACGAATGAAATGAATAATGCGATGTGTTTTATAAAGGACTGCTGGATCAGGAAGCTGGATGCCACCTAATGAGGCTGGCAGATGAAGCGCGGCAGGTTTAACCCAGTGATGTGAAGACCAGATGACGGAAGTTGAGAGGCGAGTGATGGTCATCATTTGTGACACGGGAACAACCGTCGACATCCAAGAGTATTCACATAGGGAGATAAGTTGTCGACGAACAATGGCTGCTCGTTGACGGAACGATGTGAAAGGGCGGGCCTTACTCCAGTAGGCAGCAGCCCGTTGTATCCGGGGAAGAAGAGCAGTCCAGGTGGCAGATGCAGAAGCCAAGGGCAAACCGACATACGCACCAAGGATCTTCTGTGTAGTGGCTGTCCACTGCGCACCCCAAGGAGCATCGGTGCGGACAGCCCATGCCCCGCACCATAAGCCAGTACTTTTAGTGGCATTCAGCGCAGCTCCAGATATTGCAACATACTGTTGATATACAGAATACAGGCGATCAAATTGAGATTCCTCCCGGACACAAAAGGTCACATCATCAGCATAGGCGGTGAAAATTATCCGATGATGACGAGTACTAGCCACTGTCGGCGGTAGGACATCCAGGAGTGATCTTTGGGCTGCTAACAGGAAAGGCTCAAAAGCGAGAGCGAATAGCTGGCCGGAGAGCGGACATCCTTGCCGGATGCCTCGCTTAAACGGAATTGGAGCGGTTAGAAATGTGGCCGCTCGAACATGGAAACTGGCGCCCTGATAAAGGGCCAAGAGAGCGGAAGAAAAGGCAGCAGGAAAGCCAAATCGTGAAAGGACAGCAGAGAGATAAAAGTGAGACATGTTATCAAAAGCGGACTTTTGATCCAGATTGAGAAAGGCAAGAGGTTCATCAAAAGAGCGAGCGAGGAAGTGAAGATGAAGGAGAAGAGAAACGTTAGTGGAAATAGTCCGAACAGGCACAGTGTATGTCTGGTCGGGAGAAATAACGAAAGAGAGAACAGAATTAAGGCGACGGGATAAGAGTTTTGTATAGAACTTATAGTCAGTGTTTAGGATGGAGATAGGGCGCCAGTTTCCCAGATCCAAGAGGTCACCCTTCTTAGGAAGGAGGATTATGTGTGCCAAAGTAAAGTCGGGCGGTAACGCAGGAGAGGAAAAAGCAGACGAGAAACACGCAGACAGAAAAGGCAGAAGGCACGGTAGAAAAGCACGATAAAAGGACAGAGGAAGGCCGTCAGGTCCAGGAGCAGCATGAGGATTGAGAGTAGCGAACGCCTCACTAAGTTCGCGAAGAGAGAAAGGGGAAAGTAAAGAAGTAGATAAAGTAGAGGGGACCTGAGGAAGAGAGGAGAGAAGAGGAGAAGCTAATGAGAATGAAGACTGCGTTACTGCACTGTACTTGGCGGTGAAATACTGTTTAGTGAAAGTGCATAGCTTCGATGGGTTCGAAGTGATGGAACCATCCTGGAGGCGAAGATGACGCAAAGATGTAGCAGAGCGATGTTGAGATTCCAAGGCGGTTAAGTAATCGTGAGAATCAGCTGTAGGGGAGAGATGCAAGAAATGCATCCTGCAGGCTGCATCGGATGCGCGAGGAAGAAGCACGGCGTGAAGATCTGCCAGATAGCCGGGGTATTGCGGATCATCAAGAGAGAGCATCGACAATAGAGCTCGTAGATTCGAAATTTTCATATCGCTCTCATTCCGAGAGGCATGGGAGAAGCGCCGTACAAAAAGGACCAAGTCGTGTTTGACACTGAGCCACAGTTGCATCGCGTCTGACGTAGTATCAAGAAGGGGCTGACGACTACGGAGGAACTCACGCACAGCAACACAAAATTGTTGATCATCCAGGAGCGAGTCCGGAAAAGTCCATACTCGTCGAGTCCTTGAAGGTGAAGGAGAAACACACACCGACAGACTGACAATACTGTGGTCTGAAGCGGCGGAAGGATGATGGGCAGCAGCTGCGATCGACGGGAGAAGAGCAGTCGAAACATAAAATTTATCCAGCCGTGCTGCCGTAGTGCTGCCATGGATGGAAGAGCGCCAGGTAAAAGAGATTTCCGACGGGTGTAGATGCCGGAACGCATCAACCAATTGAAAATCATCAACTAGCTGAGAAATCTGTAATACACGTTGCCTGCGGTATTCGCCAACGGTTGAATTGCGGTCAAGGGCCGGCAACAACGTACAATTGAAATCTCCACCGATGAGAATATATTCAGACGGTGGGATGCATGACAGCTCTGTACGGAGTGTGGAGAGAAGATCAGGTAACAGACGCTCATCACACGGGACATATATGTTAAAAACATGATAGGTCACGTTTTCAATGCAAAAGACATTGACCTGGAGGTTGTCCACATATAATGCATGAATCACTGGCGTCGAAATCAGAGGGAGTAGGCGGTGATGGATCCCAATTGCAAGGCCACCATTCCGTCCAACTCGATAAGCATGGTGAAAATCGTAGGGCAAAGCCCGCCAACGAGAGAACAAAGTGGTAGCAGAGCAATTGGTCTCTTGAAGCAAGAGAAGATCTGCGTGTAGAGGCGCCAAGTCCTCATACACTAGGGCATTTCTAGGAGAAGCAGAGAACCCTCTGCAGTTAAGTGTGACCACCTTGAATCGGTAGGTCCTTCCCAGGTCGACACGCACGTGCACTGGAATCTGTTATTTTCTTCGCTTGCTTCTTCATTCTGTCAACACTAAATTTGAGATCGGGATAGGAAAGCACAAGATTTCGAAACACAGATGTCACACTAGAAACTTGGGTTAGAACAGTAGGAAGATCAAGCATATGACGTGCAACAAACTGATTAAAGAATCTAGGATGTTTATGAGAGCATAATACTTCATATATTTTATGAAGAGAAAGCGGACCTACCGGTATATCCGCCTTCGCTTCAGCTAGGTATCGGAGAAAAGAATCTAGGGAAAGCACTGGGGGTGGAGTCTTAGCACCTGGAATCACAGCAGGATGTCGACTTATTCGTGGCGAAGTACGTCGTTGAGAGCAGGAGCGGGAAGATGAGTCAACAGAACGACCTCTTGCAGCACCGGTGCGAGGAGGGAGCGGAGACTGCGGAGCACTCCAGGACTCCCGTTGAGCAGGCTTGCTGGTAGTTGTAGGGTCAGAGTCATTGCCAGAATAGTCACTAGCAGTAGGGCAGTCCATGTCAGTAATTGTACTTGGGGTGTCTTCGTCCGACGGAGGATGAAGGTCAGCAGGCAGGTCAGCTGGAGCTGCAAGGAACGTGGGCGGAGCAGTCGGCACCAGAGGAGGAAAGTCCACTGTCAACAATTGTGGGACAGGACCCCGTGGAGAAGGGCCCGATGGTAGAGCAGGTTGATGAAGTTCTGAAAACACCTCCTTAGAAGTGGCAGGGGTGGAGAAAACAGGGTTGTCACAAGTGACTTTTGGTCCCGAAGACTGAGGTACAGCAGGGCGGCGGAAGCACTCACTTCGTTGATGGCCATACGCTTTACAAGTCTGACAATGAAAGGAGGTCAAAACGTCGATGCGTCGTATCTGGTCTCCGCATTTTACAGTGAAGAGAGTAGGAAAAGTCTTGATATGTTCATCCGAAGAGAATACTACTCGTGCAACTCGTCGGGCACTTTCAATTGAACGATCATCCTCGTCCTTTGGAGCAGCGGAGTGTGTGGTAATGTTACCCACAACACGACCGGATTGCATAAGAAAAGCACAAAGCATAGCATCTGTGACTTCAGGATGTACTGGGTACATCGAGACCGTTACTGGTCTTTGGGCGACAGGCTCAGGAAATAATTGGTGATCACCAACAATCAGCCCAGTCTGTAAAACTGAGGTAGCATCTGCCGCATGAAAGAAATAAACAATGACACTCGGCCCTCTGCGCGACATATGACGTATCGCTGACGGAGAGAACTTTTGTTTCAGAGCAGTAGAGTACATTTTGAGTGGTGTGTCCGGCAGCGCCTCAAAGCACACACCCAACTCAGTAGCCGTGGTGAAAGAAGTACCTGCTGGAGAATCCACTGGAATTTCGAGCACAACCTCATTACCAGAGCGACGGACATGAGGTTTTAAAGCTGCGGCTTCCGCTCGCATGGAATTAGACTTGGGCTGAAGCCTCTGGGAAGTTACCGCTGAAGAATAGGAGCGAGGAGCAGTAGAAGTGGAGGTTGAAGGCAGAGGAGCACCGCCATCCATTGAAGGCAGAGGAGCACCGTCATCCATAGTGTCCATGACATCTTCTGTCACTATATGAGAAGCAGCTGGGGCAAGAGCTGTAATAGTGACGTCAGGGGAGGAAAACGATACGCCGCCAACGGTTGACGTAGACCCGGAGGGCAACGTGACAACGCCACCGCTGGGCAAAGTGCCGAGATCACCGGAAGTGATGTCAGGGTTGACAACACCACCGGATGACGAGATCTACAGTTTTCAATTCAGAACCACCAAATCAGGTATCCTATCTCATAGTGTTCACAAAGTATTTATTCAAGGAATGTACATGAGACGAGCAAGAGAAAAAACGTCTCAAAAAAAAACAGTGACACATGAATGCACTATTTACAGATGACAGTAGATACCTATTTACAATATATACATGACATTTAGATGTAAACAAATCTTGAGGAGATCGTACACACTAGGTTGAGCAGATATGGCAAGAGTTCAGGTAGAGCAGCACAGAGTAAAATGTTATAATATAGTCTTATGAGCACTAACTGTACTGTGCAGCGAAGGTGGAGTCCCAACAACCCCAAGGCCTCTGGGGACCATGGAGAGAAGAAGCTGGGTTCACTTGAAGACGCAACGGCACCGTTATGAAAACAAGATAAGTACATGTACATGAGACGAGCAAAAGTAGAATGACCGATAATTGTGACATAGAAATGGGATATGTACAGATTACTGTAGAAACAAAGAGACATTATAGTTGCATGACATTCAGATGGAAATAGATGTTCAGGAATCTCGTGGAGATAAGACATACCTTGATGAGCAGGTGTGACGAAGGTTCGGATAAAGAGTCACTGAGTTAAGTGTTAAATAGTCATACAAGCACCAACTGTAAGATGCAATGAAGTCGGTGTCCCAGCGAACCATGGGGCCGCTGGGGACCATGTAGAGAAGAAGCTGGGTTCACTTTGTCGAGAAACGGCGGTGTGGTACTCAAGGCGTAATCGAGAAAGGAAACATTCCCGAAAAAAACTGAGCAACGCGGCACTTGCGTGAGGTACCGTAGGAGGCACCTCCCGAGCACGACACTGTTGATGATAGACGTATATAACGTGCTTCACTAGCACAAAAATGTAGGTGCAGACTACAGGGAGTCTGATTGGAGGCACAAGGTTGAGCAACAGCGTTCGGTAAGCACTGAAGGAAAGATCAGTTGTACAGGATCTTTGCGCAATTGAAAAGGCAAGATTCAGCATTGGTAGCAGTATAGTGCAATATTGATAGACATGACTCACATCTGCCTCCCCGGCGCAGAAAGGGCAGAGTGGGGAGGAAAGAAGGGTCATCCGGTGCAAGATTGAGGGTACGGGAAGACGGTTATGTAAGAAGAACCAGTGGGTGTTGATCTCTGGGGGTGTAGATAGAGGAGAGAGGGTGGCAGACCACACAGCAGAGAGAGCGGAAGACGGGATATCAGGGATAGGTGTAGGCGTAGAAGAGCGGGAGAGAGAGAGAAATCTGTAAAGAGCGGATGTGGAGAAGGAGAAAATCGGAAGATCTATGCCGTGAGCGGACAAGAAAAAGGGGAGGGGGAGAGACGCGGATAGAACGGGAACGAGACCGGCGGGGGAAGCAAGATCGGGAAAGAGAGAAATAAGGGATGAGAGTAAGGAGGTGTGAACCTGAAGAGCATGGGGTAGAGCACGAATAGCAGGAGGAAAGTCGGAGAAGGAGCGCCAGAGAAAATCAGGGGTGACAAGCTCTCGGACTGTGACTACTCCGGCGCGGAGCCAGGTGGGGAAAGCAAAACAGGGGAGGTGCGGAGGATGAATGACGGAGGAGAAAAATAGAGGTTCTGAGAGTAGTTCGGAGGTTGTAGCTGGTGGAGAGCGAGACAGAGGGAAAGAGCGAAGCAAGGTGATAGCCTCCCGATAGACAGGAGGTAAGTTGGAAAGGAGGGGGCAGTGATCTATTAATAGATAGGAAAGAAAAGTAAGGTGGGGATTACGCGGGGAGACAGTGACGTCCCGGGTTGTCTCCGCAGGCAGAACCGGTGAAGCAAGAAGGCGAAGAAATGCAGACACTCGGAATGCCTGATAGTATAACCGCACGTCAAGCAGTCCAATACCGCCATTCTGAGGAGACAAGCTGAGAAGTGAAGCGTTAACCCAATGATGACCAGCCCACACGATATTGGTTTGGCACTGGGTGATTGCAAGAAGACGATGAACAGGTTGTTTGGACGCAAGCCAAGAGAACGTGCACATGGATAACAAATATGTTCGAGTGATCTGGGCACGCTGGTACAGAGAAGTGCAGAACTGTGCTTGTCTCCAGTTGGCAGCCGTACGCAGCAGGCGGGGTGCAGTGCATTCCACGTTATCGTCGAGGCTGTAGGAGGTTTGCCCAGGTGCACTCCTAGAAAACGCTGTGAGGATGTGGACCATTCGGCTCCCCATGGAGAGTCGGTTCGACTAGCCCACGACCCACACCACAAGCCAGTGCTTTTTGACTCGTTTAGCGTGGCACTAGAACAAGAGGCATACCGAGCGTAGAGGTGGCGAAGTTTGCAGAATTGTGCATCTTGTCGAACACAAAAAGTCACGTCATCAGCATAGGCAACATAGGTGACAATATGATGGCGAGTGCTGGCGACCACTGGAGGCAGAGAAGCATAGAAGGATCTGTGAACGGAGCGGAGAAAAGGTTCGATCGCAAGAGCAAAGAGCTGTCCGACAAGGGGCAGCCTTGCCGGACGCCGCGACGGAAAGGAATTGGCGCTGTGAGAAGGGTGGGCAACCTGACGTGCAAAGTGGCGTCCTGAGAGAGGGAGAGGAGAATAGAAACAAAAGGAGGTGGAAACCCGAAACTATAAAGTGTAGACGAGAGGTAAGCGTGAGATATATTATCGAAGGCGGATTGTTGATCGAGAGACAGCAGAGCAAGAGGTTCAGAGCGAGATCGAGCGAGATGGATTAGGTCACTGAGAAGTTGAATGTTATGCGAGATGGAGCGCCCTGGGACAGTGTAGGTCTGGTTAGAGGACAGGATGTGGGGGAGGATTGGATTAATACGGCGCGAGAGTAGTTTAGAATAAAGCTTGTAATCAAGATTCAGAAGTGAGATGGGACGCCAGTTCCCCAAGTCTAGGAGATCACCCTTCTTTGGGAAGAGGACTATATGGGCAATTGTGAAACTCCTCGGAAGGGTGGATAGGTGGAAAGCAGCGGAGAAAGCACTAAGCAGAAAAGGAAGGAGGGCTGGGAGGAAAGCTTTGTAGAAACAGAAAGGAAGTCCATCTGGGCCAGGTGCAGCCTTGGAGTTTAGAGAAGAAAACGTCTCGGAAATCTCTGTTAGCGTGGGAGGCCGGAGGAGAGAATCAGAAAAATAAGAGGGGACTTGAGGTAAAGCAGAGTGTAGACCAGATAAGGCAGTGCTGGAAGGAGGAGGAGTCTCACAAAACTTCGTTGTAAAATAGCTGCGGGCAACAGAGCAAAGAGTAACTGGGTCAGAGGATACCTCGCCAGTAGAGAGGCGGAGATGGCGAATTGAAGCAGAGGCATGACGCTTAGATTCAAGATTGGAAAGAAACTCATAAGTGCAGGCATCGGGCGCGAGATGCTGTAATCTCAGCCGCCGAATGACCTGTTGCGCGAGTGGGACTAGGAGAGAATTCAGTTCAGCCTTATACACAGCAAAAAGAGGGTCAGCCATATTTATAAGGGAAAGCATCGTACGGATGTGATCCAAACGCATCCTCTGTAGCGTCGTGATCGTAAAAGCCTGATTTCGCACATGAAGCAAGAGGCGATGTTTTACCTCCAGCCAGAAAGTCAGGGCACACGGCGCAGACTGCAGTTGCGTGCGCCATTCGGAGAGGAAATGGCGGACTGAAGAGCAAAAAACCGGCGTCATCCAAAAGAGCGGCATCAAATGTCCACGGCCGGGTTGTCCTGTGCTGTGCATGAGTGTGGAACACTGTGAGAGTGATGGCGCAATGGTCGGACGACGCAGTGGGCTGGCAACAGGATGCAGAGATCGCTGGAAGAAGTATGGGCGTGGTATAAAATCTGTCAAGTCTGGCCGTGGCCGGGTTTATTGCACCAGATGCACGCCAGGTATGGGAGGGTGTAGTCGGATATAAGTGTCGATGGACATCTATCAGTGAGAAATCAAAAACGAGGGACTGTAAGCTGCTGTACAAGGTCTGCACGATGTTCGCGTGAAGGCGGGGAACGATCAAGTTGAGGGTGTAGAGTACAAATTAAAGTCGCCACCAACGAGAACTCGGTCGGTGGCAGGTATACCAGAGAGAGCACCGCGAAAGCACAGAAAAAGCTCCGACACATAAGTGGAGGTGTTTGGCACGTAGATGTTAAAGATATGAAACCTCTCCGTTTGAATAGTGAACGTGACTTGTTGTAAGAGGTCACGACAGAGATTTTTACAGAGAAGAGAGTCATCGTAGAGCGAAAAGTCGAGCGTACCCCTGACGGCAATACCACCATATGATGAACAGCTGAATGCGTGGTGGAAAGCAAAATTCCATGATCGCCAGCGGGTAAACAAAGTGGTAGGATGACAGTTCGTCTCTTGTAAAAGTAGCACGTCCGCACTCAGTGGGGAAAGGTCCTCATAGGCTAAGGCGTTCGCAAGTGGTGTCGCAAAACCGCGACAATTAAGTGACGTGACCTTGAACTTTTAGGTCCGTCGGCGGATGTAAGATGTGTTGACTTGCAGTAGCGAGAACATGTAGGCGCTGGATAAAACCCAGACCCCACGGAATGTCATCGACGTTCCGCCGAAGAGTGTGCAAAAGAGAATCAAGTTGACTGAGAACCCGAGGTAGGGCAGCTTCATACTTTAGTAAAAAAGCACGGCAGTGGCCGTGCTGGTGGGACTCACTAAATATTCAAGAAGATCTACGTAAGGCAGCGGCTCAGCGGGGAAAGCATTCTCTTGAAGGAGATTAGTGAAGTCCTCTAACGAGGGAGAAACATCCTCCGTCTCTGGTTCAGTCCAGGCTTGTACTTGAGAAGACGAAATGCCACGTCGAGAGAAGATTGCGCGAGTAACCGGGCGATTAGACCGCCTAGTGAACAAGTGCTGGGATGAGGACGTTTTAGACTTCTTCAACTTCTTCCGTGAGGAGACACTGCGTTTGCCAAAAATCGTGGAGGAACCAGTTGGTATAGAAGTTTCTGTGCTGGAAAGGGTTTCGGCTGCTGGATCTGCAGCGCCAACGGTAAACACCGACGACATATCAGCAGGTAAATCTGTAGGAGAAGAAAGTATACGCTGCGGGGGTGCCGTAGGAAGCGTGGGAAAATTCCGATCTGTAACTGAAAGTGAGTCTGCCAAAGACGTTTCTCGACCAACGTCTGCAGGCCGACGTCGGGAAGATCTGGGTCCTGCAACCTTCCACTCGTGTGGAGACGTTGACACAGCAGTAACAGGAGGGACAGAAGGTGCCACAGCACTTGGCACGGTTACGGAAACAGCACGAGTGCAATTGGCTCGCACATGACTCTCACTTTGACAAAGGGTGCAATGCTGAGAAGTGATGATCTCGATACGACGTCGCTGTTGCGCACAGCGCACGTGAAGGACAGTTGGACAGGCCTGAAGATGAGTATCAGACGGAAAGAGCACACGAGCGGTGCGACGGAAGCCACGAATGGCTTTGTCTTCTGGGTCTCTGGGTGCCGCCGAGAGGGTTGTTATGGGACCGACTACTCGGCCGAACTTACTGAGTAACGTGCAAAGAATTGTATCAGATACCTCTGGCGGGACAGGGTAGAAAGTCACCTGCACGGGGCGGTGCGCGACTGGTTGTGGTAGTAGATGTACATCATTAATGGTCAGTCCTGCTGTCAAGACAAGGTCAGCATGTTCCTTTTTCTTGAAGTAAACCAGCACTGATCGTGGTTTTTGGGCAACATAATCTATTGCATCCGCCGGTAAAATAGATTTAAGAGCTGGCTATAGAGCTGAAGCTTTGTATCCGGCAGCGCATCAAAACATACGCCGAGGTCCATCGTTGATTGCAGTTGACGGCACGGCTGGTGAGTCTTCGGTAATATCTATCGTTGCTGTGGATCCCACGACATGAAGATACGATTCGGGAAGGAGAGTATCTGACGATAGGATTGACGTAGAGCCACTAGACATGGCAGTCGCATATGATGGAGGAACAGTACTTTTACTAGATGTAGAGGGCGAAACTCCAGCTGTTATAGGGGAATCTGGCAGTTGAGATGAAGTGGTGGCCGTAGAAGCGACGTCACCCGACACCTCCATAGCATCCGCGACAGGGACAGAGAGTAGACCTGTAACGGCAGTACCCTCAGTGGGAAGGCAGGCCGTAGGCGCAGGCAAGGCAGAGGAACTCATGACGTCAGTAAGGCAGTTAGAGATCTCTGCGACCAACGAAGCTGTGTCAGCAGCTGGGTTGGAAGAAGAGGAGGAAGATGGCTTCTCTTCCAAGATAAGGGCCTGAGCTTCACCCTTATCTAATGCCGCCATGTCAACGGCGAGGCTTACCGAAGAACAAGACCAACTCGTTCGAAAAATATAACTAACGATAAAGAATAAAGTAATTCACTCACCACCTCGTGAGACAAACGAAACGAAAGCACTGATCTTCAACTGGAAGATGCACGCGAAAAGAAAAAGTACACCACTCGATTAACTACTCGAAAGCACGTAAAGATAGAGCTCAAAAAACACACATCACATCACAATCTCATAGTACTATAACTTAGACGGTTGTCGGTTTTTTGAACGGGTCAAGGCCCGGGGAGTCAGAGTCCCCCCCCTACATACAAAATTTTCGTAAAATCTAGTTTTCATTTCAGAACCATCAAATTTGGTATCATGAAACTCTAACTTAGACGCTATATAGTTTTTGGTAGGGGTTGGTGCCCGCGGGTTCGGAGCCCCCCCCTCATAAATTTTTTTATAAAATCTACAGTTTTCATCTTAGAACCACCAAATTTGGTATACTATCTCATGGTACTCTAACTTAGACGCTAGACGGTTTTTGGTAGGGGTTGGAGCCCGCGGGGTCGAGACCCCTCCCCCTCATAAAAAATTTCGTAAAATCTACAGTTTTTATCTTAGAACCACCAAATTTTGTATACTACCTTATGGTACTCTAACTTAGTCGGCAGACCGTTTTTGGAACGGGTCAAGGCCCGGGGGGGGGGAGGTCACAGCCTCCCACATACAAAATTTTCTTAAAAACTACAGTTTTCAATTCAGAACCACCTAATCTGGCATACTATCTCATGGTACTCTAACTTAGACGCTAGACGGTTTTTGGAAGGGGTTGGAGCCCGGGGTCAGACCCCCCGAAAAAAAACTTTTTCGTAAAATCTACAGTTTTCAATTTAGAACCACCAAATTTAGTATACTATCTCATGGTACTCTAACTTAGACGCTAGACGGTTTTTGGAAGGGGTTGGAGCCCGCGGGGTCGAGACCCTCCCTCATAAAAACTTTCGTAAAATCTACAGTTTTTATCTTAGAACCACCAAATTTGGTATACTAACTTATGGTACTCTAACTTAGTCGGCAGACCGTTTTTGGAACGGGCCAAGGCCCGGAGGGGGGGTCACAGCCCTACACATACAAAATTTTCTTAAAAACTACAGTTTTCAATTCAGAACCACCTAATCTGGTATACTATCTCATGGTACTCTAACTTAGACGCTAGACGGTTTTTGGAAGGGGTTGGAGCCCGGGGTGTCGTAAAATCTACAGTTTTCGCTTTAGAAAAACCCCTCATGGTACTCTAACTTAAAGACGGTTTTTGGAACTTTTTCGTAAAATCTACAGTTTTCAATTTAGAACCACCAAATTTGGTATACTATCTCATGGTACTCTAACTTAGACGCTAGACGGTTTTTGGAAGGGGTTGGAGCCCGCGGGGTCGAGACCCCCCCCCTCATAAAAACTTTCGTAAAATCTACAGTTTTTATCTTAGAACCACCAAATTTGGTATACTAACTTATGGTACTCTAACTTAGTCGGCAGACCGTTTTTGGAACGGGCCAAGGCCCGGAGGGGGGGGGGGGTCACAGCCCTACACATACAAAATTTTCTTAAAAACTACAGTTTTCAATTCAGAACCACCTAATCTGGTATACTATCTCATGGTACTCTAACTTAGACGCTAGACGGTTTTTGGAAGGGGTTGGAGCCCGGGGGTCAGACCCCCCGAAAAAAAACTTTTTCGTAAAATCTACAGTTTTCACTTTAGAAAAACCAAATTTGGTATACTATCTCATGGTACTCTAACTTAGACGCTAGACGGTTTTTAGAAGGGGTTGGAGCCCGCGGGGTCCCCCCCCTCATAAAAAATTTCGTAAAATCTACAGTTTTCATCTTAGAACCACCAAATTTGGTATACTATCTCATGGTACTCTAACTTAGACGGCAGACCGTTTTTGGAACGGGTCAAGGCCGGGGGGGGTGTCAGAGCTCCCACATACAAAATTTTCTTAAAAACTACAGTTTTCAATTCAGAACCACCTAATCTGGTATACTATCTCATGGTACTCTAACTTAGACGCTAGACGGTTTTTGGAAGGGGTTGGAGCCCGGGGGGTCAGACCCCCCCGAATAAAAACTTTTTCGTAAATACTACAGTTTTCAATTTAGAACCACCAAATTTGGTATACTATCTCATGGTACTCTAACTTAGATGCTAGACGGTTTTTGGAAGGGGTTGGAGCCCGCGGGGTCGGGCCCCCTCTCATAAAAATTTCGTAAAATCGACAGTTTTTATCTTAGAACCACAAAATTTGGTATACTATCTTATGGTACTCTAACTTAGTCGGCAGACCGTTTTTGGAACGGGTCAAGGCCCGGGGGTCAGAGCCCCCTACATACAAAATTTTCTTAAAAACTACAGTTTTCAATTCAGAACTACCTAATCTGGTATACTATCTCATGGTACTCTGACTTAGACGCTAGACGGTTTTTATAAGGGGTTGGAGCCCGGGGGTCAGACCCCCCGAATAAAAACTTTTTCGTAAATACTACAGTTTTCAATTTAGAACCACCAAATTTGGTATACTGTCTCATGATACTCTAACTTAGACGCTATAGGGTTTTTTGAAGGGGTTGCAGCCCGGGGGTCAGCCCCCTCATAAAAATGTTCGTAAAATCTACAGTTTTCATCTTAGAACCACCAAATTTGGTATACTATCTCATGGTACTCTAACTTAGACGGCAGACTGTTTTTGGAACGGATCAAGGCCCGGGAGGTCAGAGCCCCCACATACAAAATTTTCTTAAAAACTACAGTTTTCAATTCAGAACCACCAAATCTGGTATACTATCTCATGGTACTCTAACTTTGACGCCAGACGGGTTTTGGAATGGACCACCTCCCCCGAATAAAAACTTTTTCGTAAAATCTACAGTTTTCAATTTAGAACCCCCAAATTTGGTATACTATCTCATGGTACTCTAACTTAGACGGTAGACGGTTTTTGGAACCTGTCGGGCACGGGGTCAGAGTCCCTCTGCCCATAAATATTTTTCGTAAAAACTAAAGTTTTCAATTTAGAGCTACCAAATTTGGTATACTATATAATGGTGTTCTAAATTAAACGGTAGACAGTTTTCAGAACGGGTCGGGGCAAGGGTGGTTACCCCCCCCCCCTACACATAAACTTTCGTAAAATCTATAGTTTTCAATTTAGAACCACCAAATTTTGTATATTATCTCATGGTACTCTAACTTAGACGGTAGAAGGTTTTTGGAACAGATAAAGGGCCGGGGTAAGACCCCCCACACCCCACATGCAAAATTTTCTTAAAATCTTTATTTTTCAATTCAGAACCACCAAATTTTGTGTCATGAAACTCTAACTTAGCGGGAGACGGTAAGTGAAAGCGCAACATTATTAACTTGATTTGTTATGCAAACCTTATAAATACGACCACAGCTATTAAAAGTTACTAAAGAGTCCTTGTAAGTAATATTTTTTGACCGAGTGCAAGTACAATTTACGAAATATCAACAGGTCAAAATATCTAAAGTAACAATGAAATTTGGAATATTTCTTTTTTCTTTCTTTTTATTTCAGTTTTGACACTTGTATTAAGTTTTAAAAACATATATTTCTCCTATCGTATACCTTCATTGTGCTTTCAACAGAATTTCTTACCATGTTTTGGGTATTTTGTTTCGTGTGGTTGCAGTTTTTTAATGTTTTGGGCATTTCATTTTGTGTGGTTACTTCTTTTTATGTTTTGGGCATTTTACTTTGTATGGGTGTTTTTGTTATGTTTTTGTTATGTTTTTGTTCTTTTCTTTTCTGTGGTGGTTGTAATGTCGACAGGATGAAAAGGGGAAACTGTGGACAGTCACGATGCCTACTTGCTTCTAATTTTTTTTTCAAATACAGCACATGATTTTGTATTGAGTTATACCACTTACTCATTAAGCGACTACAGGTTTCTTTAAATATGAACGTTTTCTTAGAGCCTTTTGTTTCCTCTACCTAGCTTTTTCTGTTCCGCAATTTCTTTTTTTGGTTTTAGAATATTTTCCTTATTATTAATCTATTTTCTCAAGCAAACTCTTTAGGTAAGGTATGTTTATTCTATCGAATTATTTTGCAATTATACGTGAAGCCCTGTTGCTGAAGTAAAAAAAAGTTTTTCCAACTGAAACAACGCAGTTCAGATATTTTCCCGCTGTTAACTCTAAGAATGAAAACAAAAACAACAAATCTGTGCAATGGTTGAGGCATGAGACAGTACTTACTGGTAACCAGGCAAAGTTTTAAGGAAGAATGAGCTTAAGAATTTCTAACTGCAACAAAACAGAGCATCCGCACTGTATCCCTCTCCATCCCCTAGTGCCGGCCTTCGGACGTCTTGAAAGAGAAGTCTTAAGGACACATATGTATCGTAATTGCCTGAGCATTCGCGACAATCTTCTGGTGTCGTAGTAGAAAAACACACTTCCTACTTCGCCTAAATTGCTTGGATGTAATGCCAACGAACAAAGTTTTGCTCTCGCATTGGATTTCTGTTGCTTTTGTTGGAATACTTTTCCCCTGGGGTAATACACCCCAACGTAAAACACCAATTTCACGGCAATTAACTGCAATTAGCGAAAGAGAGGGGCGGTACAGGAAATAAGTCGAACGAGACAGTTCTGAACTTAGAAAGTCGGGGGAAGGTGTTGCATGAAAAACTGTGTTTGGCTTACAAATCATTTGGCACGTAGGGACGTAGGTTTCGTTTAATATGTTACGGGGTAAACAAATTGTCTTTTCAGTATAACAATTTTCTTTCATACGCATGGTGCAACACAAAAAATTTGAATTTATTTTTGAGAATTAGCATGACGCCTACCGGCCCAGAATACAGCTGCTCAGTCCGCGCCTGCTGCCGCCTCCGGAACCTGGCTCCCGGGTTCTTCGCATCTGTTGATCCCCCGCCTGGAGCGTCCCAGCTGTAAAATACATGTACCTCTGCGTTTTGGAAAAACAAAAGATAAGATGCCGATCCTTAAAATTAACCACTTCTTGTGACCGCAGGTACGAAAGTCTTGAACTTCGCTTAAACCCTCACTGGAGGAACAAGCTTCACGTGATTGTCTGTATTCTGAGTGTTTTATTGAATGGTTGCTCATTAGTTCGTAGTTGACTGGAGAACAGAGAACGTGCTTGTTGAAACCTTTGTTGTGCGTTGTCAAGTGATAATAGTGGAAATATATTATTTTAAATATTTTGGAAAGAGAAAGTGCATTGTTTTCCGAAGGCACTATGCAGATGAAGAATGCAACATAAATAGTTAACTCACAAAAAGAAAATGATTTGCTGAAATGGAAAGGGTATTTATTTTGCCATAACAGAGTGCGAGGTGATTTACGGCATTGTCACTGTATTGAAAGAAATTATGGAAATTGTACTGGCTTTGCTAGTACTATTCTTATTGGAGATGAACACAGGATGCGCAATGAGAAACCACATAATCATGTTCCAAGACCGGAGAAAAGTGATGTTGCTGTTGCAAGAGCGCAAATAAAAGAACGAGCGAGAAATACGGACGAAGCCCCCTGCACAAATTATTCAAACCGTGACAACGTCAATGGCTACAGTAAATGCAGCTTACATGCCTAATATGGATGCACTAAGGCAAGTTGTAAAAAAGAGAAGACATGCCAAGACATGCCTGCGGAGCCTACGACTTCAGAACGGATCGATGCCCCAATAAATTTACAGGAGAAGATGGTGCAAAATTTCTTGGCAGAGATAGCGCATTTAGACATCAAAGAATTATTTTATTTTTAACAGAGAATAATTTACGAAAGCTTAAAGGAGCACCCCTCTGGATTATGGATGGGACATTTGAAACTTGTCCAACCCTTTTTAGGCAATTATGCTCCATTCATGCTATGGTTGAAACGAATCCAGCGATGCACAGACTTGTCCCACTAGTTTATGGGTTACTTTCCAGCAAGTATAAATAATATAATACTATTATAAAGTATTTTTGTAGGATTTACAAGACTATGCATCAGACTATGATATTCAGCTTGCACCACAATATACGCATAATAATAGATTTTGAAATAGCTACCGTTATAATGCTCCTAAAAAGGAATTTGGAAGCAGCACACACAAATGTTGTTGGTTTCATCTCGGAAAAAATTGTGCTGAGGAATATCCATCCTCTGGCATAGCCTTGGAATATAAGGAAAACAGTGAGTTTGCTCTCAAAGTCAGACATTTGCAAGCACTCGCATTTTTTTCATCTGATGAAATTTCAGCTGCTTTTGAAGAAGTGAAATCAATTTTACTAGAATATGCACATTCTGTAGTTCAGTGGTTTCAGGAAAATTATGTTCTTGGAAAATTTCGAGGAAGCAGAAGAAACAATCCAAGCAGAAGCCCTCCGCTGTTCCCGCCAACAATTTGGTCAGTTAGTGAAAACAATTTATTTGGCTTTCCCAGAACACAAAACGAACTTGAAAGATTAGACAGACGCTGGAATACAATTCTGGGAGAGAAAAAACTGTGACTGTACGAAATAATCAGTGAAATTGCGAAAGAGCAGAGAACAACTATGGCTAAAATCGAAAGAGTGATAGCACAGATTCCAACAAATCCACCCAGAAGAGAAACGCTGGCAAGATAAAAAGGAATTCGAACTTCTTTGGTGCACAGAGACAATGTTAACATGCTGGACATTTTAAGAGGAATTTCATATAATTCTACCCTTTACTAAAATGTGCTGGTATTTCTCACTAATTGAATTATACCTTTTACTAACTTGTATTTGAATTTTTCAAGAATGTAATTCCGCCGAAGATGCAAGAATGTAAAACACAACGCAAAATTAAAAAAGTCAAAATTTTCAAAATAGCATGTCAAAAACATAAAATGTCAAAAGTAATCCAAAATGTGAAACATATAAGAATTCAAAATGCAATCCAAAATGTGAAACAAATAAAAATTCAAAATGCAATCACAAGTCACAAGCATTACAAAAATGTGAAACGCTATGTAACAAGTACAACACAAAATAAAACAAATGCCAAAAAAAAATGCATACGCTTTGTAAAATGTACAAAATAAAATAAATGCCATATTCACAAGGATTTCATGACGAGTCAAGTTAAAAATGAGCTTTTACTTAGACTTCAAATAATAATTACTATCCTCTACACCTTTTTAAGTCTTTAATAAGTGCAACATCATTAACCTCACTTGTCATCAAACATTATCAATATGACCATAGCATACAATCACTTGAAAGACTTGTTAATGGATGAACTGAGGAATCACCAAGTTCAGCGGGTGAAAGTTAATGGCTGTTTATAGTTTTGTACTCGAGTAAATGCGCAACACAGTAAACTTGACTTTCTCTGAAAATTTTATGTATATGAGCACGGTTGATTGAAAACTGATAAAAAGGCTTAAGGCCTGTTTATTAATTTTTGTGCCTCAGTCAAAACCCAGTACCATAACTTTGGCATGTTATCGAAACCTTATGAATACGTCGGACTCAAAATTCCTAAAAAAGTTTACGCCTAAGGTTATTGTAACTAAAGTTTTGTGACAGGGTAAAACTGCAACATTAATAACTTGACATGTTATGTTAACGTTGTGAATATGAGCACGGCGGATTAAAGATTTCAACAAATAGCCTTTGGGATTAATGTGCTGTAGCTGAGTAAAAATGTAACAGTATCTTGATTTTCTATATAAACCAAACTACGTGCTGAAATGGCCCAACTATATATACGTATACTTCAACCATATACCGAAGCGCTGACAAGGTGAAAACAAAAGTACAATTTTGTACGGTCCCCTAACATTTTATGGCCAGCCTACATGGAAGTGGACACCTTGATATCAAAAACATACTTTTTGTACGGTCCACAACAAATAGCAATGGACACGTCGCAATCTTTGGGGGGGGGTTAACGACCACTGTGATCAATTCAGTGGGCTATAAGCAGTCGGACATTCCCATTTTATGCCACTGGTTCCTGGGAAGGGGGACAGCCAGTGCCAGAAGTCAAGCACAACGTCCATGATTCACCGGGATTTGAACCAGGATCCTTCTCGACAAGTGGTCAGAAGCCAGCGCTTAGATCACCCCGCCGCCGTAGCGGCACACGTTGAAATGTATTTTTCATACGGCCCTAAACGCTCTTATGGACATACTAGATTCAACTGGACGCAAATAAATCATTAATATAATTTGTACTAGCAGGGATACCAGTTATTTGCCAGGTACATATTACTATTTGTGGAATCACCAAGTTCAGCGGGTGAAAGTTAATGAATGAAAAAGATATACCTGCAATTTTCCAGTAAACTTATTTTAATTTTTTTGATTTAGTTAATTTAATTTTGCTAAACAAAAAAGAAAGAAAAAGGAATGGGAATACTTACCTTCTAGGAGACATCTATAGAACTGCCGTACATCTGGCGTGTGCTTCTGTGAATCCCGCGACACAGAAATGCAATGTACCTATGTGATGTCGCATGCATACGACTTCACATTGGCATTGATCATCTTTTTCTTACCGTTTTGAATTTTGAATATCTGGAACTTTCTGTTTACATTACATTATATTTCTTTCTGATAAGCCGTTCGTTGGTAGTGAAAGCTAAACTATATAGATTTGTGTTTTTAATACACCATTAAACGCATATTTTCGCACTTTATGGTTATCTACAGTCCCTAACTTAGACCGTAGGTTGGTTAGTTGGTTGGTTGGTTAGTTGGTTGGTTGGTTAGTTGGTTGGTTGGTTAGTTGGTTGGTTGGTTGATGGTTTATGGTGCAAGGCCCTCAAAGGGCCAAAGAGCGCATTAGAACGTAAATAGGGTATTCTTAAGAGTAAAAAACGAAACTTTTTACGAAAATTTTGCATGGGGCTACCTTGACCCGGGCCCCGACCCCTTCCAAAAACCGTCTACCGTCAAAGTTAGATAACCATAAGTAGTATACAAATCTGGTTGTCCTAAATTGGAAACTGTAGATTTTGCGAATTTTTATATGAGGGGGGCCCTTACCCCCGGGCTGCAACCCCTTCAAAAAATCGTCGAGCGTCTAAGTTAGAGTACCATGCGATAGTATACCAGATTTGGTGGTTCTGAATTGAAAACTGCAGTTTTTAAGAAAACTTTGTATATGGGGGCTCTGACCCCCGGGCCTTGATCCGTTCCAAAAACGGTCTACTGTCTAAGGTAGAGTACCATGAGATAGTATACCAAAGTTGGTGGTTCTAAATTGAAAACTGTAGATTTTACAAAAAAAAAATATATTCGGGAGGTGTCTGACCCCCGGGCTCCAACCCTTCCAAAAACCGTCTAGCGTCTAAGTTAGAGTACCATGAGATAGTATACCAGATTAGGTGGTTCTGAATTGAAAACTGTAGTTTTTAAGAAAAATTTTTATATGAGGGGGGCTCTCACCCCCGGGCCTTGACCCTTTCCAAAAACGGTCTGCCGTCTAAGTTAGAGTACCATAAGATAGTATACAAAATTTGGTGGTTCTAAGATGAAAACTGTAGATTTTACGAAATTTTTTATGAGGGGGGGGGCTCCGACCCCGCGGGCTCCAACCCCTTCCAAAAACCGTCTAGCGTCTAAGTTAGAGTACCATGAGATAGTATACCAAATTTGGTGGTTATAAATTGAAAACTGTAGATTTTACGAAAAATTGTTTATTCGGGGGTGTCTGACACCCGGGCTCCAACCCCTTCCAAAAACCGTCTAGCGTCTAAGTTAGAGTACCACGAGATAGTATACCAGATTAGGTGGTTCTGAATTGAAAACTGTAGTTTTTAAGAAAATTTTGTATGTGGGGGCTCTCACCCCCGGGCCTTGACCCTTTCCAAAAACGGTCTGCCGTCTAAGTTAGAGTACCATAGATAGTATACTAAATTTGGTGGTTCTAAGATGAAAACTGTCGATTTTACGAAATTTTTTATGAGGGGGGGCTCCGACCCCGCGGGCTCCAACCCCTTCCAAAAACCGTCTAGCGTCTAAGTTAGAGTACCATGAGATAGTATACCAAATTTGGTTGTTCTAAATTGAAAACTGTAGATTTTACGAAAAAGTGTTTATTCGGGGGTCGGGTCTGACCCCCCGGGCTCCAACCCCTTCCAAAAACCGTCTAGCGTCTAAGTTAGAGTACCATGAGATAGTATACCAGATTACGTGGTTCTGAATTGAAAACTGTAGTTTTTAAGAAAATTTTGTATGTGGGGGCTCTGACCCCCGAGCCTTGACCCGTTCCAAAAACGGTCTGCCGTCTAAGTTAGAGTACCATTAGATAGTATACCAAATTTGGTGGTTCTAAGATGAAAACTGTCGATTTTACGAAATTTTTTATGAGGGGGGCTCCGACCCCGCGGGCTCCAACCCCTTTCCAAAAACCGTCTAGCGTCTAAGTTAGAGTTTCATGATACCAAATTTGATGGTTCTGAAATGAAAACTAGATTTTACGAAAATTATGTATGTACGGGGGGGGGGGCTCTGTCTCCCCTGGCCTTGACCCGTTCCAAAAACCGACAACCGTCTAAGTTAGAGTACTATGAGATAGGATACCTGATTTGGTGGTTCTGAATTGAAAACTGTAGATCTTACGAATATTTTGTGTGTGGGGGGCTCTGACCAACCGGGCCCCTGACCCGTTCCAAAAACCGTCTAAGTAAGAGTACCATGAGATAATATACAAAACTTGGTAGTTTTAAATTGAAAACTATATCTTACGGCAAATCTGCAGGGGGGCTCTAACCCCCTCCCCTCCCTCTGCAACCGCTTCCCAAAACCGTCTACAGTCTAAGTTAGAATACCACGAGATAGTATACCAGATTTGGTGGTTCTGAATTGAAAACTGTAGATTTTACGAAAATTTTGTATATGGGGGGCTCTGACCAACCGGGCCCTGCCCCGTTCCAAAAACCGTCTACCGTCTAATATTTTTAATGCCAAAGAAAAACGTAATATTCCTATCCTGTCTGCGTGTCCAAACTTTATAAATTTGATCAGGGAGCAAGACGTTCGAAATCGTACGTTTTCCTGCATTCGTTTTGTATGTAACCAAAATCTGTAAACGCGACGAATTGACGTAGTCGACGAATTGACGTAGTCGACGAATTTGTCCGCGACGAATTGACGCAGTCGACGAATTGACGCGCGACGAATTAACGCGCGACGAATTGACGCTGTCGACGAATTGACGCGCGACGAATTGACGTAGGCTACGAATTGACGCGCGACGAATCGTCGCAGTCGACGAATTGACGCAGTCGACGAATTGACGCAGTCGACGAATATGACGCACGCGACGAATTGACGTAGAACCAAAAAAAATGATTATCGGCTTTTGGGATAAAGGGATGATTATCAGCTTTAGAAAAGGTTATCGGTCACTGCACCTATGCTAACGATTTCTGAAACAGCGCATTTTGTTAACTGTTTGTGTGCTGCTATGGTTAAAGTGTATCATGATTAAAGAAACGGCACCATTGCAAATAAGCGACGTGGAAACTGCGGAGCTCCATGTGCCCTTGAGGTGAGAGGAGAACGTCGGCTTCGAAGGTGCGTGAGGGCCGATCGACAACCAACAGTAGAAGAACTCACCTGCCGAATAAACCGGCACTACAGGAAGTGTGTCTAAAACGACAGTTTAGCAAGTTCGATTCAAATGAGGCTCTGATGCTGACGGATGGTCACTGCACCTATGCAAACGAAGATGCATCTGCACAAATAGCTAATATTTGCACGGCAGTATCGAATTCGATCTCCGCTGATTGGCAAATGATTGCCTTCACTAATGAGTCACAATTTCTGTTTCATCGAACGGACGGGTGTTGGCGTATAAAGCGAGAAACATCGGAGGACAAACGCTCTTCAACCATTGCTGGAACAACACAAGCTGGTGGGGGCAGCGTTATGGTCTGGGGAATATTTTCGTGGCATTCTCTGGGTCGTCTTATACCTGTGGTGGTACCATGGACCGAATTTGATATGAATTCATTCTTGCAGACCATGCACACCAATACATGCTGCTTGTCTTCTCTAGGACGGATGGAATCTTCCAGCACGATAATGCGACGTGTCACTCAGCCAGAAATGTCCGAGAGTGGTTGGAAAAGAAGGATGAATACTTCGAGGTACTTCCCTGGCACCCTAATTCCCAACACTTAAACACAATTGGGAATCTGTTGTAACACTATGATCGTATTGTTCGTTCTGCGGATCCTCCACCGCCCACCCTCTAGCAGCTGTCAGATATACTGCAGTCAGCATCGCTCCATATACCTGTGAACAATTTCCAGCACCTTATTAAGTCAATCGCTGCCTGTCTAGCTTCTGTCCGCGCTGCTCACGGCGGTGATTCTGGTTATCACCTGGCGGTCACAATAATGTGACTTGACCGTGTATGTTTTAAGGAAAACATTTTTTTGTGCAGTGAATTATTAGTAGGAGAGCAACTGTTTTTAAGCAAATTTTTGTTCCGCCCTGAATTGAAAGTACGTGGTATTCAGACGAAAATGAGCGAAAAATTCGTGATACTCTTTCATGTACTTGGCTGTGGTTTTGTCAATAAAGAGGAGTGCTTACTAAGTGTCGGTTTTTGTCAGTGGATTTTAATATGTGCACAAAGAGCGCCACGATACTTTTTCAAACGCTGTTCCTCTTCTGCTCATATGTTTTGAAATATTTCGGTAGTCATGGGCGCAAAATTAGATATTAACTGGTTATGACGTTCAACCACGTCTGATATTCTGGTTATGCACTCTTTGTATTTAAAATATAGTACAATCCGGTTGATTCGGCAATTGGTTTAACAATGCTGCCTT
The DNA here is from genome assembly GCA_039090855.1 of Macrothele yani. Lineage (NCBI taxonomy): Eukaryota > Metazoa > Arthropoda > Arachnida > Araneae > Macrothelidae > Macrothele > Macrothele yani. Next base: position 96,644,715 of record CM077033.1, on the reverse strand, counting down.
TTATTTGGGACAAGTAAGTTTTCCTGTAGAAGATTTGAGCAGGGACATAAATGACGTGAATAACTATTCCGGTAGATCGCTAATTTTAAACAAAATGTTTTTTCAGTTTAATAACTTCCCGAATTATTTTTATGATCGCACCAAAAATAATTTTGTATAAATTTTAATCCCCACTTCAGAGGTTTTTCGTATGGGCCGTATATTCAATTACTGACAACCCTGCAAGAAAAATTGCTCTGTTAAATTGGAGATATATTCTGTAGTGGCTGCAAGAGTAAGAGATGCAGCTCTGCTAACTTCCTGGGAATGTTACAGGATCCACAGAGAGACATTGGCTGCAAACAACGTGAATGAACTTTTCAAAGAAACAATTGAATAGTATTAATGATGCTAGTAAACTTTCCTTAGATAAAAGTTTTTTCTCTCCTGTGAGAACAGAAGCACACACACACACACACACACACACACACACACACACTGCTTGATACCCACTTATAAATGATAGCTGCTAAGGTGTACAATTCTGGGCAGGAAGTTCGAGTGCCCATACGAAGTCTCTACTGCCGATATGAATAATAAATTCCATGCCAACGTAGCAATTTAGAAAGCTTCACCTGATGGCCTGACAAATGCTGCCAATGTTTTTGTCATTGTTCTTGCATTACATAAGAGGCTTTTTCGGCAACACGGAAAAACCGAAAAACGTTCACTGTGCCGTAAATATTTTGAGCACCATTTCAGGTAGATATGTATTTAGAACTAACAAATAAAGCAATGTTTCAAAAATTTCCGTATTAAACGAACCCCTTCAATCTACAGAGGAAACAATCAATGCCGAAGTGTCATCCGATAACCAAGAAAATTTCTTGTTATTCGGTTGCCAAATGAATGTATATTCTAACGGGAAAACGCCAAAGTATAATAAAAAAGCATACTTTCAAGATAGGAATTTACAGATTGACAGAGCATACATATAATATAGCACCAAATCGACATTGATCAGGGTTAGTTTATAAGTATTTTGTTTAAAAAAAATGGAATGGAAAAAGTTAGAATCATTTGACAACTTAAGGAAAACTTTGGTGTTCTTTATTACCTGCTACATATTTTAACATCTCTTTTCGTTCATAGCGTAATTAAAGACGGAAAACATGAACAGATTTTTTTGATAATGTACTACATATATAACTCGATTCAGTTAATCCGAATATTAAACGTTTGGACAATGCCGAAGACACCATGAATCGTGCTATTAGAATGTTCATAAAATTTTCCTTTTATTGTATATGTCATATCGAAAAATCATTAATGGTGCTCATTCTATGAAATACACACTGTTTAAGACCGCCACGACGCTTGTGTTTAAAAAATTATGTTAAAATGACAAATTGATTATGACGGCAATCTTTCGGAATTTCTCATTAAATATTTGTTTAAAATAAATACTTTTCCACGCAAACGTGCATGGAGAGTAGAATACTATTGATGCTAAGTCACCAAACTTAAATAAAGTAAAATTTCCGTAAAGAATAATTGTTTTCAGAATCTTATTATATAAATAAAAAATCTATGGCTGGGTTAAATTTTTTTTCTTTTGCACTATAGTTATAAACTCCAAGAAATCATTAAGCTGTTTTTTAATTTGTAGACCTCGAGTTTCATTACTAAATGAGAATATATATAATGCCTTCCTGTTCAGAAATGTTGTTGGAATCCCTGTGCATGTAGGCCTTTTATATTATAAAATATTTGGTTTCAACTGAGTTTAATAAAAATGCGAGTGTAAGTGGTACAGATCTATGAGTTATGAATTTTCATGTTGCTTCAGCAGTGATATTGTTGCTAGAATTTGTTGTGCGTATGCAGTACTAATATCTGTATACCCTTTCCTTTGGTGGAAATAGCTCAAGCGACTTCTGAGGTCTCGTTAGAGCTCACTTTTTGGAAAGACCCGAGATTTTGTTGAGTAGGAGAGGCTGTAATAGACTATTAGACAGAGGCCGGCAGTGCAAAGGAAGTGACAAAAAATAATATTTTATTAGTTGAACCCATCTTTAGTAGTTCACTACATTCTTGTGATTGTTCTAAGAATACCTCACGAAAGAAATTTCCGATGTTTTTCAAAATGACTACCAAGCTCTCAGGTAGAAACTATTGCACATTTTGGTAATTAAATTCCCAAACTTATGGCTTGTTGGTATATTCAACGATTCTCGGTATTACCAGCTTACCGGTATGAACATTCGGACTTGCAATCGTTGTTTGGTTCATAGGCGGTGTAACATTCGTGGTGTTTAGGTTTAGCATAAATTAAGTTTTTTACAATTGATCAGCTAATTGTCGTAGCAAACAGATATTTAGAAGGACCAATACTTTCCGTTTGCAGGTCCGGAAGACATGTCTCATCTTTGAGATCAGAAATCATCAAAGTCTCTTTTTTCTGGTTTTTGTATGTATGTACACTATACAGACTAAAATGCGTTTTACATATTTGAAGTATGGAGAATATTTTAATTTCTTAGTTATGAACGATTTCTTTCTTTCTGTGTCACTTCTGTTAGGTGACATTGAAACCGTTTTTCTACCTTCAGATAACTATACACCAGTGAAAGCTTCTTTAAGTTATGTCAATGCATTGTTTAAGAATATTTCAAAGAGGATATCAGTTTATATCAACTAGAATGAGCCACATTATATCGATCATTTTTCTGGTTATTAGAAGCGAAAATTATGTTAACCCTTTTTTTTTATTCGAGCCATAACATCAGACAACTGGATATACACTGCCGGACAATTGCTAAGGACGGATGACAATAGCAACGATAGCAACCATAAAATGGAAGGCAGGAAAATGTGGAAATTAGTATAAGTGCGGGATACAGTAAGACGTGTTATGCGTATGCAAACTTTGGATTGCCGAACTTGTTGGTGACGTCATAGCTCTGATAAGAGATATAAAGGATTTGACGCGTATTGACCGTTTCTGTTCAAACGCAAAGTTGAAAGGAAAAGAATCAATTGACGAACTTGCAATTTTCAGTATGTCTTCCCGACATTACGTAGATGATTTTACTCGTGGCCGTATTATTGGCAAGATTGAAGAAGGGCGAAAAATAACAGATGTTGCCAGGGGGTATAACGTCAGCCACAGTGTTGTTTCAAGGCTTTGGAAATTATTTCAAACAAATGAAGAGTGTAGCAAACGTCACGGGAGAGGTCGCGTTCACAGTACGACACCTGCAGAAGATCGGTACATAGTGCTATCAACAAAAAGACACCGGCGCAGCACAGCTAGTGAGGTAGCAAATCCATTTATGGCTGCTACTGGCAAGCGGATCTCTCAAAAAACTGTCGCCAGACGTTTGCATGAAGGAGGACTATACGCCCGCCGTCCTGTTGTGTGCATCCCATTGTCCAGACGTAACCGTACTGCCCGTTTGCAATAGTGCCATCAACATCGTAATTGGACTCATATCGACTGGTCTGCTGTCCTCTTCTCAGATGAGAGTAGATACAGTCTATCGTCTGATTGTCGACGACAACTGGTCTGGCGTGATAGTGGTACTGCATATTGTCCAGCAAACATACAGGAAAGGGACCGATATCCGACATGTAGTGTCATGGTATGGGCTGGCATCATGATTAATGGCCGTACGTCCCTCTATGTGCTTCCAACTGGGACTATGACTGGCCAACGATACATTAATGATGTTCTGCTACCTCATGATCGCATGTTCCGTGGTACTGTCGGTGATAGATTCATTTTCATGGACGACAACGCAACATGTCATCGAACGGTCGCTGTCCAGGAGTGTCTTGAGAGAGAGGATATTCAACGCCTCGTATGGCCAGCATGTTCTCCAGATCTTAGTCCCATTGAAAATGTGTGGGATGCTTTGGGGAGGAGTCTTGCTGGTCGCAAATGCCCTCCAATAAACAAGGACACCCTCATCCGTGCACTGACAGAGGAATGGGATAAATTACCCCAACAGCTGCTTGATAATGTTGTGCAAAGCATGACACGACATGAGGAATCTTGAATCGCCCTCCATGGTGACCATATCCCATATTGGCATCTTACGCCGGAACGCCTGCGGACGGTAATTGCATTTTTTTCACGTTTACGTATTCTGCACAAAATGTCCTGTTTGTCCCTTGAACACGTTCGAAAGCCTTCTGGATTTCAGAGCACAATAAATTGTCTTTCTTGTAATGACCTGGCATTCTGATATTATTTTATTTCACTTGGCATGCAACCACACTTACTTTTTTGTGCGATATATAGCCGTTTATGATCCGTCCTTAGCAATTGTCCAGCAGTGTATTAGTCATGAAAATATTGATCTGTATAACCACTAATTTTCATACGTTTTACGTATTTGGTGCTTAATCGGTGGAGTCGTTTTGTTTTAGATATTTGTATAGAGCGAGACCACTGTAGGAATCCATAATTGCGCGATACTGCGGTGTTGGATTTCAATAGTTGAGTAGCATTCTATTGTTTTTGTACTTTAATAAAGTGTTTTGGCCATTAAACTTTGGAACGCAGTACAGAACATTCGCCTAATGGTATCAAATATACCGATTGAATGAAAGTTGTGATTGCTTTTTCTGTTTTGATTCTTGTTCATTACCACTTATAACAATATAAAATTAAATTTCTTTCTTGAATCTTATGGGTATCTAAATTTATTATGGTTCAGTAATGGACATTCAGGTATATTAAGGTTTTTTTAACCAAAAAAACGTCAATTGCATTGTTTCCTATATTAAGTAATTTATAGGAATAATAATAAATAATAAATTTTACCGAACTAATTTTTGCAGTAAAAATTATTAAGATGGTTTAAAACATCTTGCGCTGAAAAAATTCTGGAAGGCTAGCTGGAGATTTGAATTATAACAGGTACAAATTTGGTAAATATGCAGAATAATTACCACACTCAAGAAAACTGTGGTTGATAGGTGTAAAAAGGGAAAACTGACATTCAGCAGTCGGAGTTGAGTCAAGCTGAACTGAAGAAGTGGAAAAAAAATACTCTGATAAAACCCATTTGGTTATACTTTTAAATGCGGCCCGGCCACCCTTAATTATTTATATTCATTGTGTCTAGAAATCGTCCCAAAGATGGCAGCACGTCCGCTCTTGGAACGATTTGGCGCACTTAGAAACTCATTGTTGTAGTGTGTTTGTCCAACGTGCGTGGGGCAATTAAATCATTCTTTTGTTTCGGTGGTTTTTTTACTGTGCTGTAAGATGTGAAACTGGAAGTGATTCATCAATGAAATTGGTAGGGGTGAAGCTACATTTACCTCCTGGTGTAAACACAAAGGATTTCTGCATAATACAAGATGTTCAGAAGGCCACCCAATGATTATCGGGGTGGATGTGTGCACGTGCGCCAACAGCGACACGAGCGTCTAACGGAAATCATAAAAAAATTATATCTAGGGGAGAGTAGGGAAAAACATTACACGATTGTTAATTAACGTGACAAGTTTAAGCTTTACAAGCGCTATAATGTATCTAAAACATATTCCCAGGGGGCAGGCAAAGTTAGAACGATATCCTTAACGGTAGCGAACGTTTATTTTCAAAATACTGGCTTTTGCCTTATACTGAAAATCACAAAAATAATACTCATATAATAACACCCCTTACACTCTCAGAGCATAGCGCCAAAATTACAAAAATCAGGAAGGACAAAAATTACCCACTCACGATTAGCAGTGCAAGCTCCCTCAGTCTGCCGGTAAATAATGCCATTAAATTTGAATGCGTACTCCTCTGGTTTCGCGTAATGAACCTCTAATGCAAGGAATTTAAATCCTGTATTGCTCATGATTTAAGTTTATTAACTCGCATCTAATGATGAACCACATGGTGGTCTCGAGAGATTTTGTATAAATTTTAACTATGTTTTTTATCAAATTAAAATTTTAAAGCTTGCAGTTATTAGTCATCATTCTTCCTACATACACGGCTCTCCTTTAAGTAGTGTTAAATTGGGTTTCTGTCAGGGAAGTTCGGAAGCCCATGCAATGTGGCAAATTCCCTGTTTTGTTCCTCTAACCACTGAGTAGTTATACGACTCCGATGACGCGCTGCGTTATTCTGTCGAATGCTGGCACTGTGGTACGGTTAAACCTCCTGGAAATACAGACGATGTTCGGCTGAAAGTCTCCTGTAGCTTCCTCCATTAAGTGTTTGCCGGATGATTAAGAACGGACCAAGGGCTTGCTAGCAAAATGCTTCTCAGACCAGAGAACCACCTCCAGCGTCACGTTAAATCCCACATGTACAAACAGTGTTTAGTGTTTTATGCTGTTTGCGATATATACGAAGCCGGCCATCAGCTTGGCGCAGCTGGAAACGGGACTCCTCAGTCCAGACGACGTTCTTCCATCTGTCGATAGTCCACTGCCGACGTTCCTTGGCACACTGAAAACGTTGTTTGCGATGAATGGGTGTCATCATGGATTCACTCGTGGGTTCATGTGAACCATGGTACGCCACATGGTATATGTGGGAATACTTTTAAATGCAGCGATGTTGCAAAGCTATTTTGAATAAAGTTCCAGAAAAGAACCCAATTCATAGCTACACTAGCAAAAAAAATAGTTATAGGGACTAATGTACAGAGGGTATTCTTCACACATGTGAAGAATCATTGTTCTTAAAAACAAACAAACTCCCGACCAGCTAAAAGGAAAAAAACTTTCTCTAATTAGCCCCTGAGAAGCAAGGCAAATAGCCGACTCCTACCTGAAAACTGAGCAAACGACAATTCTGTGATTTCGGGTGCCATTCAATTCAGGGTTTTGTGAAAGAACTGGGTGTTTCTCTGTGGGATTTTTCTTGTGTGTGTGTGTGTGCTTTTTTTTCTCTCATGTTCCCCCTGTCCTTGTCTTTTCCCTGATTCCTGCGGCCAGACAATGGCTGCGGGATTAATTGCTCCGGGCGATTTGTTGCAGGTAAGTATTTAGGGTAGCTTACAACTTCAATACTTAACGGGAAACCGTATACTCCATCTCTAATTTTCTTGTACTCTTCCTTCATACTGTTCTATCAGGGCACTCTGTCACATTTCTCTTATTTTCGTTTCCACCTGGCAAAAGAAGCAGAGCGCTATGGGTTCGGGTCTATCAACCTAGGATGGAAACTATCTTCTTCTGCAGCGATGTTGCACTGGGGGTGATCTGCGTGATTCACGTAGTTTCTGATATATTGTTTTCGAAATATTGGCACGTGCCCATCGGGTTCCAAATATTTAGCTATGGTGAGATTGACCTAATTCCCCAATGTTTGCCATTAGTGGCAAACGTTTACTGATTACGTAATGAGGATAGCTGTGCATAACTTATAATAGCCCCACATGACATTGATATCACGTAGAACTTTGTTTCTTTCCGAATAAATAAAACGGGGATGTTCTCTAATGCAACGCTAAGTAACGGTATTTTAGTGTTGAAAAACATTTCTTGATATTTCTGAACTGTGCGAACTGGTGTACATTACGTCCCAAATGAATTGCTGTTCAACACACAGAGGATATATCTCAGTAAATTACTCTAAAAATTAGAAATATTAATTAAAAGTTATTTTTTCTTTTGTTTATGAATGTCTAATGTTCTAATTGAAACAGACAGCGTTATCTCGCTTTATTCAGTAGGTTTGATAAATTGGTTATGGCTCTACGAGACCCACCATCTTTTATTGCTGCCTTCTCTTATTAACCAACGGGAAAGCGTGTTTCACAAATTTCTTGGGCAATTTTGCACATTTTGGAACACCGTTTGTGGCTAACGCAAGATATATGATAAATAAAGAGTTCTCTGGTTTCAGATTTTCATTTTGGATATTTTAAGTATTTCTTTAGTAATTAATAAAACTATGGAAGACGCCTCGGTACGACTTTCGCTGCAGAAAAAAATGAAAGGAAAGGTCAATAAAAATTCTGAAACCAGGTAACTCTTTATTTATCATATAGCCTTATTATTTATCATATAGCCTTATTATTTATCATATAGCCTTATTATTTATCATATAGCCTTATATTACTTATCACATAGATTTATTTATCGTTAGCCACAAACGTTGTTCCAAAATGTGCAAAATTGCCCGAGCAATTTGAGAAATACGCTTGCCCATTGATTAATAAGAGAAGGCCGCAATACAAGATGGCGGGTCTCGTAGAGCCTTAAGTCTAGCAATTTAGTTTGTATTAGGCTCTCTCCCTTTAGTTGACTACTATAATTTTCTTTTTCTCCTGCAGAGACTGTTTGCTACAGCACCCCCTCTTGGGCTCGCTTTATTTACGTGTTATTATTTTTTTTCACCTTTTTGGGAATTTCGAGTAATACCTTGTGGATTTGGTGGAAGCAGTGTCGTAACAAGTAGTTCATATGCCCTGTACTAGGTTTTATTTTTGGGCCTCTTATTTTTTTTTTCCAACTTTTTTTTTTTTTTGAGAAATTTGTTCATAAAAGAAATATGATATAAATTTTTCTTATAAATAATATTTGTGCACACAAGAAAAATTCAAGCATATTCACATATGTTGATAATTGAAAAAAATTATTTTAATTACGCTTGTCTGTCTTCCATTTCAGCAAATCAAAAATTTGCTGTCTTCCATTTCAGCACATCACATAATTAATATTTTTAACGATATTATATTCAAGAGATTTTAGGCAAAGATTAGATAATCGAATTTGTCCGATAGTCGATACGAAATAATCCTTAATTTATTTTAAATTACTAAAACTTCTTTCATTCGGAACAATAAAAACAGAAAGAGTAAGGAATTTTCGCAGAGTAGCATTGGTACAGCGAAACCCCGATCTTATGTCCCCGCATTTTACGTTTTTTACCTTTGGAGCGATATTTTTCTGAAGTCCCGTTAATTAATTCTTATACATTGTACCCGTGTTATACATTTTTCCGATTACACGATTTCCCGCATCGCATGTCATTTATATTCTTTGTAGCCAAACCTGAGTTTCCTCTAATTGCATATCTTTATCGGTTTCCGTATATGTAAGATTTCGTTAAACCGGTTCTTCCCCGTTCTGCCGCGTTTGTCAGCAGAATCTCACGAGCAATTTGCCCTAATCCGGTTGTTCCTTTCCAGAATTGGTCGAAAGCGTTTGACCATTATTTGCGGCAGTGCCGTATTCCTCAGACTACATATCTTATCTAAGACACTTCGCTGGAGCGCCTCGTGTAGTTCCTTAAACCCCTGTGTTGACCGGGCGGGCGTCTCAAGCTTGGCAATAACGGTGTTAGGTATTGAGAGCACTACACTCAGTTTCCTGTTTGCTTGAATATCGCTTTTAAGATGTCAGAGGGAATACGGCGATTAAAAACGCAGATGTCTTTCCTTAGCTGAAATATTCACCATTATACACACTTATTAACAGTGACAACACTGAAAGCAATTTTAAAACAAAAAGAGTCAATCAAAGCTCAGTGATTTTGATTGACTCTTTTTGTTAGGTTATTTTGCTAATAAAAGCACTTCGAAAAGTTCACCTTATGGTGAACTGGAAACAGTTTTATCGATGTGGTTCAGGGAAGCTCGAGCCACAAGCGTACCTCAAAATGGATGGGTATCGAAGAAATAGGCGTTAGGATTTGCTTCTTGACTTGGTTAAAACGACTTCACATCTTCAAATGGATGGATAGATCGACTAAAGAAACACTAGTCTTACGAACCGATGAATTTTGTGGTGAATTTGAAAGTTTTGATACGATTTCGATTGATGAATGGAAAACGAATACCTTTCCTCTTTTAGTCGCAATTGATGATCCGGTCGACATTTTCAATGCCGATGAGACTGGCCATTTTTTAATCTTCTGCCTGATAAAACGAACATATGTTGTGAAAGGAGAATAATGCCACTGTGGAAGAATGTCAAAAAAGCGATTGAGTTTCTTACTATGTTGAAATGCCGAAGGGAGTAAAAAAGCGATATCTCTAGTGATTGGCAATTCTAAGAAATGGAAGGAGAAGATGACAAAAGCGGGCAAAGGTTTCGGTTCAGTCAGAGAAAGAAAACCTCAATGAACTTGGAATTGATTTTGAAAAGTATTCTGCATGTGATGAAAATGTGCTAATTTCAGAGGTTAAAAAAACCCCCGATGTAATGGATTGTGTGTCGGAAGAAGATAATGACGACGACAATGCAGCCGAAATTTCGGAAAGTGTGCCTTTTTTTCAAGGCGTCATTAAATGTATTAAAACTTGTAAAATTTTGTTTTCCTTTGTCAAGATTCTCAAGAAAAACACTTGGTTAGGATTTCAATTATTCATAAAGCTTTGCATGAGCTAAACACTAAAAATAGAAATCCAACAGAAATTACTGATTTTTTTTAAACCAACATTCCACAATGTAAGTACGTACCTACTTATATTGCATACATAAATCTTTCGCTCTTTCCACATTAATCAACGCACAGCAACCAAAAAAATGTTATTCGGCAGCCGTCGGGGAATCGAATCCCGAATCTCTCGATATACAGCCGAGTGCGTTAGCTTTACACCACAGCGCCCAAGAATTCACAGTGCTATGTGTGTTTTTCTTTTTCAGTCAGCATCTGACATCATAAATCCGTAAGATGGGATCAGCTACTGAGACGTCTCCATCTGGTGGGCATTAACGGCACTGGCTATATATAATTTTACAGTACTAATAATCTAAAGGGCGAGATCGAAGGTGAAAATCATCTAAATACGTGGCGTCAGTTGAATACATAAATATATCGCTCTTTCCACGTTAAGCAACGCACAGCAACCGAAAAATTGTTTTGTCACGTATTACACAGTATCACTACAAGAAAATCACAAATCATTGTCATTTATTGTTATGAATCTACTTAAATATCAACACACGAATTTTAACTGTTCTGCATTATTTTACAAAAATCTATTTTTTGTGCGATGTCGTACATCGGTAATTGTTTTCAAATGAATGTATCGCACAACTGGGCATGCATTTTTCGAATGAGCGATTTTGAAATCGCTTAATTAATGCGAAAGTGTTTTCAAGAAAATGGAAACGAAATTAATTTAATAGCTTATTATTTTTATAGCTTACTAAATGATTTCTCATGTAATTCCAAAATCATGTTTGTCATGATAGATTTCTAACTATTATTACTGAATTGAAATAAATGACTTAATTGTATGTGGACGCCAAATACATGCAAAGATTATTTATATAGTAAGAGTAATTCCTCATAGTATATTGGAAAATTGATAGAATATTCAAATCAAACAGAATATAAATTCTGAATTTGTTGGTACCAGTTACAGGTCATCCACGAAACACATCTCAGAAAACTTCAAAATGTCATTGCCCTGGAGCGGAAATCGAACCTGCATCTCCCGATTTCCGTTCGAGTGTTTGCTTTGAATATTCTCCCAAAAATTATCTGTTTTCCCTTTAAAGTAATTCGGAGCATTAATAAGTTGCAACCACTTTTGTTCAAACATGATATTGTACTTTTCACAATAACAGGATTCACGACTTGAACAAGAAAATATAAATATATTTGTATATATTTTTCAAATAAATCTTTCTGTGATTAATTACTTCGAATCTCTCTCTCTCTCTCTCCTAGTGCAGGCATCTTAAATTACTAGAACATCTTTATCAGGAACGCAGAACTTTTATTTAAAAATCTTTCACATTCTCAGGAGAAGATCAGTTGTCTGGCAAAGAACGCCACATTTAACTTTAGAAAGGAAGCTTATACACCGATGGTGTGTACATTTATGGTTATGAATGAAGTATTCAATTCTGTTTAAATTCCGTACCCTTTTAATTTCTTTCAGAATCTTTGAAATTTTAAAATCGTAGGCCATAATGATATGCTTAAGCAGAGAGTTTTAAGAATATGTTCCATGATATACTTTGCAATGGGATGCTAAAGTGCGCGCGTTTTTGAAAAGTAACATACACTAATCGGAAATTTAGATTCCGTTATCTTGGGATTTTCCCAGATGCAAGAAAATTTCCTGCTGCCAATTTTTGTTAATCTTTTTTATAATTTCGTTTACATTTTTAACGTCTGATTTTTTAAACCGCGATATTTACGTTAACTAAAATTCCCGCCATGGAAAAAAATAATACTTTGATAAAAAAAAAATCTGGTATTAATAAAGTAAGAAATCTAAAATTTGAATCACTCAAAATTTCCCGCTTTTTATGCCAATTTATCAGTCAGCTTTTGTTGCATTATTCCATGTTTCGATCTCAGTCTCTGCTAGATTTGTGCATAACCTAATGCTCTGAAACACTGAAAAGCTGCAATTCTGAAATCTGACAAATTGAGATATCCATTCGAATGATATTTAATTTTATAGTTTTTCGATACATTGCGCAATGCTCTCATGGTGATCTTGCACTTTAAGAAGTTGATATATTACACTACAGGCCACCCAAAATGCAACACAAAGAAGAGAGCATCCGATTGGCCCGAAATTCGCGGTATGCGTCACCCGCGAGAGGACATACAAACGATTTGCATTGCAGGACATAAGCAAATCATGTGCGCCCGGTACGCCACCGTGAAGCTCTATAAGAAGGGTGCACAGAAGGCGGGGTGTAAGTAGTGGAAGAGTGTTGTGTTGCCGGACCTGTGCGGGCCAAGCTTCCAAATGCCTCGTCGAAGAATACGGTAGTCTTTCCAGCACGTTTCGGAGTTCAACAGAAAATTAATAGTGGCTTATCGCGACAGCGATTTATCGTACCGAGACATCGTCGCCCTCTTGGGACGACATCCAGCCACAGTGAGGCGAGTATGCATACGGAGATTGCAGGAGGGAAGGATGGACCGACGTGAGCGATTGCCGCAGCCTCGACACACCACCTAATGAGAGAACCGGCATGTTGTGCGGCGGGCATTGACGGCTCGCACCGCCACATCACGAACGTTAGCGCAGGAATTTGGCTGTGTTGCGCAACAACCTGTTTCAGTACGTACCGTTCGACGTCGTCTACAGGGGCGGGGTCTTGTCGCGCGGCGCCCATTGCTCCGAATACCACTGACGTTTCACCACCGGTGTGTGCGGCGGCAGTGGGACGTTGAACGCCGCACCTGGACTACGGAATGGCACGCCATTGTCTTCTCCGACGAATACCGCTACTGCCTGCAACACTACGATGGTCGGATCCGTGTGTGGCCTCACCGCGGCGAGAGACTGTATGACCAATGCATTATGCATCGCCATACCGGTCCGTCGCCAGTCGTTATGGTTTGGGGCGCAATTGGGTGTGACACGCGCAACCATCTGGTACGCATCGATGGTACACTCAACAGCCACCGCTACATCTCTGACGTTTTGGAGCCTGCAGTCCTCCCTTACCTGCAGGACCTGCCAGAGGCCACATTTCAACAGGACGTTGCGCGCCCGCACGTGGCACGCTGCGTGCAACAATTCTTTACGGCCCACCAGGTGTCACTGCTGCCGTGGCCCGCTTGTTCTCCCGATATGTCGTCCATCAAACACGTCTGGTTGCTGGTCGGCAACCGAGTGGTCCGGCCAGCACCACGAGCGGCTAAGCCTGATGAAATGTGGCAACGTGTGGAAGCAGCCTGGATCGACATAACCCAAGCCCACATCCAAAGCCTCTTTCGTTCGATGCCGCAGCGTGTAGCGGCCGTTATTGCCAGCCATGGGGACCATGCGAGCTATTGATGTCTGCGTGTTCCGCAAGTCGCACGGGCATGTAAGCTCAATCATTTCATCTTTGTGTCTGTTGTTATGTGTCCAGTAAATCTGGCCGTACTATCTCGCGTCCTTCTTGGTGTTGCATTTTGGGTGGCCATCAGTGTAGTTCTAAAAATCGTTCGAAAAGTTTATAATTTTACAATGTCCTGATATATTTATCTCTTTAGCCAAAGTAAAAAATCTAAGCTGTGAATAGAAGAGGAAGAGGCGAAATTTTTTCGATGAGTTTAATCAAGGCAAAATACTGGTAGGGAACATCGAAGCGAGAGATCATTCGGTCATGGAATATCTCAGATCGTGAAACATCGGCATTACTTCCCAAGATGAGACGACGTATTTGCACAGGTGATTTCAAGCGACGATTGGTTGGTATTTTCTGGCCTTTTCATTAAACTTCTTGAAACGAAATACCGTAGAGGCAATTGGGAGTTTGCTCTTTTTTTGGTTCGAACGAGTTTCGCGTTTTGAAAATTTTCGGGAGATTTACAGAATCGTACGTATCCCTCATTTCTATGAGATAATGTCCATTGCTTGACGCATCCGAATTGCTAAGTCACAGAAAAAAAAACAGAGATTCAGCTATCTTTTCTTATTAGCTCTTCAATGATCAGATACGAAGTTACATTAAGGTTGGTCAAGTTAAATGGCATCAGTAGCTACACTCATTGTCAAAAAAAAATAATAATAATTGCACCTAGAAGGAAGCAACCGGCAGGAATTAAACTTTGTGGATATATTTGACGTCGTGAGACATGAAAATGATACACCTATCACGCTCCATCGTGCATGTGACGCAACCAAAGAGGGTTCGTAGCGCTATGCATGACCGACTGTACAAGGTCGTCTTATTTCGCGTGCTGGCCATACTGACTCGTGCTGTTGTGTTTGTTGCATCCTCGGAGAAATGTTCGGAAGCAATTCGAGCAATTGGAGGACTTCGAGAAGTGCCACATCGTCGGGCTCCATGAGGCGGGATGGTCTTATCACTGTATTGCACCGTACCCGTCGTGCGGATATTATCATAGCACGCTGTTGGCGGCAGTGGATAAAACAAAGCACGCAGCAGCGACAGTAAGTGTCTGGGAGACCTGGACGAACCACAGAGATTGATGACCGACGGTTTGTCCGACATTAGCGGAGTGACCCAACAGCAACGATTATGGTAATTTATCGAGCAGTAGTATCTACCATGTTTCGTCTGATTAGTGGAGACACCTTTGGCAGATGGCTGCACAACGTAGAACTACACGCATGAAGATCGTTACGACGCGTGCCCTTAACACCACTGCATCTTGCCCAAAGACTGTAATGGTGTTGCGCTAGACTGTCATGGAGCTACGCAGAATGTCAGCGGGTGACCTTCAGTGACATGTACCGCTTTTCTGTTGGAGGAGACGATCGCCGAATCCGTGTGTGGAGGCACCGTGATCAGCACCAAGATAAACGGTTTGTTGTCGAGCGTTACACATCCAAAGGTCCTGGTGTCATGGTTCGGAGTTCAGTTGCCTACGATACCAGATTACCTCTGGTGTTTATTACAGTAACTTTGACAGTCCAATGTTGCATAAATGAGGATCTGCAACCAATAGCCTTACCTTTTATGAATGCTCACTCAAGTGCGATTTTCCAACAGGACAACGTTCGTCTGCATAGTGCTGATGTCTCGAGATATTGCCTTCAAGGTATTGACAATCTGCCATGGCCAGCCACAACGCAGGACTTATCGCCGATTGAAAATGCGTTGTATGCTGTAGGAGGCGCTATCCTCACTCCACCCCTTCCGCACAATATGCAGGAACTGCGTGAGAAAATTCAAGCTGCATGGGATGGCATATCACATGACACCATTAAGAACCTGCACAACTCTATGCAGAGACGTCTGGCATGCTGTGTGAGCAAGCATACTTATTGGCGTGTAGCTCAATAAATGTTGCCCATGTTAGTCTCAATGTATAACCATTTATTGTTCCTGGTAACCTTTATTTTCGTCTTCGTTGCAATCCGACACGTCCTTTTGGGTGCAACTGTTTTTTTTTTGTCGATGAGTGTATATGTCGGATATAATATAGGACAAAACAATATAAGCTTTACGCTTTATCGTCAGTATGTTCCACAGCGAGTCAAAGAAATTTCCCGCTCCTAGTTAAAATTTGATTGCATTCTGAACAGGACAGGCAGTTGTTTTCTGTAGAGTTTGTAAACACTTCACCAGACCCTCTGTGCTAGGACTTTATGAATCTTCCTCTTTCGGTATAAAGTGTCTGATAACATAACTCCAAGCCCAATATTGAACCAAAGTACAGTTATTTTTAAATATGGGCCATGAACGAATACGTGCCCAATTTCAGTTGGTACAGAAAATAATCAAACTCGCTGCGTCACCTTCATGGTATACATTTACCGAAGGTATACTTGGCTCTACTCAGTGACCAAATAATGATGTTAAACATGCTGTTATATGGCTGTACATGCAACGCTTATGTTTCATAGGTTCATGTGTAAAATTATATTATAAAACTGGAAGTGTGCGACACTTCAATTTCAGAAATAAAAATGATGATAAATGTAAGAGGTTTCAGTACTGTATTAAGAACAACGGCTGCAGCAAATATTCTTTTGAAAAGACAAACACCACTTTCGTGCAATAAGTCATGTTCTGGGAATTTGTTGCCAGGAACCATAATTTCAAATAGGGTGCGTAGGAAGTACACAGCCCATTTAAAAATTTTAATCTCTCTTGAGGTAGAATAAACTTAAATAAAATAAAAATTTCAATTTTTTAAGACAATGATTTATGCAACTTAAGGTGTGTGGAGAATGTTCCGCAAACGCTCTATTGTAAATTTTTCTTTGCTGCTGGTTCAGTATCCTTTGAGTGATTCATTAATAAATAATGAAGAAGAAAAATTCATGAATTTTAACTAATTTTCAGTATTCAAATAAATTAAAATTCGTGAATTTATTTCTTCTTCAATCATTATTTCTTTAAAGGGCGACCATGATTTTATTAAATTACATTTATACTCGCAGCATCTTCCTAACGAATTTTGTTCTTCGAAGTTGAAAACTATGAACAGTTGCTTTTTAATATTTCTTTTAAAAACGCAAAACGAATTTGAATAACATATTTTCATTCAGCATAAAAATATACCACCCTAAAACTTCAAAAAACAAATGATTATTTTAATCGCAATTATGAAGAAAGAAAAAGACACAGACATATTTTACCTTGAACTATTCATGTGGAACATAATTATTATATCTTTGCATTTGGCAACGACTCTGAAAATGGAATCTCTGTGCGTTTTGATCGAATGAGGATTTAGCACCTGAATACTGTGTATTTTGTTCTTCCACCCGTTGTTGCTGCCAAGACAGAGGAGTGCAGTACGCAATGGGGTGGTAAAAGGAAGGTCATTGTGCATGTGTTAGACAGCAGGGTTTGGTTACTTAGAGAAAACTGTCTTTACAGGAGTGAACCTGCAATTTATCGGAAATGTGTGTGTTTTGCTAGCAATTCTCTCAGTTAGATTAGTAATTATGCGAAATGTTTAAAATTTATTTGCAAACCAAAATGCTTTTTCAAAATGCTTTCAGTGAAACATCGACAAAATAGCGCTGTAATAACATATCTGACAAAATAATTGTTTGCAAATTTTTCCTGTTTGACTGATTGTGTGGAACATTTATTACCTTCACAAATGTTTATAGCTTTGTTATAAATATTATGTACCAACGGTGTCAAGCTCTCGGCCCGGTGCCAACTGTTCTGCGGCCCGCATAAATATTTACAAAATAAAGATAAATCACTCTTTTTTCAAGTATATTTTAATATATTAAACACAATATAAGCATAGTAATGTTTGGCAAAGCCATCCTATTTATAAGTACCACGTTTATTTACGAAGAATATAACTGTATTAAACATGCGTATTCTTATGTCCAAAGAAATGCGAAAACGGCACAGATGTTTTTCCCCAACGTATTGTCTGCGAATCCAAGAGCGCTGGGCCGCCGTGTCGATGTAAGGTAGGGTCGTCGTCTGAAAAGGGAATATTATTTGCGAAGAATTGAAATCAAGCGCTGCCAATACTGATCGAACTTGAAAAGCTCCCTCCACTGAGCTGGTGACTAGTTTCGTCCGGCTGCATCGGTTGCTTCGCACGGAAGAAGAAATCGTTTTTGGTGAATTTTCTACGAAGACAGCTATGTTAAAAGAGGATTTCAACAGGAAGTTTGAATGTTTCAAACACATGGAAAATATTTTCTAAATATATCCAAATCCCCATTTTCCTATAATGCTAAATCGCTCTTGATGATATAGACTTGCATTGTGATTCTTTCCTAGAAGAAAAATTCCACAGCTGCATTCTAACAGAGTTTTACCAGTTAGTTTCAAAGGACAAGTATGCAAACATTCATAACCTAGTTGCACGGGTTCTGTCTATATTCGGAAAAATGTACTCATGTGAACACTTGTTTTCAAGAATGAACCAAGTAAAATATTTTTAAAGAAATAGGTTAAGTGACAATTACTTATGCTCACTTTTGAAAGTAGCATTTTTAAGGGATATGATTCTAAATATCAATAAGTTAGTGACAGAAAATCGAGCCCAAGTTTCTGGTCAGAACATCTAAAATTTTCTGTACCGAGTACAGTGGTCAGTTGGTAAAGTTTGATTGTTTTAAATTTTAAGTAAAAATAATTGTTATGAAAAGTGATTGTTCTCAATAAATGAAGAAGTTTTTGTTTTTATTTACGGATAATCAGAAATTATATTCCAGTCTAGTGCCTAAGTCATTGGTGTTGTTTCGTAAAGTTGATATTAACTTATAAGAAATTTATTAATATTCATGCGGTCCCCCAAATTCCTTCAAACTGGAAAATAGCCCTTCCAAAGGTTTGAGTTTGTGCCCACTGTTATAACCCAACGAAGGGTGAAATGAAATAAATAAATCCATTGCTTTTTCCACGTTAAGCAACGCACAGCAACCTAAATATTGTTATTCGGCCGCCGTTGTTAGTTTCGTAAAGTTGATATTTTCTTATAAGAAATATATTTCTTATAAGTAAATGTAAAATTTTTTATAAGAAAAGTATTTTTTATATTATAAAAACCGTCAGATGCTGAATGAAAAGAAAAACACGCTTAGCGCCGTGAATTGTTGGCCGCTGTGGTGTAAGGCTAACCCGCTCGGCTGGATATCGAGAGATTCGGGATTCGATTCCCCGTTGGCGGCCGAATAACAATTTTTAAGTTTCCGTGCGTTGCTTAACGTGGAAAGAGCGATGGATTTATTTATTCAACTGACGCCACATATTTAGATGATTTTCACCTTGGATCTCCCCCTTTGGATTATTGCTATAATTATTTAAAGCCAGTGACATTAATGCCCACTAAATGAATATGTCTCAGCAGATGAACCTATCTTACGGATTTATGGTGTCAGATGCTAACTGAAAAAGAAAAACACGCATATCGCCGTGAATTGTTGGCCGCTGTGGTGTAAGGCTAACGCGCTCGGCTGGATATCGAGAGATTCGGGATTTGATTCCCCGACGGAGGCCGAATAACAATATTTCGGTTTCTATGCGTTGCTTGACGTGGAAAGAGCGATGGATTTATTTATTCAACTGACCACGTATTTATATGATTTTCACCAAGGGTGAAATAATGTAGAAATTCAAGAACGGGAATCTGTAAATTGCTTTTTGATTTGTATATCTATAATATAATTCTAATATATTACTGGCACACAAACTAAACTCTTTAAACATATAGTAATGTGTTAATGCTTAGAACTTTGAAATTCACCCAGACATGCAACATAGATGTCGGGCAGAGCCGTCAGCGTGTTACGTCACTTCATCGATCTACTATGATGCCGTTCTCCATTTTTGAGAACTCGATAATCTTTTTTCGTGTTCTTTTTTCAAAAACGGACAATGGCAACGTAGTAAACCGATGACGTGTCGTTACACGTAAAGGCTGAGATTCGCGATCTGCGTACGTGGCATACTCAGTGTGGCCAGTGGAATGAACGGAAGACTCAAAGTTCCAGAGGATGGCGAAATGAATCGGACAATGCAGCCAAAACGCCAAGCGATATTTTTGGTGAACTGCGTTTTCTCGTGCGGAAAATTTTTGAAAAGGCTCATATTTATGCGGCCTCTCCTGAAATATTTAAACGTTTTAAAATTCATATTAGTCCTTTGTTTTTTGTCATGATTACCCTTGTTGGAGCAACTGTGTTTGTTTTTAAAGATACCTTTATACTTGTCCAATGTATTTCCGAACACGCTCATCCTTGTCTACCTTCGGATTTTCAGAGTAAAAAGTATTCTAGTCCAAAATAGATTTGAAGAAAGCACCTCCAAGGCCCCCTCAGCTCCACTTGTTTTAACTTCGTGGTCAGTGAGTTCTTACACCTTCTTGAAGAATATATTTACTGCTTTTGGAATGTTTAAATTCAAGAACCGAGTGAAAGTTTGCGCACCGACTACTGGGCCAACAACTGTCACAGCCAAAAGGTACGTTGCGATTTTTGTCTATCAAATTTCTTGCAGTTAATTATAGAATTTTTCAACAGAAAAATGCATTTGACTCAAAAGAAAAATAACATGTAAAAAGTTACAACAGTTAAACGATTATCATGAAATGGATATTAACTAAAGACGAATACGTTTTTCAACATCTTTTTCTATCTCGATATATCGAGAAATACTTATAAAGATATAGTTTATTGCAAATATTCAGCTGCTTTAATTTTCTGCAATTTTTTATTTTTAAGATCTCAAATTTTCATCTGGGAATTCTACACTCTCTGTGTCAAACGAGATAATCATTTCTACGTTTGAATAGAAAGAAGGGTAAAAAATAATAACCGTATTTTTCATTACAATTAGTTCCGATTTTAAAGCACTAACGTACACGAATATGGGTCATACCGCGAGTAACGGAATGACACCTTGACGAATATTACAACAAATTATTATTGTCTCTGCAAATTTAATTCAAATTATGAAAACAAAAGTTTGCTAACTTTCAGCACCTATTAATCAGATATTAAAAATCCTCTTAGCTCAATTTTTTATTTACCACAATCAGTAAAATTGCAATTTATATCGTGGTAACGGAATCGCATTCCTTAGACATGTATGTCATTCCGTTACCATGATGTAAATTGTAATTTTACTAATTGTATTAAATGAAACATTTCAGCTAATATATTTTTTATTGTGGTTAGTCAGGTGCTGAAAGTTAGCAAACTTTTGTTTTCGTAATTTGAATTAACTTTGCAGAGACCACAATATTGTGTTGCAATATTTCTCAAAGTGGCATTCCGTAACTCGTGGAATGACTCATATGTTTCCGTTATTTTTACGAAAACTGAAAAAAAAATATTTTCCATCGCTAATTTATCATTGTATTTCCTTCTTAATGAAAATATAATTTTTACTCATTTCAATAGCCAGAAAAAGGTAAATCGAAAGTTTTTTGTATAATGTATGTTTACATTTTAATAGCCAGCATACTTTTTCAATATCGTACTAAGAGGATAACTTCGGAGCTACAAAACTATCTTGGGCAAGATACATATTTGAAATAAATGATAACTGTATTGCACTTATCGAAAGGAAAAACAAGTATTTTAAGGCATAGAGGATGCATTACTTTTGCCTAACTATTTATACTTAGGTGCTTCAAACTGTTTCACGTCTGTGTTTAACCACACTGACATGACTAACGAGCATTCGCCTTCATTTCATTGCGAAACTGCCAAGTTGGAAAGGAGGATTTTTTTCGTCCTACAAAACTAATTTTGCAATACATCATATTTATTTCTTTAAATCGTTTTATTCATTAGGTTTTTTACATCTGCTTGTGAATAACACTGCACACGCCCTAATTATATATACTCTACTATTTCTAATATATACTGAAAATTAACAAACTTCCTTACCGAAAGAATGCGAAATGTCACACTAGTAGACTTCTTACACTAAATATGTTTACTAAAGAAAATGGACATTAAAAAATTTGTAAATATCAATATAAACACTTAGAAATTTGCTTTCTTGTTTGAACTGCTTGGGTGAAAGTGATGAAAATTTTGTCTAGTCACCTTGCGTTTCTGGTCAACATTCGCAGAAACGTATTCGCCCTCAGCGGTTATCAACTAATTCAAGGGTGAAATGTTCTTCGGGTTTCAAAGTATTCCACTAGTATAGGTCATATCGAAGAAATCATACGGTCTGGTTTGTGGCTGTCTGGTTTTGATCTGTTGTTAAATCTATAAATCTAAATTAAGGTATAGTCGTTGAAAATTATTTCGGCCGCCCCGGTGGCGCAGTGGTCTAAGCGATGGCCTCTGATCATTCGTCTGAACGGGGTCCGGGTTCGAATCCCGTAATGGCATGGATGTTGTGTTTGTCTTAAGGCACTGGCTCTCTCCCTTCCCTGGAACCAGTGACCCTAAATTAGGGACGGGCGACTGCTTATAGCCCATTGAGATGCTCACGATGGTCGTTAAACCTCCAATAAAAAAAATTATAGGGAAGTAATGGCCATGATATTTCAAGCATAACTTTCATTTCGTTTAATGTTGGAACATTACCGGTGTCGTTAATTTAAATACACCAGACTTTAAATACTCAAGAAAAGCCGCCCAGTGGAGTGCGAAAGCTTGGCGAATCTTTGTGCTTATTACACCACAAAAATAAACGAATTTAATACATTATATGCTTTTCTTGAGTATTACCAGTGTTTACCTGCCTGTAGTCTTCAAAACTACTGAATCACTCAAAACGAAGAGATGGTGATAAAATGTTTAACATATCTTTAATTCCACTCAGTATTAAAACATTTATTGAACATACTTGCCTCTCTTCAAGAACTTGGAATTTAATGGTGTCTTCGAGTAATCCACTAGATCTTATCCTGAAAGCCTACAGCACATCTTTTTACACATGTCGATTTTTTATAAACATCCTTTAAATAGACGGCCTGAAATTTCTTCCTTACGCGATATTGCCGTTCCGTTCTGCTGGATGAATAATAATACTTTTGTTACGCACACGATGATGCATGATAAGATTAATTTCTACATGAATAATAGCTCTGCCCATTTGTTCAACGGACGGATTCTCCGTCCTTCCTCATGAGTGGCATCCCCGTAGTATGGTTCTTATGCACTTCTGCTAAACAGTATGTTTGTCCAATCTTCCTTTTGCATGATGTATTCATTCCCAAGATCGGGTGAATGGTTTTCGTTTTATTACATGTAGTCGGAAGCATGTTCACAAACATCTCACCCAGTGTGTGGGTCCTTTTGACCCTCTGAAGTGAGTCACTTTGTGCTTTACTCCCCATGTACGATATTTCCGTTTAGTATTGATCAGCAATTGTAATATTTATATTTTGCAAATCGGTATTAATACTGACGAAGTTTTCATAATAGCTGTTGTTTTGTACTCTCCTCAAAATACTTGCCTTTAAAAATTGACCTTTGCATCAAAATGCTCGGTTGAAGAAATAACTACCGAGTCTGAAAATGATAGAATACATTCACGCAAAATATTAATCCATAGATTTATTTCCGCTGGTGTGCTGGCTGATCCACTTTTCTTCAATAACAGTCTGAAGAAAATATACACAACCTTTAACATTCACTTTGAATCAGTGATTTTTGTAAATTGCAAGAAAACTTATACACAAAGTTTGAGAATCCCTTGATTTTCTCCTCTTGCGTCAAGTTGCAAATTTGTCTTCTTTCGGAAATATCTACCTTTCAGCTTTTAACTGTCAGGTGAAAAAGCAGTTTTCCTTCTCTGACAGAGGAATAAGTGTCCTGCAGAATAAAGGAAAACATGATATTATTTTTGTGCATCTGAAATTGGGACAACGAATCTCCCTCTTTTTGTTTGATTTAACGATTTTTGTTTTGCAACTAAAACTGTCCTGACGTAGCGAATATGTCCGAAAATCGAACAATTTTATATATAGCTTATAAAAATGAAAAGAAACGCTAATATTATTTTTAGGAAATGAAGCACTAATATCTTATACATTAACGAAACGAAAGGGTCTAAAATCAAATAAAATGCAATGTAATAGCGTTTGTCACCACTAAATTCAGAAGCGAATTGTATTTGAGCTCTTACAGGATACAAGTAAAAGAAAAATACCTGGTCAGCATAAATTTGATTAGCTTGATAATATTCAATATAGCAAAAATTTTGATTAAAATATATTTTGAATAAACATTGATTAATATGCTGCAATTTTATTTCATTGGAATGTGAGTATAAATAATTACACGTAAGCTGAAGGAAACTTTCATCACTTTCTTTTACGGATGTGCCACACAAATGCATCTTCAATAGATTATTTGAAATATGAGTAGAATACTTTCGCCAGATTGATATCTTTTGGATATATATGATATATCACATGAACAAAAGTTCCCCTGTTTGAGGGATGTTGAAATTCATTCTCAAATTTATGCAATTCAAAACGACATTTTTCAAGATTCTAATGTTTCCAGTGATTCATATGTGAGCACTGAAGTACGAAATATGAGGCAAATAAATAGCAGCCGTATTATGTCCTATAATACCGAAGAATTTCTTCCAGTTTTCATGTATCATTCTCACAACTGCTGTGAACAAAACCGAATTATCATATGTTTACTTGTATTATGATTACAGCCGTTAACATGAAAAATTATTGGGTATTTTAATTCCCTACAACCAGTTATAGGAATTTTCCTCAGTTGTGGGTTTTGTTGCGTATTTATTGCCATTACATACATAAGCTGTTTCCTTGTCTTAAACTCATCCTTAGTGATTTTCGTAAGTACAGGAATTACTCCTTTAGTCTTTGTCACAACATTATCTACAGTTTAAGATTTTGTGCCTTATGAAGCAAACTAAATGAGTGGAATGACAGATTATCATTATGTATTCCACGATATCATAAATGAAACGTTTCATGGAAATCATGTATGTAATTTTCTTTCCAGAACTTGAAAGACAATCGAGGAGGAAATTGTCGAGATGCCAGACTTTTTTTTCTAAGCGCTAAACCAGGTAGGACCGAACAACTTATACATGCTGTTTGCAAAATTACAAGGCGAAGGTATTTTCTGTTTGAATTGATTATCGAACGAAATATGCTTTCAGGAGTTTTTGTGATCAAGTCTCGAAAATTCAGAATTGGGAATTACAAAAATTACAAAACTGTCATCTAAATGGAGGTGTACCATATTCCGAAACGTCCGTTAAGGAGGACGTATTGCGAGAGGAGATGACCAAACAGAGCATTTAGCATGTAGAGGAAATTTTTCTTTCACCTGTCATAGAAGAAACATTCCAGGCATTCCCAACGCAAACTTACAGCTTAAGATATGTTATATATATACAGAGTGTCCCGGAACTTCGTGTACAAACTTGGAGGAGAGGTAGGGAACAGCGTTAGGAACCAGAATTAAATAGGAAAGCATGGGCGGAAACGATAAGCGGCGCTGTACGGGAGCTCGCAAGGTCGGCACGTGTGGCTTCCTCATTGTAGACGCGGACTGCTTGCGATCAACATGAATCGTTTCACACACGCCGAGTTGACGGATATGCACTTCGTCTAGCACATGTTCGACGCGGAATGTGGTTGCAACATGATGGGGCTCCATCTCTTTACGCAAGGTGCGTACGTGACCATTTGGACCGGACATTTGGAACCAAGTGGATTGGGCGTGGCGGTCCCGTCGAATGGCCCCCCAGATCACCTGATTTATCTCCTCTTGATTATTATCTCTCGGGTGCCATGAAGAGCATTGTGTACGACACGCCAGTAAATTCTAAAATGGACCTGGTGGCACGAATCTCCATCGCTGCTGCTACGATCCGCGAAACGCCAAGTATCTTCGAAAATGTTCACAAATCCATGTCGCGTAGGTGTCATGCGTGAATCCAGGCCAACGGGCGCAATTTCGAACACCTCCTGTGATGCTTGTAAGTTCTACATTGTACTCTTTTGTTGTGTAATAAAGCGTTTTACACTGCTTTCTGTATTGTGGCCTTACTGCGTATTTGTGTCTCTTTCTCACGTGAGGGTGACGTTTCCGCCCTTGCTTTCCTATTTAATTCTGGTTCCTAACGCTTTTCTCTACCTCACCTCGAAGTTTGTACACGAAGTTCCGGGACACCCTGTACATCTATTTTTGTTAACAATAAATTATTGACGACAAAAGATCGAAGAATGGCTTCAGCGGAGTATTCACAGGATTTTTAACGGTCATTGCTTTAATATTTTGACTTGCCTACTCTTATTTGTTTGCCTATTTTTTTAAATTGCATGGGTTCAGACATACTAGCATAGCTAGATAAAAAATCACATGACGTAAGAGCAAAGGACACTTCTTTACGCAAAGCCCAAATGAAAGGCAATGTAGGTGTGTTTGCGCCGAATTTACTTTTTCCAAGGCAACATAAAACACGTTTTCCTTATATCCGGTAAGTGTTCCTTCTTGGCAGTATGCAGGGATTATTTTGAAAGTCAACTGGAATTATTTTCGCATACAAATAAACGGACGTGTTAAAAATAGGCTAATTGTTCGTATTATCGAAACAACGATACATGTATTTCTAGAAAGGGTGACTAAGCAATGCTTGAAAGTAATTCGCATGTTTTTGAGGCTTTTTCATTCTTTACGTACAGCAATTGTAAAACAATGAATCTCCCGTAAAACAGGTTCTCTCTCTTACTTTCGTATGGTCGAGGGACATATCTACCCGGTTTTCAATATGACAAATTTTAAGTGCACACAACGAATTTCAACATATTCCCTCCATAAAATTGATAATACGAAATTTTAAATTTACTCTATTTGGATAAGTTAATAGTGGTAAATTGTATATTATTTATATAATTATTACATTAGTTCTGTAAATTAAATGTATTATATTAAGAATAAAGGTAATTATCCTATAAATCATATGGAATAGAACTTGGTTATTTCTAATCAAAAGGAAAGAACACAAAATTTCAAGTACCCGAATATTCGAATTATCAAAATTATTTATTCCTACTTACAACTTCAAATTATCAATAAATTCCTGTTTACCAATCTCAAATCATATCAGTTACACTGTATTACGTAGGAGCCATTTAGGACTCTCTTTCTAGAAGATCTTGAGTCGCTCGCAAGTCGAGCTCTCCTAAAAAAATATATATCTAATATTCTTTTTTTTTCTGAAAAATTACTGCAAGGTATGCAGCAAAAGCGAAACCAAATGTTAAGGAATTCAATTACCTTCATTTCAACAAAAATGAATTTGAAGTTTGTATTGTCGTGAGATATGTTGCTGCTTGTTTTAAATACGTTAATATTTAAGTGCAAAAATTATTGATTCTTGTTGTTAACATGTACCCTGCATGAAGTATTATTTTTCGCATGGGCACCTTTGCTTCATTTCTGGCATGATTTCGCCAGCAAATTGCAGCTTTTATGTGTTATGACTGTATCTAAAAAAATATCTAGGAAGATATACCCATGCTGTAAAATTCCTTCTTCACTTATACTCCCTAGAAATCTACGTTTGCAGTAGCATTTCAAATTTAAAACACATAAAAGTATTTCTTTGTATTATAGATGCAATACCAAGCGGATCGTATTTCAGAGAAGGAAAGAACTACTTAAAAATGTATTCATATGCTTAACAACAGAAATAATGGCTTTGTTCGATTAGTGCAGTGAACAGTTATCATGTACTTTAATCCATTTTTTTAAAAAGTGCTTTTAGTAGGTGATGCCATTCCTACACACAACATTTCGCACACTGCATATCTTAAATTGTGCTCGGTTTCTGTAAATTTCCGTTAGTGGATACCTCTACCCGCGACTCTCTCTCCTAACGAAAATCTGGGAAAGCCTTTGTTCTAATTAGCTTTTTGCACAGTGTTCTCCTTTATACAATACAAATGTCTGCAACTGAAGAATGGAAGTGCATATTTTTATTCAAATTTGGAGTTTTGCTTCTATAATATCAATAAAATGATATATTTTATACAGAATAACTTTAATTAAAGGAAACAGAGGTATAGCTTCGGTTTCACGCGAAGCACAAAGTGTTCCACTAGTGTGTATAAGTGGTGATTGTTTGTGTGGTCACATCTTCAATGCTTAAAGTTAGATTAAAGGAAACTATATTTATTTAGAAATTTTTTCTCGCGCTTAACGTTTTACTTGAATGTCCTAGTGCCTTATTTCAGTTTATCAGGCAGGGTGCGATTGGTTGTTTCGGTGCAACATAATTTCCGATGGTAAATGATAGGTTGATTTACTGTATTTGTGCTTATCATTGCAGTCCGTGTGACCACACTTCGTTAGTTATCATAATCTGATAGACGAATGAATTTGTAAGCCCATATATATTCATACTCCATATTTCCCTTCTACAGTGCTTAACAGAATAAGCAGAAAACTACAAATTTCGTAAGGAAAATCATATGCGACTGACGTTGAACGTTGAATATTATTTCCATGTGAGATACAATAGAATATTCAGTAATGTTAGGAGAATTCAAATTCGTGCAGAAATAGTCGAAAGTAATCGAGGTAGTTGCATTCAATGCACGATTATGATCGTGCATTGAAGGCAACTACCTCGATTACTTTGGATTCAGTAATATGCAGAAGAAATAGCTCATTAGTGAATTTTTACGCAATATTACCTTTCAATGCACATGATATAACGTCCTGTGAAAGAATATGGATATCAGTACAAAAAGAAAAATGACTTCTTGAAGATAGTAAGTGACCTCTAGTAGGATGTGTGGTCCCCTTAGATTGCTAAGATCGTAGCACACCTGTGTGGCATGGAATTGAGCGGGGTTATCAAAAAGGTTTATGTCGTAACTTGTCACTTCTCAGTAAGGGCAGTCTCCAGTTCACGAAGAGTCGACGGAGGTGCTGTCAGTTGTGCATTGTATCTGCCAAGTACTTCCTAAGCATACCCAGTTGGATTCAAGTCAATCGATCACACTGGCCACCGCATACGCTCGATTCCTTCAACTTGAAACATGGTGTCCCGTCGTCAAGATCTGTCAGGTCACAAAATGTCGTCCGTGAAGGGAGACGAAACAACGACTGCTGCACGTATTACACGATAATATGTAGGAAATCTCGTCTGTACATCTGTGGGCCGTAAAGCAAACTTTTCGAACGATGTACTGGTTCGTACGTCCACTAATTCATACGTGACTAGATAATTGATTCACGATCACCTTAATGGTAGCTTTCCTGCACAATAGTTTGGTTATTTTGTGCGCCGGGTTTCCTTCAGGTCAAAACTCGTCGCTTGTCAGACTCTAGATAGAATCTAGACTTTTTACCGAAGAGTAATTGACTCCACTAGAGCTAAGTGTGGACAGGCCATAAAGCGTCGTGCGGTTAAAGGTACACGCACTACTTCGCTATGTACACAAGGTACACCTTTGCGAAGGCTTTGTGGTAGGTTTGATTTGACTACGTGCCTCCTCTTGACATCAAAACTTTCGCTATAGTAGAATAGCATTTTCCTGCCTGTTCCAGTAGGTCGTTTACAACGGAAAACGGTGAACTTGGTCGCGGAAGGTATTTACCTATCATTCTTCGAATAGTGGTAACGGTAGGGAAAAGACATTTCTCTAGTTTCTGCTACAACTGCCGTGACTGACCTGCTCCCAGACTGCTAATAGCTTTCCTTGACTCTTGTATTACATCAAATCATGCTGTTGAGACATCGTTCGAACCGAATATTTCAAAGAACGAAATGTCGCGATACCCCCGTTTGAATAATTGAGTTCCCGGGATACCTCCGTTTTTATCTTAGTCTATATTTATGAATTCTGTTGTTATCGACACTAATTTGCATAAGGATATGTATGATTCAATATTTACGACGCATCAGACTTGGGTTTTTCACCTTTCAGTAAGATATCATGCGACTGACAATCAGAATTTCGCCGAAGGTACATACTTCCCAAATTAGTTTGAGCAGTGTGGTTTATATCATTCAGTGGAAGTCTGTTCTTGTTACAACGACTCTGTAGTCACGATTCCATTCAGAAATTATTACAACTTCAATTCTACTTCTGCGCAGTGTTGTGATGCAAAGAAATGTTCCTTTACTAAGCCCTTGCAAGGAATACAGGTTCATTTGCTGCATTATGATGACTACGAATTTGAGTCTTAATCATATTCGAAGGAAATTCCCATTTTATTTTTCCCCTTATGTGAACGGCGTGCACAGGACAAACGGAGTCCTGGAAAAGAGCATTCTGCACAAAAGGGAGGCTGCATCATTTTACTTGTTTACTTTTTTACTCTATTGCAACTATCGCATCATGGCTTCCCTGTTACTCGTGATATATAACAAATACGCTGTCCTGTATTCGACGGAATTTGGTTGTTGTCAATGAAAAACCAAACTGTAGTTTCATTGAAAAATTGAAGTGAATGACAAGCGTCAAAAGTCGAAATATATATTGTTTGAGGCCATCATTTAACCGCCTAGCAGAACATCCCAATAAAACCATAATTGACCATGATAGATTGGGCGGTGGCTGAACATAAGACCAAACCTTTCGTACCAACTGCATTAGCGGTTAAAATATCTTTATTGATTGAGATTAGCAAAGGCTCTACACCATTTATAAACTGAAACATGTCCTTTTAATGGCGTAAAACTAATACACCAATTAAGCCGAGCTTTCGCGTTACACCGAGGAGGGGTTTCGTCTGGGCTAAGCTTTCAAAGCCTTCTTAGAGATAACAACTTACAATGTTGTTACAATTCAAAAATTTGTTATTTTAGAACCAAACCACTCCATTTCACATTGAGGGCCGTACTTAGATGTACACACGTGTGGACTGCATGTTTCAAACGTGATAATGCGGCATGGATAGCAGTTACTTGTTGTTTCTTTGACTCTTGTTCTGGAGATTCCTCTAGACATCGGATATCTCAAACGACAAGTTTTCGTTGCATAGGTGTAAATGGGTCATGATCTCGAGACTTTCATGTGTGGCTGTGCCAACATTGCTTGTATAGGGTGTTATTCATTTCATCATGCTCCAAAGTGGGGTTGCTCCGATTTGGATGACTTCCTTGAACAAAGCGGTAGTTGGTTTTCGTCCTTAACATCACTTTTATGCTTCTTTGTCCTTATCTGGAGGGATCATTTAGTTAACCTAAGGTATGGTTTTGTCCTGTCATCTGGATAAATCAGCGATATGTCATAAACACCCGCTGATTTATTTTTATTTATGTGCTGTTTGCTTGTAGATACAGTGTCGTATACAGACACAGGAGACATAAAAACCACATTTACGACATGCTTTTTAAAGATGTTTTTGAACTTGAAGGATAACACAGAGTAATATGTTAGGACCTCCAATATCTTAAACTATTTTTGTTTGTGGTTTTAGGAGTCCTTGGTTTAGACATTCGAACTAGCCGTAATATTGATTCTAGTGTTTGGTTGGAAAACCCAGCTGAAAATCTCATTTTAACTACGTCTGTTATTTCTTTGTCTTTGGCTTCTATGCTCGAATAATTAATAAACGCTGTTCTGAAGCATGATCTGAAAACAGCAATTTTATACGATATCGGGCAGAAAGAGCTGGGGAGGATGACGTTAGCAACCGCTGATGGTTTGTAGAACATTTCCGTGTGTTGTTGGCAATCTCCTTTCCTGGTAAGAAGAACGTTTAAGAAGTGCAAAGTTCGGTTGTTTTCCTTTTCATAGGTAAAAGCGATGGACTGGTGGAAGAAGTTCATTTCCTCGTGGAACTTCATTAGACTTTGTTCTCCGTGTTGCCAGACAACAAAGATGTCATCCACATGTCTGAATTAGGCTTTTGGTTTTGAGGCACAGCTTGAAAATACATTGTCCTCTATAGATCGTAGTATAGCTTCTGCTTGGATTCCGGAGATCGGTGATCCCATGGGTACTTCCCTGTTCTGTTTATGTATTAGTTCGTCAAAGCAAAAATCGTTGTTGTTGGTGACCAGGTATAATGTTTTCCTAAATTCTTGCACTATTTCTGGATAGTGCCTGTTAGATTTCATTATTAGGTCTTCTAAGTTATCGCACGTTTCACTTACTGGGATACATAGGTACAAAGAGACGACATCAAAGGAACCCATGATATCAGTCTTGTCTATTTTTAGATAAGCTATTGTTTGAATGAAATCTGCGGTGGAGTTTAGAAAACGCTCAGATTTTAGTAAAAATGGTTTTAAGAACGCCGTCATGTGTTTCTCAGGTGAATAAGTGGGATATTCTATTTCGCCTGCTATAGCACTTACGTTCATCCCCGGTTTGTGATGTTTTAATCTTACAAACAATTGCGGGATGGAAGGTCCTGGCTTTATTTTAGCAGCTTGCTTGACTTCGTTGTGCAAGGGCTGCTACTTAGTGTTCGATCTAACCTTGCTAGATAGAGCATTCTTGGGATCAGCCATTTTGCTTTAATGATCCTGATTCATTTATAAACTCTAAGAGATTGGGGTTATAATCTGTCTTGTTCATAATTGCTAATTGACCCGATTTTCTGTAAGGCTAATTACGACGGTTTTGGCATACCTAAAACTTTTGAGCATTTTTAATCCCGGTTTATACGTTGTCTTAGACTTGAGTTTAGAAGATGTACTGCCTGATGTCTGACCGTTTCTTGATCAGGAGTCGGTAAACTTCTGATCACTGCTTCAAGTTCAGGGACGATACGTTTGATGGCTGGTTTTGTAGGTAAACTGTACTTGGGGCCCCGTTCTAGGAGCTTCTTTTCATCTTGAGTCATGATCTTATTTTACACGCAGATAAACGGAACCCTTTGATTTTCTGTAAACATGGGGTTCTCTTGCATAAGTATATGGAGCTTCCGAGCGTGCCGTGTACTATCCTGTGGTTTCCTGTCTTGCCACAAGGGAACATACTCGGGTTAACGTCGAATCCAGTTCTGATGCATAGAGAAAATATTCCTTTAGAACTGAGAGTAACACAAAGTAGTGAGCGTAACACAGCGGCAAACAAATTTTTATATATCAGATGGAACGAAAATGAGCAATTCCAGGAATATCAGAATCAAGAGAGATACTTTTCAAAAGGGCTCTCTTAGTGCACTTTGGTTTTGCATAGACATTAATCCTTTCAGTCACATATTATGCAGCACGCAATATGGGTTCACTTTAAACGGGTCGAGCACACGAAGCCATATATTTAATCATTTAGTTTACATGTATGACTTCAAGAAAACAGCAATTCCAAAATGCCACTAAATATCGCAGTAATAGCTTCAACATATTACTGCGATATTTAACATATGGATTCATGTAGACTTTGGTTTGACAGAAATAAGCGGATGCGTAAGGTAGGAGAAATACTGGTTAAACCCGAAGGTATCTCTGTAGACAATAGTGAAATAACTGAAAATTTAAATGCAGAAAATGAATGTTAACAAGCACCTGAGATCAGCACAGCAAAGTAAAGAAGAGTTTGAAAGATAAGTTCCAGCATGGACTTAAAACGATCTTGAAAATATACCTGAAAATAGGTAATAAGGTGAAAGCTATTATTACCGTTGTGATCCCAGTTCTGGCCTATCCTTTTGGCATCAGCACATAGTCAAAACAGATCTTGAGGAAATTAACAGAATTGTGAGATCAAGTATGACCAAAACATCGAACATATGCATCCAAAGGCAGCTGCAGAGCACATTGTGCTCCACAAGATGAAGGAGGATTAGGCATTATTGACACAAAACGCATTCACGATGTGCAAATTTGCTCACTGCGGACATATTTTCACTCCAAATGCAATTATAATAATATCCTGATAAGATATGATATGTTAATAAGATCTCATATGTGCCGCAGACAAGGAGATCACTCCATTAAAATTATAGAACAGCAGATTCAAAAAATGGAAGCCAAAGGAGCTTAATGGGTCTCATCCAAAACATTTAAGCAGGCCGGAAGTTGACAAGAAAGCCACAAACCAGTTTCTGAGCGATGAAAATTATACGGATAGACTATTAGTATTATGATGGCTATTCAGCACAAAGTGATTGCAAAATGGGTTTTACAGAAAACATATTATTAGAAAGGACCTGGAAAATGACAAATGCAGAATGTGTAGTATGTGCATTTAGAACAATGAACGCATCTGCGGGGAATGCACCACGTCAGCAAACGTCGATCTTATGCTGCAACATAATATTTTGCAAAGACGCATCATCGACAAATAAACCACGACGCAGAACTATTAGGATCAGAAGTACATAATATATATATATCAACCCCCACTATATCATTAGGTAGATCAAGTCAGAAATAACCATCACTACCAATTGTCCAGATGTAATGCTTCGTTACAAAAGGCGGATGGAAACAATCAAAACAAACAAATACACTGGCGGAAAAAAATCCCAACACCACGAAAAAATAGTTGTAGAGGAATGAAATGGCGGCAATACATTTGTACAAGTAACATATTTAATCGATTAAGGTTTCAAGATCACAGCTTAATGTAAGCGCGAGAAGAGACATTTTAAATGTGAAATGCTGGTACATTAATAACCGGTGTAACCGCCAGAATGTTCAATGCCAGCACGCAAACGTTCATGCATTGTGTCGTACAGGTGCTGGATGTCAGTTTCTGAGATGGAGTTCCATGCCTGTTGCACTTGGTCGGTCAATACAGGG
Source organism: Macrothele yani (assembly GCA_039090855.1). Lineage (NCBI taxonomy): Eukaryota > Metazoa > Arthropoda > Arachnida > Araneae > Macrothelidae > Macrothele > Macrothele yani. The sequence continues at coordinate 96,610,230 of CM077033.1, read as the reverse complement.
ACGGTTAATGCTGGTTGGGGTGACGCTGGAGTTGTCGTCCAATGATGTCCCATACGTGCTCGATTGGTGTCAGATCTGGTGATCTAGCAGGCCACGGCAACATGTCGACACTCTGTAGAGCATGTTAGGTTACAACAGCGGTATGCGGGCGAGCGTTATCCTGTTGGAAAACGCCCCCTGGAATGCCGTTCATGAATGGCAGCACAACAGGTAGAATCACCAGACCGACGTACAACTGTGTCGTTAGGGTGCGTGTGATAACCACGAGAGTGCTTCTGCTGTCATAGGAAATTGATCCCCAGACCATAACTCCAGGTGTAGGCTCCAGTGTGTCTCGGCCACAGACAGGTTGCTTGCAGGCGCTCACCTTACCTTCTTCTAACCAACACACGGCCATCACTGGCACCCAGGCAGAACCGGCTTTCATCAGAAAACACAACAGATCTCCACTCCGTCCTCCAATGAGCTCTAGTTTGACACCAATGACGTCGCAAACGGCAGTGGTTTGGAGTAAGTAAAATGCACGCTACAGGGCGTCTGGCTCGGAGCTGTCCTTCAAGTAACCGATTTCGTAACAGTTCGTTGTGTCACTGTGGTGGCAACTGCAGCTCGAATTGCTGCCGCAGACGCAGTACGATGTGCCACGTCCATACGCGGTACACGGCGGTCTTCCCTTTGAGTAGTGCCACGTGGCTGGCCGGAACCCGGTCTTCTTGAGGCAGTACCTTTTCTTGACCACTGCTGCCAACAATCATGCACAGTGGCTACATTCCTGCGAAGTCGTCCTGCAATATTGCGGAAAGAAAATCCACCTTCTCGTAGCCCTATTACACGACCTCGTTCAAACTCCGTGACCTGTTGCTAATGGCTTCTTCGTCTTCTTAAAGGCATTCTTGACTAACAACATCAACACACTACGTCGAATCTGAACGATAACTAACGCTCACGAACGTTACAGCGCGTATTTACAGCAAAACTGCTTTGTATGTTCCGAGGGGCGCTACTAGCGCCACACGTATGCGCTGAGCGCGAAATTTTCATAGACGTCATCTTACAGATGTACTATCACCGCCTACCAACTGTCGTTTATCTAACACAACCCCTTCTTGGTTTTGGGATTTTTTTTCCGTCAGTGTAGGTACCGCTGGATGTAATATTTAAAATACATATTCAACAAAACCTGCAAGGATTCGGGACGGGCTGCATAGATAAAACAAATGTGAAAGCTAAAAACAGTTCATATACGTCCACTAATTATCTCTTTAACTGGTCTAATTCCTCAGACTCTTACAACTCAGCTTGTATCTTTAAAAACTAAAACACATAAGGCCCAAAATCCGAAGGCAGTGATTCTCGATACATGTATTTATGTCGTACGGCGATTTGAAACCATAATCGACTATGTCTTTATTTGACTTCTTGTCCGTAGTGATAAACGCCCCATGCTACAATTGCAATTGCTATAAATGAAATAATAATGATAATAATAATAATAATAGTAGTAGGGGCTAATAGGCTTGGGAGATGTAGTACATATCACCATGGAAGAATAGCCTCCTTGGACATTGGTCCTCACCATCCCCAGGGACAAATGAATGGTAATATACGTTCTATGATCACTGAGCCTCTTCTTGTCTAAGACCGTCCGTTCACGGTGATGAGCCACATCCTTCCCGCGGTAGCCCTGTTCAAAATAGCAAAACACGGCTGACCTACAGGAGTAAAAGATCGTGTGCCTTCCAAAGGACGAGTGCATTTTGAGAAAGGCAGGCTCAAGTAAAACGTTTTATTACAACCCCACGGGTAGACCGTGACCTTTTAAAATGGAGAGATGCAATCTATAAAGTGGTTATCAGTAATAAATATTATGAGCATATTAACTTGATTGCCTACTCGATATGCAGGACAAAACTTCCCGAAAACCGTTCTGATAAACAAATCGGAAAGTAACTTTATTCAGAATGTTGCAACATATTGTGGATAGTAAGAGATACCTTTATGATGACCACTTCTGACCGAGGTGTCCGACTAATAGTACCCCACCCAACGCATCAGGTGCTGGAGCATTGTGGCGATGTCCAACCCACTGGGTGGCGATCTTGACAACTGGATGACGGCAGCCAGCTGTACCGTCGTGGTGACCAAGAATAAATACGATTCGCCACTTAACAACACGGTACTCTACATTTTTGTTCGTTCCAGTTGCGTATGAGGCGACACCACTGAAGATATGAAGCATGTTGGCAGATGTGAGGAAGAAACGCAGGGACGGAGGAATGGACTCGCATTGAAAACTACAAAAGTCTGATGAACTTCGAGTCCTTCTTTGACACATTTTTTCTGTTGTTGTTTTTTTACTCAAAAAATTATTTTTGAGTGCTTGTTTTAATAAGACCACTTTTTCTTGTGCGTTTGTTACGCATTTCATCCAGAAAACTCTAAAACAATCTTTTTAATTTGAAAATTGAAGCATAACAAAATCTGTTTTTTATGAATTTCTAAGGAACGTTTTTTAACAATGCATTTCTCAGAAAGAATGTTAAGTTTTCCTATTCATTTTTTTTAATATCATCAAAATCGTAGTCGTTAAAATTTTGCAAACTTTTCATATATATAAAACACAGGAAGTATCTTGAAATACAGAAACCGTAAAAGGTATATTCCTTACTGTATAAATTGAACCTATCGTCAAAACCATTGAAAATATAACCAAAAATAGTTGTTCCTCATAGACTTTCATTATCGCTTTTTTGTTTGCGGATACTAAGCGTTGGATAACGGAGAAGGTCGGGGCAGTGCACGCATTCATTTTATGTGGAATTCAACAGCAAGTAGTTGCGAGTCTTGATTGTGCTCTGTAATGAAGAAAATTAGACACATAATATCCAAAATCCTTAAGTTGGTAGGAAATATTGAAAAGCCGTAGTATACTTCCGCATCTGTGATGATATGAAATGAGATAAACACATATTTAAGTGTGAAACAGCAAGAATGTTTAAATAAGTGTGGATCATTGCCAAGTAAAATTTTTGGCTGTACCGAGGATGGTTTTTGCAGCAGAGAGAAAGAATTGAAATTTTAGAACGAGGTATTCTGCATGAACCGGTGTTAAAATTAAAAAAATGGGTTTTGATAATACAGGTAAATCAGAGAAGAGGCCAGTGCAATCTTAATAACAAAGTTCACGAGGGATTTAGCAGGAAACGTATGCACTCTTAACGTGAAATGTAATCCATTACGAGTTGCAATGCACTCCTCGAGGCTGTTCTTACATCATGTACCTTTCGATCCTGTTAATGGCTGTAGCACAGGTCGTGTCCATTATATGAGCACCAGTACAACTAACGATTTGGTTATCTGTATCATCTACACTGTGACGTAAATGAAGAAACCTGGACGCATAAAGCGGCCCGCGGACGTAATGCGGCACATTAGAGATGTCAGCCTGGTCCGCGGTAAAATATTACACCCAAAAGAAACGAAACAAATCCAAAAGTGAAAAAACAAAAGAACGTTTATCAATATTTATAATATAAAACAGAATAAACATTTTTATTTGATTTATTTTTGTCAACTACAGCATGTACTTCAGAATGTAAACAGTGCATCCACTTCATTACTCTTATTAATTTCTTCAAGACTAAATTTAAAATATTATGTTTCTAATTTTACATTATTGCAAGTACCTTGTCTCTGAAATTTGATCTATTTTTTTCATTTGCCCCCAATGAGTGTTTTATTTTGTGTTTTCACTCTACCTTCCATATATTTTTAAAATAAAAATCTTTATATGAGTGTCAATATGATATGTAAATTACAATTACCTAATTAAGTATTCACACCCTACAGCCTTCTTCCACATATAAAAAAGAGACTACTATTGAAAAGTAATTAAGAACCACTGGTCCACCAGGTTTGAAAAGGCTCTTTCTCAGATCCACGCCAAACACCGAGGATAGGAAATTAAGATATTCTAATTATATTCTTAACAAATGTTTTTTGAATGTATTAGTGACAGTAAAAGTGTTTTCTGGATTTAAATATTTCTTTTACTCTTAAGTGAGAGAAACGCGGTTCTTACAAAACTAAGTAAGAAAAAAAGAAAGATGCATACAGCAGCGTGTCTTTAAAACTAAATATACTTTGTCAAAAATGTTCCTAATAAGTAAAATAATTTAATATAAACTCTTCCTATGCAATTTGCGCTAGTGATCATATTTATCCCTGCCATTTAACACGGATTAAATTGGATATCAGAATTCTCAAGTGCTTGGATATGAATGGTTTAATGCTTGGCAATGCAAAATAAATGATAATACAAAACGATCTAACGCAATTTGATCGTAGTATTAAATCGATAGAAAGAAAGTCCTTTTAAAACTTTCACGAACCATTTCAGAAATAATTTGGATGTGTTCGTTGTTTACAGAAATCACTTTAAAAGTTCAAACATTTTCTGCATGACAAATATGAATTTCTACATTTATCTAGAAACTGAACATAATTTTAAGAGTTTATTTTCTGCATGATAAATATGAATTTCTACATTTATCTGGTAACTGAACATAATTTTAAGAGTTTAACATAGCGAGTAACCATTTTAACAATACGCTATGTGAATTTTACAAGGATTTTCCCTTGGTATTTATCAAATAAATTTGTCTAGAGCTATAACTATTTTTTTGTTTTTAAACAAAAATTACGTTTTTTATTTCAAGTCAATTATGAGAGCATTTGAAAAATGAGTATGAAAATTTAAGTAGAACCGATGTATAAAATTCTACAATATCTCTAACGACCACACATTATCCATGACTGAAAAAGCTGTTCCCTTTAATAAGCTTGATCAGTATTCCTCAGCGCACGCATTTTCTCTGTGTTCTTCACCTCTATCCATTTCCTCCCTCATTTGTCCAAATTTTGAAATTGGTATCAGTTAAAACCATCGAACGGATTGGAAATTTGGATAGAATAATCATTCGCACATCGTTATGAATTCAAAATGCAACACAGTGATGTTATTGCATACGAAATTTCAAGGATTACTGTTAATAACTTTCATGAGATAATAGTTTCGGGAAAAGAAATCTACCGAAAGTAACAATTTATTAAAAATTCTTATTTCGAAGATTCCAGTATGATTGAAATAAAAGGAAATTAAAACATTGAAACTGCATCCAAAAACAGGCATATTTGTATATACACGGTATAATCGAAATTATCCGGACACATGTTTCTCTTAGTGTATGTTTTCATATATATGACGTAGTCACAAACAATGCAGAAATAAGAAGACACAAGCGGTCTGGCCAATCATCATATTTTCTAGCTTTGTGCTTGTCGAGATGAGCAGATGGCTTCATTTCTGTGCTGGAATGCCAGTTCATTAAGAAGGAAGAAATTTGTCTTTTCTAATTTCGTAACGCAGTACCGTTTTGACTATGCCTTTTCTTCTGAAACATGTTTTTCTGGGAGGAGTAGTTTCTATATTCCAAATTACTTTTGTTGTCACAGCTACTCTACAAATCTTAGAAGTTGTGTCTCTGTTTTTATCAAAAGTCTCTTGCAAAGCGCTCAGTTTCCGATTGCGCCATAAATTTCCGTTCTATCTCATGGAGATATGTTTCCAGCAGCCAGAGGTTACTTAATAATAGCATATGTTTATAAGATGTCGCACAAATATATACAGTTATAATATCAGTTCCATTTGCTCTTGCAATTCCCCAAATATTGTTATGGGGATATGGAACTCTTAGTACAAATTTTGAATTTTTTGTATCAGTGACCGATACGGGCATACATTTGCCAAAACGAATTTTAGTGAAAATTATACGCTGGTGGTTTTCATATACGAACGTTTTTTCCAAGCCATGTGTATAATCAACTGGATACAACAAAGTTTGTGGTTTTGAGAAACGTAAATAAAATTTACTCACTTTGACAGCTTTCCACTTTCATCTTGGATCGCAATCCAGTACTTATGGAATTATAATATGTTTCGCTCTCCCTGCATCCTACCCAATATGTGGTGGACTGGAAGAATTTTCAGGAATGAACCGAGGAAGAGGACTTTGTGTGTTTTTCGAATTTATCAAGTACAGAAAATATTGATTCTGCGAGTGCCGATTTTAAGTACAGAATGTCCTACATACCCGTACTAGGAAAATACGGTTCCGTTTTAACCACTCTGAATCGAATCTTTGTTTAAAGGTGTTTGTAAGAAAATCGAAATATGCATACAAAAGTTTAAAAAAATTTGGATTTTGAAAATTTAGCGAAAATAATAATACTTCTATGTATACCTACGTAACACTCTAACACCCTGACAGATGGTCAAGAGTAGTTTCCCGAGGATATTGTACGTTCAACAGAACATGTGAAAGCTACTGCTTTAATCCAATATGAATAACAATAGTGTTTAACTTTTAAAGTGAAAGGTATAACCTTCAGATTATTTTTGGATGAAAGTCGGTTTCACAGAATGTGCCGCAACTCCACGCAGTGCTGGAATGTGTGCTGATGTGCTGTAATCTTTCGGGCGAGGAGTCAGATGAAACACGAGTTCTGAATGGATTATAATGATTTTAATAATTGGGTTAGACATTTGGAATATCATCAGAGATGTTAACTAAGTACCTTCTGCTATATACAGTATATATTTCGAAGAAAAACATTTGAGTCGTCATGAATCAGGGCGTGGCTATCTGGTTGAATGAATCAGTTTTATTTATTTCTTCCCTGCAAATGCCAATCGGTTATCTCATTCGTACGCGCCACTCAAACGTGGGGCAATGAAATAGGGAATTAGATGGATCCTAACGCGAAACGTTTGTCTGGGCAATATAACCAAACAAAACTTATATTTGCATTATTTCCATGATCTACTGTATTTAAGAGATGGTCACGATATGGAACATAATTTCTTGCTGGCGAGAAAGATCTCACGTTTTACTATCCTGAAAAGTCTTTTAAAACGACAAATAAGATGGTATTTGAAATTTTTTAATTATTTTTTTAATTTTATTACTGCTTGTAATGCTGCATAATAACAGACATGCATATTTCCTCAGAAATAAGAAAACTTCATAATATTATTTTGAAAAACCTCTCTATTTGACAGAATTAGACACAAATTAGCCACTTAGTAAATAACTTTTAATCAATTCCAGTTTGGATCTCTCTATCCCAAATTATAGCTCGTATGCGATTTGGCGTAAATTCCACAAGGTGCTGGTGTGCATCTATAGCAAACCTTTAGTTCAAAAGTAGGTCCATCAACTGGCTCATATTTGACAGTAGCCGTTTAACGACCATGATCCAAAAATCGTGTATCAGTCTAAACATCATAACGCCCGAAACTGTCCGTTGTTTCACTTCTTTGTTTAGTAACAATAATAGTGACTGAGGGTGACTGCTGCTGATCTCCCATAGGTCGAGAAAATTTGAAGAACACGTGAGGGTAAAAAATTCGACTCACTCTAGACAGGCTGTTCTGCCGTCTATACGTACGGGCGTTTTGGGCGTTATGGTCGTTAACGGGATTGAGGACTTTGCTCCGAAATCTGTTTTTCTATTAATTCCCATATACATTCAGTGGGGTTCGGATGCGGGCTTTGATGAGTCCAGTGATGATGGTGGAAATCACCAACGTGCTCCCTGTACACTGCTGACTGATATTGCGCGAGGGCACGATCTTCCGTGATACACACTTCATTTGGTGGAATTAGAAAGCCAACATTATAAGATGGACTCTAATGGCACCATGCTCAGGTATTCCTTAGAGGACACCTGAGATTTCAGCATTATGAAGGAATCCATTCTTTACCAACAGAACGCGTTGCCTACCATGATGCCATCTTCACAATCTTAAGCCGTGTTTACAAGGCATGATGGTTCCATTGTTTCATGGGTATCCCCCAAACTCTCTGCAAACTTCTGGTACAGCACGAGAGGGCGTTGGTTCACATGTCCTCCAGCGACCAGTCAAGGTGTTCGCGAAACCACTGTAATATAACTTTCTGGTTCTTCAAATAAATTTTTGGTTCCCGTACAGTCATACGACTGTCTATATACTGCGCATAGTTCGCTAAAATATGCGACTGGAACTCCCTTTCCCTCATTGTGTCAATCGATTGCCGCTCACAGAAAGTTCTGTTTCTCCGTATAAGCCTTCTCAAGCAACAGCAATCTCATTTCTGACAGATTGTCGTAGCCTCACATTTTTGCATGTTAGTAAGGGAACGCTTGTTATTTTTTCATGGATTAGAGAACCTGGAAATCTCCCCTTTCTTCGAAAGCAGTCAGTTCTTCTGCTTTCAAGATTGTCGCTCAAAGAAGATGGACAATCACAATCACCCCTTTATCGAACTCTGAAATATCCTGTTTTTTCATTGTTATCAACACTATTGACGATAACAGACAATCAGAAGTTTTAAGTTATATTTATGTGTAGTTTAACCTATTATTCAAATGACCACTATTTTTGTATGTACCCTACATGAGTGACGTTCATGGACATCTGCTTACAGGTTTTTAAACAAGTGGCCTGCGAGTATATATTTGGATTATCTATTTCCTTATTTACTGGTGATTATATTTATTGCATTTCAGAAATTTAGAAGTATAATGCACTACGTATGTAATTTTTATCCTGATTCTTATTGCGAGTTCTGAACAGATGCGAACAGCGCTAATATCTAGTTCTAAAACTCGAAATAGCATAAAATGAGACAAAAGTATTTTATTCAAATCTTGATCGGCAGACCGATGCAAAGAATCCTCAATTTGTTCATTGCGTAATCGCCGCCGAAAGACCCAGTGGAACAGTGGTCTCCCGCCTGCCATGTGAATTAGCAAATAGTGCATACGTTGGGATATATCAGGGGTATCTGCTTTCATTTCCGGTGTAGGTACGTAACACTTGAATTTCTGTCTACTGATATGTCTAACCAAACAGAACTGCCACCCCAGTGGAACAGTGGTCTATGCGCTGGCTTATGACCATTGGTCCGTAAAGGGTTCGGGTTTGATCCCGGTGAGGCATGGATGTTGTGTTTGTATTACGGTCCCTAGAAACTCTGTCCCTTCCTTTGAACCAGTGGCCCTAAATTAGGAACAGGTGACTGCTTCTAGCCTATTGAGTTATTCACGGTGGTCGTTAAACCTTCATAATAAAAAAAACGAACTGAATGCTTCAGTTCTCCGCTAGTGGATAACCCGCTTTCGTTGTGAATGTTACAAGATATGGGTGTCGCGCCTGCTGGCGCAGTGGTTTGAGCTCTGGCTTCTCACCATTAGTCCGACATGGGTTCGGGTTCTTCAATTACGGTGGAGGCATGCGTGCTGAATTTGTTTTGCGTCACTGTCTCGCTTGCTTTCCTGGCACCAGTGAACCGGTATTAGGGACTGGCGACTGCTAGCAGCCTATTGAGTTACTTGCGATGTTCGTTAAACGTCCAAGCAGGAGAGAAAACAAGACTTGCTTACACATCGTATATTATGATGCGAATTAATTTTTCTTTCTTCGATTAAGAGAATTTCTAACCTTTGTTTTCCTTGCTATCTACTTCAGTTGGGCACATACATTATTGGTATGTTGCACGTTAGATTTTTATTTCAACCGTTTGTTTCTTTTTTGATTGAAGGTTTAATGACTAATGTGAGCAACTCAATGGGCAATAACCCCGCACGGGGATAAATGGTTTTCCAGTTATTTGGGAAGTGGCGCCCCCACGGCCCGAGCAGACCTTGTGACGGAACATTTTGTCATTTCGTCTTGTACGATTACGTAACCGAAGGGATGTTGTTCATCCAGCTGCTGGGGGATGGCGTTACCACGGCCCGAGCCGACATGTACTATATGTGATGATTTTCACATTTTTTTTATGTTTTTTTGTTTTTTCACTTCACACGCTCCCGCCTCAGTTGTAGGCTGCTGAGGTTGTGATTATGCGCCAGCTCTGGATTTTCTTTTTCTTTTTATTTTCTGTCATCTCCGTTTTATGTTCTTTGCTTTGTTTTTCCGAGCTGGTTAGCTAGACCTACCTGCACGTAGGCCGTGTGCGGTGACCCGTAAGGTGGAAAAGGGGATGCTGGAGGCTGATGTTTTTGGAGGCCAGGGTGTTGTTGTCGCCAGTTACCAACACCCCTCTTTTCCCCCGGCTTCACCCTAAACGGGCGGCTAGGAACTAACCCACTCCTAGTCAATGAGGTCTGTGGCCGAGTGGAGCCCAGACCTCTAACGGCTTGTCGTTTCGCACGACAGGGTGAGTCTGGGAATAGGGTGGGCATGCCAAAAGGTAGTTCCCCAGGCATGGGATAGTCTGGGTGCTCGGCGAGCGGATGTCTACCCTATCAACTTGATATATCCGTTTCCTATCCCTAGAGCCGTGTCTTGCGTCCACTTGGGCTTGCGGACCTCCGGTTCGCCCTTGTTGGGCTCGATTGTGGGTGGGGAAGTCGGCGGATGAATTCTTAATATTTTTCATGGCTCTTAATTCTGTTTCCCACAAACCAACAACCAAAAGAGGTACAGAGGAAGGCTTAGCTCCTTCCGCTAAAAAGCATATGCCTGATTGTTTGAATGCTCGTTTCTTTTTGTGCACTCATTGGACCCTTCAAAGCTTTTGAGTGCCAGAAGTCCCATTTTGGATAAATAAAGCACTTCAGTCCATAGCAAGCTCTCCTAAGAGCATAAAGAATCTCCAATCTGGAGATCTTCTGGTAGAAATGTCCGCTGTGGCCTACTGTTCCACACTTATTAACACTACCATACTGCTTGAGACTCCGGTCAAAATAACACCTCATGGATACCTAAATTAATCTCGAGGTGTTGTCTTCTCTCAGGACTTCATTGAGTAAACTGATGATGAACTACTTGAAAAACTGAGAAGTCAACACGTTACTGATGTGCGGCGTATTCTCTTTAGGCGGAATGGGCAGTCCGTCCCATCCCGGAACATCATTTTAACTTTTAATAGTCCTTCCCTGCCTACGTCCATCAAGCAGGGTATCTTCACCTTGAGATACGTCCGTACATCCCTAACCCTTTTAGATGTTTTAGGTGTCAGTCTTACGGCCATTCTCAGCAGTCGTGCAGGAGCAATCCTAGGTGTGGACGCTGTGGTGCCACAGAGCATCTTTTACCAGAATGTGTGGCCGAGGCCGAGTTTTGTGTGAACTGCAAGGGTTCACACGCAGCATGAGCCAAAGATTGTCCCAAGTGGAAGGAGGAGAAAGAAATTCAAAGGCTAAAGACGATGGAGAATATTTCCTATCCTGAGGCCAGAAGGAGAGTAGTTCCTGCTTCTTCTGATCGGTAATCATATGCATCAGTGGTGGTTTTCAAATCTACAATCGGCATTCAAACCGACATTCTGATCCGTCCTAAATGTCCCTACAAACTGGACGATATCATTGCAGCTGGGCTGGAGGCACTCCAGTCTCGAGATAGGGGTCTGAAAGCGGCACCCACCACTTCGCCGAAGCATACTCACCACACCACCAGCCAGGGAACTCAGTCCACTTCTTCTGGCAAAAACACCAAAGCCAAGGATAACAAGAACGTTTCTTCTCCTCAAAAATCTCAGCAAACAACTCAACGCCGAGCGTCTTCCGTTAAAACACTTGGTACAATGTATGCTCCCAACTTGGCGCCTGGTCACACGTCTCTCCAGATCTGGGGGAACCCTCATCAGAGGTGATGGAGCCTGACCTCGTTTGATCATTTCTTTTTTCATTTCACTTTTAACCATGGCTTCAATCATTCAGTGAAACTGTCGAGGTTTTCGGACGAGTTTTGATGGCGTGAAACATCTGCTTTCGTTGTACTCTCCGGTGGGCTTTTGTTTACAAGAAACAAAACTTAAATCATCAGACCTGCTTTCAGTTCGAGGCTACAGTGCGTATCGGACAGATAATCCATCGGGAGACATCGCCTATGTGGGAGTCGCTATTCTTGTCCCTCACAGTGTTCCGGTGTCTTCCGTTGCGATATCCACAAATTTGCAGGCCATGGCTGTTCGCATATCTGTACCTGTGCTTCTTTCTGTCTGCAGTATCTATCTGCCGCCGGACGAGAACGTGAGCGTCTCTGTTCTGGAGAGCTTGGTCAATCAGCTGCCTTCAGCCTTTCTTCTAATGGCTGACTTCAATGCCCATCATCATCTGTGGGGTAGTGTCAGCATCAGCACGAAAGGTCGTCGCATAGAGTCTCTTCTGTCCTCGGCCTCTTTGGGCCTTTTTAACCACGGTGCTGACACGTACTTCCATGAGCCGACAAGATCCTTCAGTGCGATCGATTTGACATTGGTATCACCATTGATTATTGCTGATTGATCGTGGACGGTGTGTAACTACCTCCACTGGAGCGACCATTTTCCAATTGTGCTCTCTCATCATGCGAACATGCCATCTTCTGCCTCCCGCCCTCCTCGGTGGAGGATGAAGCGTGAGAGATGGGAGGTCTTCACATCGTCAGAAGTGATATCTTGTGCAATGGTGATCCCAAGAGTCAATCGACGCAGCTGTTCTTGAAGTCACAAATTGCATTCTTCAGGCAGCTGATCTTTCTATACCAAAAAACATCTACGACGCTCCCCAGAAGTCCGAGGCCTTAGTGGAACCCTGAATGCGCAGCAGCTAGGAGAGCTCAACATAAGGCCTGGTCTACGTTTCGGCGTTAGCCGACCGATGCCAATCTCGTTACATTCAAACGAGAAAAATCCTATGCTCGGTTGGTGCGTCGACGTAGCAAGAGGAAGTCTTGGATCCAGTATGTTTCATATCTCACTTCACGAGCCAGTTCGAAAAGTGTGTGGGACAAGATTCGCGAGATCCGGGGTAACTACAGCTCTCACCAGGTCTCCATTCTCGAGAGTAACGGCTGCACATATGCTGAAGTCGGGGAGATTGCTCACTGTTTGGGGGAGACGTTTGCCTCCATGTCGAGTGACCTGGCGTATCCTCTTCTTTTCAAAGAATTAATTCCACTGCGGATTGCCAGAGAATCTGCTTTGCGCCTTTAAACAACACAAGTTATAACTCCCCCTTCAGCACGGTTGAACTCAGGGTGGCTCTGCATCGGTCCGGCGCTACATCTGTCGGTACCGATGGAAACCACTATGACATGCTCCGTCATCTCTCGCAGTCGTCTCTCGAAATCTCTTAATCCTTTACAATCGAATTTGGTCGGAGCATAGTTTCCCGGGATCTTGGCGAAAAGCTTTTGTTCTGCCTTTTCCCAAACCTGGCAAGGATCCCAAGTTTCCCTCTAGTTATCGTCCAATTGCTCTCACTAGCTGTCTGTGTAAAGTTCTTGAACGCATGGCTAATTCCCAGGTAGTTCATTTTTTAGAATATCATCAAGTACTTTCATCATCACAAAGCGGCTTTCGCCGTCATCGTTCACCTCACGATCCTCTCCTGCACCTTGAGACATCTGTGCGCGAGGCGTTCGTGCGTAGGCAGCATCTGGTTTCTGTATATTTTGATATTGAGAAAGCCTATGATCAAGCGTTGCGGCACGGTATTATTCGTGACCTCCACGCATGCGGGTCTTCCAACCTTCGTTGCAAATCTTATAACCTTCGTTGCAAATCTTCCAACCTTCGTTGCAAAATTCCTTCTGCAATCGGGTGTTCCAGGTGCGCCTGGGTACGACGCTCTCGGCACCGTTTTATCAAGAAGAAGGTGTTCCTCAAGGTTAAATTTTATCTGTCACATTGTCCATCCTTCGCATTAATTGTCTTTTCCCAAATCTTCCTAATGCGGTTTCGGCTATTGTTTATGTTGATGACTTGCACATTTTCTGTTCGTCATCAAGCATGAATTTTATTGAAAGGCAGTTGCGGTCTGCGATTAACCAGATCTTTAAAGTGGCGAATAGCAATAATTTCGTTCTTTCTCCCAACAAGACAGCGTGTGTCGATTTCTGCCGAGGCGCGACCTCCATCCTGAAACAGAGCTGTTTTTAGAATGTGCAGCCATACCAGTTTTGCCCGAGACCAAGTTTCTTGGTTAGACCGTTGACCGTGCGCTTACGTTCCGTGCGCACGCTCAGCGGCTAAAGACTTCCTGTCTGCGGGCTCTATCTATTCTTAAGATCCTTTCGAGGGTCTCGTGGGGTCCTGACAGTGTGTCTTTAATTCGCAGTTACCATTCCTTAATTCGGTTGAAACTGGATTATGGATGTATCGTGTATGGCTCTGCTCGTCGTTCCGTTCTCCGGCCTTTGGATACTATTCACCATCAAGCGCTGCGTCCTTGTACTGGAGCATTTCAAACATTTCTCCGATTCCCAGCCTTTACGCTGACGCGAACAGACCATCGCTTGAATTACGCTGTCTGCAGATCTCTGTTCATTTTTATTTGAAACTTCGATCTCTTCCAGACCATCCTTTATACGATGCAGTTTTTCATCCTCAGCATGCTCGTTTATTTGAGAACCGGCCCTCGTGCATTCAAACTTTTGGTCTTCGTATGGTGGCCGTAGCTCGTGATGAAAGGCTCGACTTGTCTCTTGTTGAAAAGACCAGGGGCTTTGGGGATCCTCCACGGCACCCACTTGGTGTCATGGTTGATACCATCTTTACATCTTTAGATAAATCCTCATCCCCTGCGTCAATGTACCAGCAGCTCTTCGCTGAGCACCGTGCCCTCAATTCTGACTACACTCCTATGTTTACTGATGGCTCCAAGATTCATTGAATCGTTGGATCCGCGGCTGTCTGTGTAGATGACGTTTCAGTAGCGCGGATCCCAGCTGGAGGTCACGGTGCTTTCGGCGGAGATGCATGCTGTGTATCTCGCCCTTATGCATGTTCAGTCGAGTTCTCATCATCGTGCTATGGTTTATACGGATTCTTTAAGTGTCTTGTAGTCCTTGTCATCTGCGGATTGCCGTGACCATCCTTTTCTCTTTAATGTGAGACGGTTGCTTCGTCGTTTGCTCAAGCCCGGTTTTCAGGTTCAGTTTTGCTGGATTCCTGTGCATTGGAATCTCGGGTAACGAGTGTGTTGATGCGGCTGCTAGATATGCTTCATCGTTGGTCGTCACACCCTTGCCACTGTTCCACCGGGATTTCCGCTTTCTTCTTCATGAGCATATCAAGCGAACATAACAGGATCTGTGGGACCAAGAGGTGGAAAATAAACTGCATCGTATTAAACTTAATATTGGAATCTGGAAATCCTCATATCGTCGGAACCGTATGGAGGAAATGGTGCTTGCGCGTCTCCTCATTGGGCATTGTCCTTTCACTCACAGCTTTTTGTTGTGTGGCGACACTGCGCCGATGTGTGAGACGTGCAATTGCCGGCTCACTGTCACTCATCTTTTGTGTAGTTGTGTTCGTTTTCGTGATGTGCGTTTTCATTTCTTTCATTCTCATTTGTTGACCGAGGACGTCGGTACACTGCAGCGGCTCCTAAAGGACCGCGGGGATACTGTTCCCGTGTTTTCATTTTTTAAACAAATTGACTTTTTTAAACGTATCTAGATTTTAGCTCTATCATCATTCTCATTCCTCAGTTTCACTTAATCAGCTAGTTTTTAAACATTGTACCATGTTTTAAATACTGTTTGTTTCATTGTCTTTTTAGCCCTTCCATCATTCTCATAGTTCAGTTTTACTTGATCAGCCAGATTTTAAGCTTTATACCACGTTTTTAATACTGTTGGTTTGTCTTGTGTCTGGCGTTTTTTGGCCAAACATGGCCCTTGCGCCATAAAAATCAATCAACCAACCAACTAACCAATGGGCAATAAGCAGTCGACCGTCCCTAATTTATGGTCATTGGTTCCAGGGAATCGAGAGAGGCAGCGCCATAAGACAAACACAACATCCATGCTTCACCGGGATTCAAATGCGGACCCTTCACGGACAAATGACCATAAGCCAGCGCTTAGACCACTGCGCCACACGGGCAGCTACTTCAATCTTCAAGGTCTCCTGTTTAAAACAACCACAACAAGCGGTTTTTTTTCGGATTGGAAGTTTAACGACCTCCATGAGCAACCCAATGAGCTACACGTAGCTGCCCGTCCCTAATTTAGGATCACTCATAGCAGAGAACGGAGAGAACCGGTGCCTTAAGACGAACACAACATCAATGCCTCATCGGGATTCGAACCCGGACACCTTTCCGACGATAGATCGGAGACCATCACTTAGACCAGTGCGTCTCCGGGGCAACAATAAGCGGTATTAGTACCGTAAGTGCTTTTTTCATTTCTTTTTTTTTTTTTTTTTTTGGTTTGAGGTTTACCGACCGCCATGAGCATCTCAACGGTCTATAAGGAATCACCCGTTTATAATTTAGGGCTACTGGTACCAGAAAAGGGAGAGAGCCAGCGCCCTAAGACAAGCACAACTTCCATGCGTCACCAGGATTCGAACCAGGACCCCTTTCGGACGAACGATCAGAGGCCATCGATTAGAAAAGTGCGTCCTTAGGGCGGCAATAAGCGGTTGTACTTTTATCTACATTGGACATTTAGAGTATTAATATCGTAAGTGTTTGTTTCTTTTCTTTTTTATTTTTTTATGTTTTTGGTCTGAGGTTTACCGACCGCCATGAGCAACTCAACGGGCTGTAAGTAGTCGCCCGTCCTTAATTTAGGGCTACTGGTTCCAGGAAAAGGAGAGATCCAGTGCCGTAAGACAAACACAACATCCATGCCTCACCGGGATTCGGAACCGAACCCATTTCGGACGAATTATAAGAGGCCATCGCTTAGACCACTGCACCACAAAGACGGTTGTTTCAATCTTCAAAGTCTCCTGTTTGAAACAACCACAATAAGCGTTTTTTATTGGAATTTTAACGACCACTGTGAGAAACTCAATGAGCTATAAGCAGTCGCCCGTCCCTAATTTAGGGTCACTGGTTCCAGGGAAAAGAGAGAACCAGTGCCGTAAGACAAACACAACATCCATGCCTCACCGAGATTCAGACCCGGACCCTTTTCGGAAGAATTATCAGAGGCCTTCTCTTAGACCTCTGCACAACCAGGGCGGTTGTTTCAATCTTCAAAGTCTCCTGTTTGAAACAACCACAATAAGCGTTATTTTTTATTGGATGTTCAACGACCACCGTAAGCAACTCAATGGGCTATAAGCAGTCGCCCGTCATTAATTTAAGGTCACTGATTCCAGGGAAGGGAGGGTGCCAGTGCCGTAGGACAAACACAACATCCATGCGTCACCAGGATTCGAACACGGACCCCTTTCGGACGAACGATTAGAGGCCATCGCTTAGACCAGTGTGCCCCCGGGGCGACAATAAGCAGTTGTACTTTATCTATATTGGAGGCTTATAGAATTAATATCGTAAGTGTTTATTTCTTCTCTTTTTTTTTTTTTGGTTTCAGGCTTACCGACCGCCATGAGCAACTCAATGGGCTATAAGTAGTCGCCCGTCCCTAATTTTGGGCCACGGGTTTCAGAGAAAGGAGATAACCAGTGCCAAAAGACAAACACAACATTCATGCCTCACCGGGATTCGGACCCGGACCACTTTCGGACGAATTATCAGAGGCCATCGTTATGACCACTGCGCTACTGGATCGGCTGTTTCAATCTTAAAGGTCCTCTGTATGAAACAACCATAATGACCGTTTTTTTTATTGGAGGTTTAACGACCGCCATGAGCAACTCAATGGGCTATAAATAGTTTCCCGTCCGTAATTTAGGGCCACTGGTTCCAGGGAAAGGAGAGAACCAGTGCCGTAAATCAAACACAACATCCATGCCTCTACCGGGATTCGGACCCGGACCCCTTTCGGACGATATATCAGAGGTCATCGCTCAGACCACTGCGCCAACGGATTGGCTGTTACAATCTTCAAGGTCTCCTGTTTGAAACAACCACAATAGCGTTTTTTATTGGAGGTTTAACGACCATCGTGAGCAACTCAGTTGGCTATAAGCATTCGTCCGTCCCTAATTTAAGGTCACTGGTTCCAAGGAAGGGAGAGAGCCAGTGCCGTTAGTCAAACACAACATCCATGCCTCACCGGGATTCGAACCCGGAACACTTTCGGACGAATGATCAGAGGCTCTTAGACCACTGCTCCACCGGGGCGACTATTTCAATCTTCAAGGTGTCCTGTTTCAAACAACGACAATAAGCGTGTTTTTTTCGGATTGGATATTAACGACCACTGTGAGCAACTCAAAGGGCTACAAGTGGTCTCCTGACCCTTATTTATGGTCAGTGGTTACAAGGATGGGAGAGATCCAGTGCCCTAAGACAAACACAACATCCATGCCTCGCCGGAATTTGAACTCGTCTCGAGCGAATGATCACAAGCCATCGCTGAGACCACGGCGCCTCTGTAGCGGCTAAGTGCCTATTTGGTTATGGTTTCTGGTTTTAAAGAGACAACACAATTTTTAAATACAGTAGTTGTCGATGAATTTAGTGGCACATAAAGACTAGGTGACGTTGACCCATTTAAACTGCAGCACGAATAATGCCAAACTTTATCGCAAAGATTTAATTTAGGGTTTTCTTCAAGAATTATCTAAAATAAAGGGTTGCCCCGATAAAACTGGTGGCGCAAATCTTTGGAATTCGTTGTGTATTGGTATGGGAATTTGTGCTTAAACAGGCTAAAAAGTATTCTTACGCTTTAAACGGTAAAAGTTCTGATTACCTATATACATTATTACAGACATTTGACGTGAACTGGGATCATCAAACAGAGGTCATCGCTCTTTTTCACGTTTATAAGTGAGTCACACAAAAAGTCTCATTGGCCTCCACGAGAATTGAACCGATGGTCTTTCAGTTACGCGATGGATATGCTTCCACTGCACCACAGCAGCCTCGAATTCCTACAGGCTCGCGTACACTAACCTAACCTACCCAATTTAGCAGGTTACTTTTTGGAGCCCAGCACAATATATACAATTACAAATCAGTCCAAAATACAGTTGTCATGGTTTACCGAGTCCTGCTCCCATTGGCAGTTGTTGGTAGCTGTCCCCGTAGAATTGTGGCAGCTTGGACGAAAAGAAATGAATAAAAGTCAGTTCTACATCTCCCCAATTGGTGAACCAATGTCCGTCAAGGAAATGCTGCAACGAGCGTGGTAATGAATATCCAGAGAATAGGCTGTGGTGCAGCTGCAGCACCCATAACAACTTTCGCATATTGTGACAAGTGAACCATGCTGCGTGAGATCGCGCTCCATCTAGCTGTAGGGTGATGAACGTGGTGTACAGAAGTGCTGGTTGATTCCAAGTGGGCGGTGCGAGGATATCGTTTAGACGATGTCAGTACACATCGGTGGTGAATGTTGTGCTGTCTTGCAGCAGTTCGAGAAACACGACACCAATTATTACCCACCAAACAGACAGCAGGTCTTTACGTGGCTGTAAGCCGGCTTTGAGTATCGGCATGGGCTTAGGTTTGGGTACAACTACTGTTTCCGTCCGTTAATATTTTCACACAGGACCCATTCCTCGTCACTTCTCACAATATCGTCCTAGAGCGATTTGACCCGGTGACGTGCAAGAAGAGGAACGCATGCAGTCATGCGATTTTCTTTCTGCTAAAGTGCGAGTTGAAGAGGTACCAAAACTCCTCTCATGTGCACCTCCCCAATCTGATGGAGGGGATAGATAATACAGGTGTGTATAATCCCCAACTGTTCGGCCAATTCCCTCGTGGTCATACGTGGATCGGTCTTCAATAACGTCTTCAGCATGTCCATATCCACTATTGCGGGCCTCCCAGCTTTCGAATGATCTGACAAGTTAAAATCTCCATCCCGAAACCGTTCGAACCAATGACAGCCCTGATGATGTGATATGCAATTCAGATACACACCGGTAATGTTCCTTACAGCAATTGGGGGAAGCTAATCATCGGGGCAGAATGTTAACATAAAGATTCCGCTGCTTGTGGTTGACATGAAATACCAATTTAATAAGCCTATGTTTGAGACAAGTCTTCGTATCTCAAGTAGTAAACCTCAATAAAACAGATTATAATTACTTTCATTCGCTGTTTGTATTTGTCAGAATATAAATTGATGATTTAAGTTCCACTATAGATTTGAATTTTCTTCCTCGCCCGGAATTTTCCTTTTATCATAACTAGTATAACTGAAGAAAATAAAAAAGGATTTTTCATTTTCCATACAAAGGAAACTACAATCGGCTGCAAGCAGATGAATATATAAACTGATTAAAGGAATTATTGCAGCTAGGTAATAAATTATTTTTTTATGTGTTCCTGTATTCCTTTTTCTTTTCCGTGTGATATATTTTTTTAAATAAAGAAATGCAGAAAGCCATTACGTAACACCTCATAGCCTTCTGTGTTTCATGGCGATAAGACCTCAGGCGTGGCTGTGGAAATATTCCTGTCTCAATGCTTTAATTTCCTTCCAAACACCCCGAGTTTAAACTGGAGTAACGTCTGACAAACGCTAAGTTTCCAAATTTTTGCATTTTTTTATACACCCTATTTTACAATTTTTTGTGTCAGAGAAATTGCAAAATACTCAAAAAATACATAATAGCATTTTATGAAATTTGGTGAAAACATGTATCATGCCGTTCTATAGCCAAAGTCCTTAAACATTTTTTTAAAAAACACTTTATTCCGAGACCAGGTGAAAAGTAAGTTGTTAAAATGATATGACCAAATTACCTCAATGGGAAACATGGCAATCCCTTACATCAATATATGCTTCAACGCGTTGTTTAATGAGATTAGCATGTATAAATAGCAATAGTTCATGCAAAGCTTCTCTAATCCCCTAAAGGACTTGGAGACGAGGTTGATGTAGCAACATACCTCATTACAGCATTCCAAATATGCTCAATCGGATTAAGGTCAGCCAGGAAACCTGGCTGGCCCTACCGTGCAAAAGATCGTCTCCCATTGACGATATTGCTCTGCCACGCTGACTCGTTCGGAAAGAACATTGTAGTCTTGTAGAAGAAACATAATTAGTTCAGTTCTCACAAAAGGCCAAACAATAGGGACCTGCGCATCTTTACTATATCGTAAAAAAACCATTGTTTCTCTGGGAAGAACACGGAACTCCATACTTCCACCTCACATTGTACAACGCAAAAACTTAACATCACCATTAGGGTCCTTATTCGGGATCATGCCGAGATGATAGCATGTCCCTCGTTTTCCGCCTGATATGAGCACAGCTGTATCTGTATACAAATCAAATCTGGATTTATCAACGAAGAGTATTCCAGACACAGTATTCCACAAAAGAAAAATTCCAGACTTACAGCATTCGAGACCCTGTATACCAATCCCACTATATTCCAATTCAATTGACGAGAAGTCTCACCGAATTTAAACGTGTCCATTGTGACAGATTGTAAGGTGAATGGAGAATGTTGGTAGGCCGCCTAGCGTCAGAACTTCCTCAGTGCAGCTTTCTGTCCAGAGTGAAAGGAGAAACCTTTCCTGAAGCCGTGGCAAGGGAATGTCGCAGAGGTGTCGTCGCTGTCGTCCAGTTCCTCTGCGTAGGTAATCGCAGATATCTGTCATCTACGGAGACAGATATCTCCGATTACCTGCAGGCTCTCTTTTCGCTGTATCTTCGTGAAATTTAGTGCATATTTTGAAATCAGTTAAACAGTCTTTACACCTCAAAAGGCCTCACTGTGGACCACAGAAGGTCTCACATGAAGCCCTCTTGAGTCTTCCACCTCACTTTTGTTTGTCTCTACTCATCCGATTTCCCTGTAGTTCAGTTTGTGCATTACGTGATGTCTCAAAGCCATTGAAACGATTCGGCTGTCTCAAAATTTTTTCTTTACACTCTCAAACAGTGTGACGCACACCTCCCTAAATCGCACTATATTCCGCTGCTTATTTGCATATACGGATGACAATGCCAGTTATTTGCATACGATACCTGACCCCACATTATATTCCACGTTATATACCGAATTTTCTTGCATTTCCAAATCTTCTTTTCAAAAACAATCCATTTTTTTCTTCTTTTTCCCCGAATTAATGGAAACCAGAGTATAAACTTTTTTACTAAATATACACTCACGAATAATGAAATTTGGTCACCTAGAAAAAAAAATGCTACAACCGCGAAACTTTGTGCATATAGCTAGAGTGCGTACTATTATGCAAATGGGCCCCGTTTGGTGCGATTACTGATGACTGCACACCCTGTGGTGGCACTGCAAGCACGAACCTGCAGCCTTATAAACGGGCGTGTAGTCGATGCTCCATGAAAGCGAAAGCCCCGGCCAACGCAAACAAGAGTACAGAGTGACACGAATGCCACGTAGACGCCAGAGACGTTAATTTACGCAACTTTACGGACTTTAAAAGAGAGAACTGATTATCGGTCTGAAAAGCGCAGGTGGTCGGCGCGCTATATAAAGCGCCATATAGGGCGCCACGTAGATCGTTCTGACCATACCGTTTGACTGTGCTGAGGAGCTGTGGACACTTGACGGCACGGCTAAGCGGCTACGGATGGAGCAGCAGGACCATGGATAGAGAAGATCGACGGATCGTGCGTCATTTGCGAACGGTTCCCAAGGAGAACCGGTCCACGATACAGGCAGATGTAGCGGTTACAGTGTGCCCAGGAACCATTTACCGCGATTCTGGGAAGCGAATCTGTGATTCCAGCGTCCCTTACGTGTGCCGCCATTAACACCGTAACATCGCCTGCTTCGTTTGCAGTGGTGTCAAGCCAGAGTGACGTGGAACACTACAGAATGGGGACGTGTTGTGTTTAGCGATGAGTGGCGCTTCGTTTTGGCAACAGATGATCATAATGGTCGGGTGCGGTGGTCCCTAGGTCAACAGCACAATCCCAACCTCGCTATGGTCGCCCCACCTCCCCACTTCAGGCATTATGGTATGTGGAGACATAACCTACGATAGCCGATAAGCTCTAGTAGGGTTACGTGAATCATTGACGGGCCAGAGGTATGTGGATGAGATCCTACGGCCCCATGTGCTTCCATTCGTGGACGAAATTCCAGGTGCGCTACACCTGCACCCCAGACATGTACCTTATCTAGCATTTGGGGGACCAGTTAAAACATCAGATGCCGCCATGCCATACAATCCGGTATTTGGAGCAGAGCACCCAACACGTGTGGCCCAGTCTGCCTCAGGACAACATCAGGCACTTGCTCGCCTCCAATCCGGACCTTTTTAGAACCCGTATCGCCGAACGAGGCGGTGCGATGCTCGATTGACGATGACCGGACTTCGTACCACAGGTGCCTCTGTAATTGTCCTGCAGCTCTGTTTTTGCTATCATGTGTATCATTCTTCTGTATCATTACGTTCATGCATTTCAGTTCAATCCGATGCTTCCTTGTTAGTGAGCACATTTCTATTGTCTGTGAGGTTACATATAAAGGTTATACTGTAAGTTTAGCAAGACAAAATATCTGTAAGAACATATTGCAGATGATGTACATTTTACGAAACTGAAAACAAATTTAACTCACGGGCGAGCATGCTAAGCATTACACTACCCAGGACAAGGGAAATTCCAAGCAACTGGACACAAATATCTGAAAATATTCAGGTATGAAGATTCTCAGATATTTGTGTTCAGTTGCTTGGAATTTCCTTGTCCTGGGTAGGGAAATGCCTAGCATGCTCGACCGGAAATCGGGAGGTGCGGGTTTGAATTCCGCTACAGGATGATGAACGTTTTCTGAACTGAAAGGTTACATGGTGTACAGTGAAAATTTTTAAAGGATTTACAACCCAACTATGTATTTATATTTATTCAAGGTATATTTATTTCTCATTCATGCAACAGAAAAAATAATTGGTTTAAATTTAACTCATTTCAACCACAGCGTTTATAATCTGTGACTTGTTTCCAGCGACTAGATAATCGGTTTACATTGCGATACACAACAACAAGGACCGGGAATTCACATGAAAATTTTATATACGAAACTAATTTTCCAAATAATTTGGTGGAAAAGTCTTTCAGTAGGTTTTTCATTAATGAACGCAAAAACTCATGACTTTATTGAAATTACATAATTATAAAGCTGCGAAACATTTAGGCAAACTTAAAGCAGGGGATCCGATAATATTTTTGCTTTAAAAATAATTCGAAAAGAGTAATGTACTTTATAGTTTTTCACCAAGAGATCTGAAATTGCATTATC